>JANAVB010038620.1:2681583-3026583 GCA_029216955.1 Iris pallida | reverse complement strand
TGAAATTGGACATGATTGATGTCAACTAGGGCTTCATCTACGTCAGGCATGTGAAAAAATTCACTGACATCAGTAGAGTTGAATTCAATTTCTCTACCTCCAACACATGAATAAATACCGCTCTCTACAACTTGTAAGTTACAGTAAAACATGCGAACGACATTATCATATATATTGTCGGCGGTTTCAAAAAAATCACGAAGAGATAGATTTTTAAATGTAGTGACAAACTCAAAAAATATAGTGAAGTTGGCATAACGACAGGGACAAATATCTCTATAACAAAAGTTGTCAAACCAGGCATTAGAAAAGTCTGCAGATGGGAAAACTCCAGTATCATAGTCATCGTCGTCGGTAGGACGAGCGGGACTAAATATGCTAACTGGTTCATACTCAGCGGAGGATGATCCAACACGAAAACCACTCTTGGAAGCTAATTTCTTTCTTTTGTGGTGAAGTTTGGGTGCCATAGGAATAGAATTAAAAAAGAGAGAGGATACCTCTAAAGATTAAGAGAGGAGGAAGGAGACTGCTTTCGAGCTTCGAAGATCCGCGAAGTAGGGAGGAGGAAGACTAGGAAGTAGTAAAGTAACTTTGAGGAGGTTCTCGGATTGAAGGATGGTGAAAAGAGGGGTAAAAAGAGATATATATAGGCTAGGGCCGGCTGCTGGTGTTCTTGAAATTCGTACCGGCTCCATCCGAATTCGGTCCGAACTCGGTCCGAGTTCGGCTACTTGTATTTCCAATGTCATTAATGCTGTATAATTAATAAATTTTAATGTATAACCTTCACACTTCTTCATTTAATAATTTTTATTACTTTGGATTAGCTGTAGGGGCCGGATCCCAGCTAGCGGTAGTTCGAAGACTAGTATACAATGTCGCTTCAAGATATTTATGCCTATATGACAGAAGGACCCTTTCGGCTTGTACCCAAAATAATGTCCATTAATAAAGGTCAAAGTTTTGAGTTATAAATTGATTTATTAATCATACTATATTATGAATCTAAAAATTCAAGTATGCCGAGCTCTCGACGCAGATTGTTAAAGCGGTCTTCAGCTAGTGGTTTTGTGAAAATATCTGCTAGTTGACGATCTGTGTCAACAAATTCTAAGCAAATATCCCCGTGTTGTTGGTGATCACGTAAAAAGTGATGACGAATCTCTATGTACTTTGTGCGTGAATGACATATAGGATTCTTAGTCAGGTTAATAGTGCTAGTATTATCACAATAAATAGGAATCTTAGTGTAGTGCAGATTGTAGTCTTATAAGGTTTGCTTTATCCATAAAATTTGAGCACAACATCGTCCTGCGGTGATATACTCGGCCTCAGTAGTTGATAGTGATACATAATTTTGTTTCTTGCTAAACCATGAGACTAAGGCTTTTCCTAGGAAATGGCACGTACCGCTGGTACTTTTACGATCTACTTTGCATTCTGCAAAATTCGCATCCGAGTAACCTGTCAGGTTAAAGGATTTGATTTTAGGATACCATAAGCCGATTGTTGAAGTCCCTTAAGGTATCGAAAGATACGCTTAACGGCACATAAGTGTGATTCCTTAGGATTTGCCTGATATCGTGCACAATTGCAGGCACTAAACATAATTTCAGGGCGACTAGCAGTTAAATATAATAAACTACCAATCATACCTCGATACTTACGCTGATCGACAGGTTTACCACTTTCATTAGTGTTAAGATTTGTTGATGTAGCCATTGGAGTTCCGGTTGGCTTTACATTGTCGAAGTTGTACTTTTTCCAGTATATCCTTTATATATTTAGCTTGATTGATGAATGTTCCTTTTGAGTGTTGTTTGACCTGAAGTGCTAGGTAGAAGGTCAGCTCTCCCATCATACTCATCTCAAATTCACTCTGCATACACTTAGCAAACTCTTGACAAAGTTTTTCATTAGTAGATCCGAATATGATGTCATCAACATATATTTGCACAAGAGAATATCATCATCTAAAGACTTGATAAATAAAGTAGTATCAACTCTTCCTTTTGAAAAACAATTTTCAAGTAAAAAGGCACTTAGGCGTTCATACCAAGCACGAGGTGCCTGTTTGAGTCCATAGAGTGCTTTCTTAAGTTTGAAGACGTGATCAAGTTTTTGAAAATCTTCAAAACCAGGGGGTTGTTTCACAAAAACTTCTTCTTTCAAAAATCCATTTAAAAATGCACTTTTTACGTCCATTTTAAATAATTTAAAATCATTAAAACATGCATATGCACAAAACATGCGGATAGCTTCTAGTCTAGTAACATGAGCATATGTCTCGTCATAATCAATACCTTCTTCTTGATTATAACCTTGTGCCACTAGACGTGCTTTGTTGCGTAGAACTTGTCCATCTTCACTTAATTTATTTTGGAACACCTATTTAGTACCAATTATCGATTGACCAATAGGTTTAGGAACGAGTTCCAAAACTTGATTTCTCTCAAATTGATTAAGTTCCTCTTGCATGGCATCAATCCAAAACTTATCATTAAAAGCATCTGCTATATTTTTAGTTTCTACTTGTGAAATAATAGCTACATTAGCTGCTATTTCAGTATCTCTATAAGAAGAGCGTGTACTTACATCTTTTGATATATCACCTATAATGAGCGTCTCTGGATGATCTTGTAAGAACTTCAATGATTCAAATCTATGAGTCAGATCTTCCATAAGACTTTTATCTGTTTTGGCTTGTACATTTTTATCATCACTGTCGCTAGATCTGTGACTATTGAGCTCATCAAAAGTAACGTTAATGGATTCTTCAACAATCATAAATATTTTATTGAAAATTCTATATCCCTTACTCTTAGCAGTATATCCAAAAAAATCCCTTCATCTGCTTTTGAGTCGAACTTTCCCAAGTTGTCCTTGGTGTTCAGGATTAAACAGCGATATCCAAAAACTTTAAAATATGAAATATTTGGAATTCTTCCAAACCATAGTTCATAAGGTGTTTTCTTCGAGATAGGTCGAATTAACACCCTATTTAAACATGATAGGCTGTACTAACAGCTTTTGCCCAAAAGTATTTAGGAAGATTGTGCTGATTCAGCATGACTCTAGCCATCTCGCTTAGAGTACGGTTCTTTCGATCCACAATACCATTCTATTGAGGAGTTCTAGGACAGGAAAACTCGTGGTAATATCCACCATTATCACAAATTTTTTTGAAATAAGTATTTACGAATTTGCCACCATGATCGCTTCGGATACGAGTAATCATGAAGCCTTTTTCGTTTTGTACCTTTTTACAAAATATCTAAAATTCAAAAATTGTATCACTTTTGTTTGATAAAAATTAAACCCAAGTAAAGCGAGAGAAATCATCAACAATAACAAAGGCGTAGAGCTTACCGCCAAGACTAGCGACTCTAGTAGGACCAAATAAACCCATATGTATCAACTGCAAAGATCTAGAAGTACTTACAACGTTGATGGATTTAAATATAGATCTATGTGCTTTGTTCTTGTTACAGTCTACACATACCATATCTCTCTTGAATGATATCTCAGGGAGTCCTTTTACCAACTTTTTAGTGCTTAGCCGTGAGATAGTGTCCATATTAGCATGTCCTAGCCTCATATGTCACAGCCAGCTTTCATCTAAGTTTGCGACTAGGCATCTTCCTGCATTATTAGTACTCTCTAAAAAGAAAACATAAATATTATCTTCTCTAATCCCTTCATATACGGGATTACCAGATGACATATCATATATTGTACATTTTTCTTTAACAAAATTGATGCCATAACCATTATCTGCCAAGTGACTTATGCTCAATAGGTTATGTTTCAATTCTGTAACTAGACAAACATCTTTTATTACAGGATAAGGAGATATACCAACTATGCTATTTCCAATGATATCACCTCTCAGGTTGTTTCCGAAGGAGATGTATCCTTCTTTCTTCATAGATAGCGTGGCGAACAAAGATGCATCACCAGTTATGTGCTGCGAACATCCGCTATCGAGGATCCACTTGCTTTTAGCATGAGAGGGTTGAGGGTCCACCTATAAAACAAGTAGATGAATCCTTTGGTACCCATTTACTGAAGGGTCCATATTGATTAGTCTTAGGTCTCCAAATCAGTGTATAATTGTCAACAAGCTTTCTTGCTAGACAATACTGTGATATGTGCCCATGAGTACCACAGTACGTGCAAGTAAGTTTTGAAAATGTGTTACTTGATTTTGTGTTGACATGCATATGTGGTTTCTTTGAAAACCTACATGTGAAAGCATGGTGATATTCGTGTTTCTTACGTGTTTTCTGTGTTTTAGTCCTCTTAGGTATATACTTAGCATTAGGACTAATTTTAGG
Source organism: Iris pallida (assembly GCA_029216955.1). Lineage (NCBI taxonomy): Eukaryota > Viridiplantae > Streptophyta > Magnoliopsida > Asparagales > Iridaceae > Iris > Iris pallida. The sequence continues at coordinate 3,022,243 of JANAVB010038620.1, read as the reverse complement.
CTGTGTCACAGGTATAGCCTGTTTGCCTAACTAGATTTCTAACTTTTTAGAAACCGCATAAGACTCTTCATATTTAGCGGTCATATCAATGAGTCTTTGTTCTGTGACTAAGTGCTTCTTCTTCTCTATGTCATATAACTCTTGTATCTTGACATAGTCTCTTTTTTTCTTTTCAATTTTGAGGATAGCCTCATGATAGTCTACTTTAAGCTTAGCTATCTCATCCGTGTTACCAGAAATAGATGTCTCTCTAATATCTTCATTGATATTTGACAGTCTAGCTACTTCGGTTGTGCATGCCTTGACCTCTTTTCGAGATTGCTTATACTTGTCAAGCACATTTCTGTGTTCTTTAAGTAATTCACTGAAGGCATTTTCTAGCTCATCGAAAGTAAAATCATCATATAGAGAATTTGAGGATACCTTATCAAAAGCCATGAGCGGGACATTTGCAGTATTACAGGGTCTATCTTCTTCCTCTGATTCACTAACATCACTTTCATGCCAGATACTTGTATTTGCATACTTTCGACCGGTTGTTGTTCTTCGGCTTGATCTTGATCTATCATATGGACTACTTTTCTTTGGAGTTGGACAGTCCTTCTTTATATGCCCTGACTTTTTGCATCCAAAACAGATTGTTTCTTCTTCATTGCTTTCATGGATATCTTTTTTTTCTGTTTGATTTCTTAAACTTTAAGAATTTTCTGAAGTTCTTCACAAGCAGGGCTTGTTCATCACTACTGGATGATTCTTCATCAGAATCTTTGCATGTTGATCTTCTGGCTTGAGCTTTAAAGGCAATAGATTTTTTTTGGATTGCTTCTTCAAACTCTTGTAGGTCCAACTCATGGGTTATTAGCTTGCCCATAAGTGTTTTTAGAGTCATTATGGTGAGATCATTTTCTTCAATGATCGCAGTTGCCTTTGGGTTCCAGTTCTTGGTTAGAGTCCGTTGCACTTTTCTGATCTTCTCGTGATTACTGTAATCCTTACCAAGGCATTGCAAAGGATTAGTAATATCAAGGAAACGAGTGAACATCTGTGTAATTGACTTGCCGGGTTTTATTTTGAAAGATTTATATTTTTGTGTTAGTCTGCTGATTTTGGATTCCTTCACTTGGGAAGTACCTTCATGAGTTACCTCAAGAAGTTTCCAAATCTCATGAGACGTCTTAGAGGTTGAAACTCGATTGAACTCCGTCTTATCAATTGCACAGAACAATGCGTTGGTGGCACGTGCATCCAGACTAGCCTTTGCTTTTTCTGCCTCTGTATATTATCATGAGACTTGTCTGTAAGTATGCCATCAACTACTGTAGGTGCCGATTTCTTATAACCGTCAATAACTATAGACCAAATATCAAAGTCAAGAGACTTTAAGAAGAATGTCATTCGTATTTTCCAGTAAGTATAGTTTGTTCCATCAAATAGTGGGGGTCTATTTGTGGATTGCCCTTCACCGTTGAATATTGATTTCACGGCTGTCATATATACTCTTTAAGGTTTGTTATATTAGAATATGACCTGCTCTAATAACAATTGTAGGACTGTTGAGCACCTCTAGGAGGGTGAATAGAGTGAGTGCGAGTGCAGCAGAAAATAATCACCAATTAAAAATTAAAAGCAGATAGCAATGACAGTGAATAAAAAGACAGTAAATAAATTTAGCAAGAGATCAGAGAATCAAACTCAGTGGATACCGCGATATATACTGGTTTCCCTCTTGGAGGACCAATCCAGTCGCAGGTACTCTTGCCTGCTGTTAATCCACTATTCATAAGCTAATTAAGAGCTTGCAGTCTCTTTACAATATCGTGCTTGGTGACAAGTGCACGACCAACTTCACAATACCGTGCTTGGCGACGAGCGTGCGACTGGCTCCGAAAACAGAAATATGTTCTGAACTTGAACGACCACTTTACAACTCTGACAACCAAAGACTCTAAATCAAATAGATGTTACTGGATTTGGCTAAGAGATGTATAGGTGGATTGTGAAAGCTTTAGATCAATGAAAACACTATTGGATATAGATAGAGAGAAGAGAAGATGAGTTATTTGAAATGATAAATTCTTTTCTATTTATAGGTGTTTTTGAGAACCGAACTCGGACATAGTTCGGATGCAAAGATCTCGCAAACGAACGTTGCATGCAGATTTGGAGGCAATAAACATTTGAATTTGAACTGACCGAACTCGGTCCGAACTCGGCCAGAGTTCTGTCTAAGTTCATCCAGTACTTAGAAGAATATTTGGTCCAATTCTGTTTGCATAGGATATGTAATATTTTTGGTATAGGAAATTTTGGTGGATAGGCAGGCTTTTTAGATAGGTAGATTGTGGATAACCTAAGCCAGTAATATCCAGTCGATTTTATAATTTGTATTATAGACTCAATAAAGATAAAAATACATAACAAATTGTAAAATGACTCAGACAAATTCCAATACATGAACGCTTAGAAATGATGAATGACATGCTTGCAGATGTTATAATACACTCTTGATATTGATTTCACTTGACCTGAAATGTTAACATCAGTTTGTATATTTTGTGTATTGACTTAAGTCATTATTGATTTATCAAAATCGGGTGTGACCATTTAGTAATGGGCCAACATCTTCTACGTTAGATTTTAGTTGGAGGAGGACATGGAGAAAGTAATTCAAGGGGGCCCCTGGACCTTCGATGGCAGGCTGATCATTATGAATGTATGGTCGCATGATCACCAATATAAAAGGGACGTGCTTTATTCAGTTCCTATTTGGATTCAATTCCCTGAGCTGCCAATTAGAATTTGGAGTCTGTCTAAGATGACAAAACTAGCTAGCATGATAGGGACTCTGATTAAAGCAGATGAGGCTAATACGAATATGACAAGACTGGGGTACGCGTGTATCTTTGTGGAGATAACGGCAGGCCGAGATCTGCCCAGCGAACTGGAATATGAGGTTCCATCAGGAGAAGTTTGTTTGCAAAAACAAAAGTTGAAGAACTTTATTGATACAAACTTTGTAAAAGATTACAATTTGAATTCTGGGAATGGTACAACTTTAGGAATCCAATCTAGATGACGATTGCTTTATCCCTTGGACGATGTGAACTCTAAAGACGAAGCCTCTGAAGTTGAAGACAACTCTGGAATTGAAGGCAGAAAGCCTCGAAAGTTGAAGGCAAAAGCCTCGGAAGAATGCAGCAGCAATTGGGCAAGAACTCCTGAACTCTCTGATCTCTGATTATTGATTCGTGATCCCCTTGAATGAAGACTTAAAACTCTATTTATAGAGTTCTGAGAAATAACTCACTTTTAATTATTCTGGAATGTGCATGATGGATTGCGCAGCAATTGGTTTGCGCAGCCATGGACTGCGCATGCAGTTGCTGGATCATGGGTTAACTGACTTGGACACATGGCATCATTTGATTGAAATGCGCATGATCGTGCATAGGCAGTTGCCACAAAATGAGCAATTGATGGCATGAATGCCACGTGTACTTTGTCATTTTTACTGGTAGAACGCGCACATGAAATTGCACAGACTTTGGTTTGCGCCAACTTGATTTGCCCAGACATTGATTACGCCAACTTGATTTGCGCAGACATGGATTGCGCTGCCAGCTGTCCTCGAGCGCCGTGCTGCACGATTAAACGAACGGCCGCCTCGATATCTGTGCTGTCAGTTGTCAGAAGATTTGATTGTGTCAGATAATGATGACTTTTGCCACGTCAGCTTGCGCAGTTGAGAGTGTGCGCAATCGATCCTGCGCAATTTAAATGGTGCGCAATCTGTTGTCTGCGCAAGTCATCTGAAAGTTGTTTTTCTTGATTTTTTGACTTTGTTGATGTGTGCCACTTGATTTTTTAGGACCTACAAGACCCCCTTCAAAGTTTTCAAAAGTTGAACTTATTCAAAATTTCGAAATACTTTGAATTTTGAATTTTGAATCAGTTTGCGCATGATGTGAGCTGGCTGCGCAATCTGAGGGATTGTCCACAATTTTAGGCACAAACTGAGGCAACCGTTTCATTTTCGAAAACTATAAATAGCTCTCTTCTTTATTTCATTTCTTTACTTTGCCTTCTTTGAGTTTTGAGAGAAAGAAATCTCCGAGCAAACTTCGACTTCCTTCTCCAACGATCTTCATGGCGCCCCGATGATCCTCTACAGCCGATAAAGGCAAGGCCCCGGCCGAGTCATCAGACAGAGTTGCGCGACGAGCTTCTCGTCATGAATCCGCGCACCCTGCAATGTCAGGTAGAGAGCTATCAAAAACCCTTTTTAGGGTTTTGATATCTCTGTTCTTCAAAATCCATCTCTTTTTAGAGATGCGATCATACTGCGCCACCCTTTTTTAGGGTTCTGGTTGCACAAATCAGTTAACTCTTCATTTTTATGAAGAGTGACTTTCTGCGCAATCGGTTGAACTGCGCTGGCAGATGTCAGCACAATCTGCTGATTTGCGCGAAATAGTCAGCGCAAACTGATGGCTGTTTGTTCGCGCAGTCTGACGTTTGCGCAAACTGATGCTGTGCATTCTGATTTTGCACAAATTGATAACAGAATCTTTGACTTGACTTGTACTGATTTTTATTTTCTCTGTTTAATGCAGTTAATGCGAGAGAAGATCTAGAATATAAAACTTTTGAGGGAACTCTTTCAGAGTCTGAGTATAAAGAGGATCTTTTCCATGTACATTATCCTCAGTATGATCTACCGACCTCCCGCCAGGCGATTCTGATATCTCAAGACAATGAGACTCTACTGTGTTTAATGAATGGACAGCCCTTGGAATCAGCAGACACTGTTATTCATAAGAAACCTTTATTCTTGTTTGGTGAAGCTTTTTAGAAAAGCTCGCAACCAAGGCCGAGGATGGAGGAAAGAATAGTCCATCAGGAAGATAGGTCTTTCTTCATACCAGATATTGTCCGTTGTCTCCCTTTATCCCGGTACGCTCATGCGAGCTATCCGAGGAAGATGGAGTGTAACATCACTCTTTTCCAAGACGCCCATGCAGGGAAAATTTTCGTGAAAAAGGGGCCAAATAAGAAGGATATGTTTTACAGCTCCTCTGATCGATACAGTATCTTGTTGAGGGGCTTGAGACCAGGTTGCATTCCGCCAGAGAACTCCTCTATGTTGATGCCTGTCAGAACACCGATATTTGTAAATAAATTTGCGAAAGCTGAAGGGAAGTACCCCGAACAAGATATCAGATTAACTGGATTGGTGAATCCAGATTACAGGAGATGGAATTGTATTGCCAATTGGATTCTGACAACATTTGAAGAAAGACTTCAACAGATCAATCTGTACCAAGCAGTGGACGCCACTGTTTATGGTTTTGCACCCAATCCACACATGTTCTTGGCCTTGGATGAAAGATACAATTATAGGACAGGAACTTTTATAACCCCTGGGGGAGAAATTGGGTTTGCACTCCACGAGATGAAATATATCTCGTACTTATCGATGGCAGACGCTCCATATGAAGAGTTTGTTCCAACAAATGATGAGTTGGACAAACTTAGAAAGGAAAACGCAGCGATGGTAGCAGTATTCGAGGAACTGCTATGCCATTACAAGATCAGCTCCTTGTTTTATAAGAGTGCTACAGCCAACACCTGTTATTCTTCGAAGTGGTTACCCTATCTGTTCCTTAACCACATAGAAGAGAAGAAGACTAAGAAAAATGACAAATGCTATCCTAACTTCTTCAAACCCTTGAGCAATACAGAAGTTATGAAGCTGATGGAACAGAGTGGTAATTTTGATAAAGAAATGAAAGATGATTATCAATATCCTCCTTTAAAGAAAAGGGATACTCTGGAGAGTTACTTGAGAATGGGTTATAGACCCATGTCAAAAGAAGCCCAACTGGCAGGGTTTCTGACATACTGGCTTCGAAGGTTTGTGGTCCCCGGATCCAGTACTGTGGACCGTTTTCACCGCGGCGTTCTTTTTACCGCTGTCAAGTTAGTCTTTGGCTACAAAGTGGACTTATTATCAGCAACGACTTGCAAATTAAATGCCAGTCTTCATTTGTATGTTGATCTGATGCTGAAAGCAAAAGGAGAGAAAGAGTTCCCTCGCCTAGAACTGCCATACACATATCTATTTGGATGGTTGCTTCTCCACTATCCCACTTTAATGGACCCCGGCATGGGACCGGTTGATGGCAGCTTTCTGCGAAGGTACTCTCATGGAAAATAGAAGTACACTTCTTTGAGCGAGTGTAGATATGTTCTAAATCTGAATAGAGGATGGAACTTTTGTTGTGCTCCTCTCCCTGCTGGATATGATCAGATGCCAACAAACATGGTGGACTCAAAGATGCAACCTCTAAACCGTGCAACCTTTGAATGGTTGAAGACAATTCGACCGTCTCATCTGGTATACCGGTTCGAAGAGAAATGTTACTTAGAACCATATCTCCCCAGCCGATTTGCTCGGCAGTTTGGATATGATCAATTCCATGTGGGGAATGCAATCACCTGCCTCCAAGGCAAGGGTTTTTTGATAGACGGGGCCCGAGCTTGGGCTTATTATAATGCCCATGATACGAAGGCCATATTCTCGATGCCAGCAAATAGCACTCATGGTCCTCGGATGCTATATACTTATACAGTATTTTATACATCCGCGAATACTTTTGCTGAGAACTTTAATCTCACAGATAGTTTCGCTTCTTCGACGAGATTGAAGAAAGGAAGAATTGCTCTGTCGATTCCTATAAATGATGAGGTGCACGAGTCGGCAGATGCACCTTTAGAAGTTTCGAGGGATATGATGTTTTCTCAAGAAATAAACGCAGCAATGCGTATTTCCTTGAAAGTGGGTAGATCTTCAGCAAAGAAAAGGAGAAGAGAGGAGCCTCCTGCTCCGGCAGCAAAGAAGAAGTTGATCCTAGATCATTCTTCTGAAAGAATCACTACTCGATCTCAGTCTCGGCAACTGGCCGGGTCAACTCAACAAGAGGAGGCTACAACACCAACTTCCATGCAGAAACAAGTTGAAACTGTCAATATAGAGAGCCCTGATATGCCATTGAAAAGAAAGAAGCTGGCCCAGAGAAAGAATCGAGCCTTGTCTTCAATGGTGATGGATGCTGCCGCTGGATTAACTTTGCCATCTCCTACTCCTGTTTCAGAGCCTAGGAATAAAACTCCTAGTCCTGAAAATAGAGAAGAGGTTGAGCAAAGGACAAATCTTGCTCCGGAAACTGAGGCCGAAGAGCCTAGAGGAAGTACTGCGGAGGAAGTGAGGGAAAAGCAGCTACAGATTATTGAACTTCCGCCTACTCCAAGAACCCTTCGCGAAGAGGAAGATCGCGAAGTAATTGCAGCTTTAGAAGATTGTATCTATAGTCCTCTGGAAGACTATGGTGACCAAGCCACGACTACCAGCGAGAAGGCACCAGAAGAAGACGAGGATGAAGAGAGCTCTTCATCTGAGAATGTTGATGACTACATACAAGATATTGAAGAAGATGATGAAGTGCATACATCTCCTACTGCTGCCGATGATACTTCAGATCCTAAAAAGGATATTGAAGTGGAGGCATCTTCAGAAAAAGTTGCTGATACTCTAAATCCTGAAGAAAATGCTGAGATAGAAATATCTCCAGAAGAAGCAGCAGACGAAAAAGCTCCGGAAGAAACTCCCACCACCGGTCCTCAAGGTATAAAATGAAATTAGCAATCTTCTTTAAAATAGATTGATAGCTAATATTTTTTATTTGTATTTCTTGCAGATCTTGATACTCTTCCAGCACCTCCGACGGACTTGGCTATAGTACCCGTAACAACGGTGGTTGTTAGTAGTAGTCATCATCTATCTTGTGGTTCTGAGGCGGGCAGTAGCCAAGCTATTGCGGCTGAAGTGACTTCTGCTCAGCTGGAGTCTATTCCTGCAGGGGATAAGCCTATTGCTGGATCGAACCAAGGTAGGACTATCTTCATTTAATCTTCTTGGTTATTGGCAAACGACTGACAATTTTACTTTTGCAGAGGAACAAACAGGAGGGGCGAATAGCTCCACTCTGGCTCCTTTGTTTAAAGAGCCTGCCATCCAGACACAAACGATCGAGCATCCTGCTGCCTCATCTTCAACAGGAGTAGCTGCGACTCCTGGGACTCTGGCAATTAATCAACAAGTTGTTCAATCATTTACCAGATGTTTCTTTGAGTCGTTGAGACCCCTCGTCAACAAAATGATGGATAAAGAGGGAGCTGATTTCTTTATGGTTAGAAAACCAACTTCTCTCTTGGTGAGGGCTGTAAGGGAGCAAGGTGACGAAGCTCAAGCTACTCTCCTTGAGCATATACTGGATGAGTTAGAAGTCTCCATAAAGAAATATAAGGAGCTTAAACAGAAGAAAATAGAATCTCTAGTGCAGGCTGAGTTCGAGCGAATGGCCCAAGCAGCTGATATGGAAAGGATAAATCTTCAAAATCTTTTGGAGGCTTATTCCACAAAATCTGCTGAATACAATTCCAAGCTAGAATCAGTAACTTTGATGGCTGAAAGAAAAGGACAGAGAACTGCTGAACTAAAAGCAGAAATTGTTCGTCTACAGCAAGAATTAGAAGAGGAAACTGCTAATCATCAACTTGTGATTGAATAATTCAATACCTTGATTCAAGAGAAGGCTGAGTACGATGCAACTCATGGTGCAGAGATTACTCGTCGGACTGTAGAGATGCCCGTCTTTAATGAAGAGACTGGGATGGAAGAGGCTAGAAGGAGGGTGACATCCACTCATGAAGAAGAGCTGCAGACTCTGAAGCAGGAGATTGACAATTTGATCATTCCTCCTTCTTAATAGAACTTTTTGTATCTTTTGTCGTAGCTGTGTTTTTGTAATGCCTCGTATTTTGATAAATAAAAGACATTTTGCTGTGGCTCCATTATTTGTTGCATATCTTTATTAGATATAAATAATAGAGATAGAAAATATATTTAGAGGTGCAAGACATGATATATTTCTTGTAGAAAATAATTATATTCATTATATCTGCTCAGAGGTAATATGGACGTGGCAGAATATATTGAATACTATTATTTCAATTGACAACTTAATCGAAAACGACAAGTTGCTGATATGGATGTGAGATGAACGGAAAAACCGTTAAATGATAAAACGAACGGATAAACCGTCAAATGATAATGAATGAACGGGTGAACCGTCGGATGAATGTGAATGGGTGAACCATCGGATGAATGTAATGAACGGACAAACTGTCAAGTGAATTAAATGAACGGATGAACCGTCGGATGAATTAAATGAACGGATGAACCGTCGGATGAATGTGATGAACGGACGGACCGTCAGGTGATGAATGAATGAACGGGTGAACCGTCGGATGATGAATGTGTCGCTTCATTGTTTGAGAAATCTCTATCTATAAATAAGACAGAAATCTAACAGGAATGAGCACTTTCACTTTTCAACATAAAAATGTCGTCTGAAGATGCACTCAAGAAGACTGAGCTCGCCCCGAAGGTTGAAAAAGACGTTAAAGAACGTCCTTTCGATCCAATTCAGCCGAAGGAAGCTGAAGCAGGCGAAGGTTCGTCTGCACCCAAGCCACCGAGAGACATCCTGGACTTTATGTTTGAACCAGGAAGGACTGAAGAAGAAGAGGCCATGAGGATGGCTGCCTGCAAGTTCCTCGTGGGCTCCAGCAAAGTGGTTCTTGGTTCTTTTGCTGACCGTGTTTTTGAAAAGGACGGTAGTGGTCCGCGTCCAAATATAGAGAAGGATGATAGTGATCTTCCTTAATATCATGTACTATCATTCATGATTAAATAAAATTTTATTTATAAACATGAACTTGTCTGATGATTTACAAACATTTACATTTACACATAGTACTTTTTAAGGAATTTGCCATTGATAGGCATCATTGCAATTCGTCTGTCCAGTTCTGAGAGTTGATACGCTCCATTTGAGAAGACTTTGCTCACAACGTATGGACCTTCCCACTTTGCGTCGAACTTGCCTTTGCTCATATGAGTCATAGGACGTCTGACCGTTAAAACAAGTTTTCCTTGCTGAAAGGCTCTGACCTTCACTTTACGGTTGAAAGTCTTCGAGATGCGGGCTTGATATAACTCAATATGTTGTTGAGCCATTAATCGCTTTTCATCCAGTGCTTCCAATTCTTGAAGTCGAAGAAGGTCATTGTTCTCTGTAGTGAGCTCGTTAGCAATGGCAATCCTTAAAAAAGGAATTTGAAGTTCCAGAGGAAGAACAACTTCACAGCCATATACCAAAGAGAAAGGTGTAAAACCCGTAGGATTGCGAACCGTAGTTCGGTAGGCCCATAGACATTCGCCAAGCGTTTCACTCCAATTCCGTTTGTTAGTAGATACAAACTTTTTGAGAAGCTTGATAATAGTTTTGTTGAAGGCTTCGGCTAAACCATTAGCAGCAGGATTGTAGGCAGTCGAAGCGACATTGTCAATCCGGTGATCATCACAGAATCTAGTAAATTTTTGGCTGATGAATTACGGTCCATTGTCATGAATAATTCGTCGAGGGACACCAAATCGATAAATGACATGATGTTTGACGAAGTTGATGACACTACTGGTCTTGACTTCAGCCAAGGGTATAGCCTCAGCCCACTTAGAGAAGTAGTCTGTTATTGCTAAAATGAACCGATGTCCTCTAGAGGAAGGGGGATTAATAGGACCTATGACATCCATGCCCCAAGCTTCGAAAGGCCGGGAAGCAGCTGTCGGATATAGAAATTTCGAAGGTTGATGAATGAAGTCTGCGTGGATTTGACAGGCTCGACATTTTCTTGCATATTCGATGGCATCAGATACCATAGAGGGCCAGTAGTAACCCATTCTTCGGATACGATCCTGTAGTTTAGGACCGGGCTGATGTGCTCTGCAGACACCGTCGTGAGCTTCACGCAGTACTTGTTTTGCTTCATCACCAGCTAAACTGCGTAGAAGAAGACCTTCATAAGTCCGTCGATAGAGAGTCTTAGTGGTTTGGTTGTAGTATAATCGTAGAGATCGTCGTCGAATACTTGTAGCCTCCTTAGGATCTTCGGGGAGTATGTCATGAACCACGAAGTCGATGAAAGGAGTTCTCCAATCTTCATTGATAACATTAATTTCAGTAAAATTACTGAACTCAATGTTACGATTGTTTTCTACGCAAAACAATTCTCGATTAGAAATAACCACCACTTGTTGTCTTCGGATGGGGACAGCTAAGACTGCTGCAAGATTGGCTAAGGCATCTGCTTCAGTATTGCAAGCTCGGTGTACATATTCAATAAAGAAAGCTTTGAACGATGTAGCCATGTTGATTGCTGCCTCAAAGTAAGGTACCAGATCTTGATGACGGACTTCATAAGTTCCTCTAACCTGGTTGACAACCAGCTTAGAACCGCCATAAACTTCGAGATATTCGACGTTCAATTGCTTGGCTAATTGAAGACCAATGAGCAGAGCATTGTACTCTGCTACGTTGTTGGAACATGATTCATCTAGAGAGTAGGCTCTTTGGATAGTTGATCCGTCTGGAGAAACGAGAACAACTCCAACTCTTGCTACAATAGCACCATTGGATCCAATTCTGGATGCTCCGTCAAAGAATAGACGCCAAGTTGGAAACTCTTCAGAGATTAAATTGACTTCCAACGTCTCGTCTGGAATTTCATCGTAAAGCTTAGATGTTTCTGGTACGGGATGAGCTGCCAAGAAATCTGCCAGTGCTTGACCTTTGACAGATTTTTGAGGAACATACACCATGTCATATTGGGCTAGAAGGATGGCCCATGTAGCTAGCCGAGAGTTGAGTGTGCTAGGCTTCTTCATTAATACTCGAAGAGGATTAACTCGGGATATGACATGAATGGTTTGACCAATGATATAATATCTTATCTTTTAAACGGCGAACATAAGAGCTAGACATTCTTTTTCAACCGGACTATAACGGTGTTCAGCACCAATCATAGTACGACTGAGATAGTAAATGGCCTGTTCATGACCTTCTTTGTTCTTCTGGGCGAGTAAAGCACCCAATGAATGATCCATAGCACGGACATACATTAAGAATGGTATGCCTGAGATTGGTGGCACCAAAACTGGTGGGTTCATGAGATATCGTTTGATGTCTTCGAATGCTTGTTGACATTCTTCAGTCCAAATAAAAGATATACCCTTCTTCATTAGCTGAGTGAATGGTCTGCAGCGTCCAGACAAGTTCGAGATGAATCGCCTGATGTACGCAAGTCGGCCTTGAAATCCTCGTAGCTCTTTTAGGTTGTGTGGAGGACGCATCTCTTGAATGGCTTTGATCTTCTCGGGATCCACGTGTATACTCTTAGAGGTAATAACGAAGCCGAGAAATTTACCACTAGAGACACCCAAGAATGACTTGGTGGGATTCATTTTGAGCTGATGTTGACGCATGAGATTGAAGATTGTTCTCAAATCTTGGATATAATCTTCTTTTAGACAACTTTTGACAGCAATATCGTCAACGTAGCATTCGACTGTTTTGCGAAGATGTTCTCTGAAAATAGTACTCATAACCCGTTGGTAAGTTGCACCAGCGTTCTTGAGACCAAATGGCATCACTGTGTAGCAATAGACTCCCCGAGGAGTACGAAAAGATGTGTGTTTTTCATCTTCGGGATTCATCTTGATCTGATTGTATCCAGAGAATCCATCCATAAAAGATATTCGCTCGAACCCACAGGTGTTGTCGATCATAACGTCCATGATAGGGAGAGGAAATTCATCTTTCAGACATGCTTCATTAAGATCCCGGAAGTCGATGCAGACTCGAACTTTGCCGGTTTTCTTCAGGACTGGAACAACGTTGGCTACCCAATCAGGATGTTGTTCTTCTCGAATAAAGCCACAAGCGATAAGCTTCTTGACTTCATCATCAATTGCGTCCATCATTTCAGGCTTGAATCGCCTTTGTTGCTGTTTGACCGATTTAGCATTAGGAAGAATGTTCAGTTTGTGAGTAGCAATTTTGGGATCTAAACATGGCATATCCTCGTAACTCCAAGCAAAGACGTCAATGTATTCTTTAATAAGAAGAATCAACTCTTGCTTATCTGCTTCCGGAAGATTCTTACTAATAAAGATTGGACGAGGTGACTCGCTTTCTCCTACATCAACTTGAATTAGTTGATCTTCAGTAGGAGGTTCTCTCTGTTCAAATCGGAGTACCCACTGATTATCCATCTGTTGAGCCCAAGGATCTGTTTCAGGACTTTCTTCAATATCTTCATCATATCCTTCCGGAAGTTCAGCGGAAACCATATTAGAAGATACGATTACACGATGGACTTCACCAATGCTAGTATCGGAATCCCATGATCTGGAATCAGAAGAATTAGAACGTTCTTCACTATCAGAGTCAGAAACTGCTGGGGATAACATCGGAGGAGAAGCATATCCGAGACCTCTTTTGGTCTTGCTATAGTATATATCAGATTTTCCTTTTGGAACTGCTGTACGAATGGGAGTTCGTCTACCCTTACCATAGTTAAGGCCATTTTTAAAGTCATAAACCATCTTACGGATGATGTCTTTTGATTGTTGACTATAACGACGGAGTTGTAAATGTCTTGTATCGTTAAGCTTGCTATCATCCGTATAGCTGAATTGTTGTTCTGGTCCTTTACTAAAAAGTATTGGACTTTCGCCTTTCTTTCGAGCAGGGACAATACGGTAAGCGTCATCTGGATCTTCAAGTGATACTTCTGTTTGAAGAGATTGTACAACTCCCATTGTAAATGATTTGAAGTTATCTAACATATCCAAGTAGCATTTAGTATGATAAATAACATCAGTATACTGGAAAGTAGATGCTTTTTCATTGATATATACATCTGTATTTACATCAGGACCTTTAGCCTTAGCAGGCTTGGTCAGATTGATTACAAGAGGGGGAGAAGAAGAACGTGGAGGAGGCTTGTTACGACGAAGGTCAATAATAAGTGGCTCAGAGGAGGTGAGTTCCCTTTTTTCTTTGTTGCGAGTTAAATCAATAACAAGTGGCTCAGAAGAAGTGAGCTACTTTTTGTCCTTGTTATGACGTAAATCAATAACAAGTGGCTCAGAAGAGGTGAGCTCCCTTTGATTTGGATCAGCATCAACTGATTTTTCCTGAACCGGCAAGTGAATAGCCAGTGATTTAGAAGACTGAGGATGAGAAACACGCCCCTTGACAGGTATGATGAGGGTGTCATTGGGTACTGCTTTTTGATCTTCTTCAGTATCCATGGCCAATACCACTTTCATAAATTCCTCCTTATACATATGAGCATCGTTGCAATACGCTTCAACGCCCTTGAAAGGATAAAGGTCTGCAACTTCCTTGTGAACTTGTCCTTTGTCATCAACGTATTTAAAGCATTGATGAAGAGTTGAGGGAACAACATTGTGTTCATGAAGGAAATGTCTTCCCAAAAGAGCGTTGTAAGAACAACCATGATTGTCAATGATATAAAAGGTTACCTTTGTGCGAAGATTGCCTATTTGAAGTTTTAGGCGGATCTTGCCTAAAGATTCACTCTTTCCTTGGTTAAATCCCAAGATAGTAGTGATTGTGCTCGAAAGACTATGCACTGGTATCTTCAACGCATCTAACATTGTCTTTGGCATGATGCTAAGTGCAGACCCAGGATCTATCAGGATGCGATCGACTTTCATCGAATTGACATATCCTGTATAATAGAGAGGACGATCATGTCTATTATCTTCCAGCAGCATATCATCCTGAGTGAAAGTGATGTTTGGAATCAATTCCAAGACACTATGACAATGATGGAAAGAGGCTAGTTCTGATTCCGGCTTTTTAAGAAGAGTTAAGCAAGTTTCAGCTTGCATCAAAGCTTCACTTAAAGTTTCTCGAGTCTCCTCAGAAAGGCGCAAGAGCTCGAAAATTGATAGCCTAGCCGGTGTATTGGCCAGTTGAGCCAATATATCAAAGTTGTACGGCTTTTCAAGTCCTGTAGGAGATGATTTCTTCAGGGGCTTATCAAAGCGGACTTGTTGCTTGCCTTTGTCAGTCGTCATTGGATTGGGAGGAATAGGTACTACAACTGGTGAAGACGTGGAAGGGATCTCTTCAGTAGAAGCAGGTTGTGCTGGGGCAGGTTCAGAAGAAGAAGCAGGATCCTCTTGACCTTCAGAATGATCTTTCAAGTAGGCTTTCCCTGATCTGGTGCCTAACAGAATCTCTTCGTCAACTATGGGATCAAAAGACACCATGTTGCAAATCTTTGTTTTGCTTTTAGAACGAGTTTTCTTCTTGGAAGAAGAAGGCACCTCGAATTCCGGAGCAAGATCAGGATGGATCCACATAATTTTACCGTTGTCAAGAGACAAGGGAATAAGACCTTCATTTGGTGGAAGTGGAAGATTCTCAATCTCAAGAGTAGCTTTGGAAATTGGAATGACACCATACTGTACCATCTGCGGAGGGAAGTCACCAAACTGGACTGAGACCATGTTTGCAGTAACAGTCTTCTCATCTTGCTGCAGAGTGACAACACCAGCATTGACAAGCTCTTGAATTTTGCCCTTGAGCATGTAGCATGCTCGAGTAGGATGTCTAATGAACCTGTGATAGACACAATATTTAGGATGATCTGTCTTACCGACTTCATCAGGTTTCTTTGGGTCTGGGAGTTGAATTTATTGCTTTTGAGTAAACATTCAAAGATGCTTGCAGTGTCATTCTCGTTGAAAGAATATTCTACTTTCGGACGAGGTTCCCTTGGTGGAGGTGCAGAAGGAGTAGGAGTGGAAGTAGGCGGAGCCACATTGACAGCTAAAGATTCTTTATTCTTGTTCAAATTAATGTTCAAAGTCTCTTTTGCTTTGCGATTGTTTTGGTGATTGCCACCACCTGAAGTCTGATGCTCATCTCGATCGGGGTTAGACATTTGTACTCCCAATTGTTTGAACTTCTCGGCACTCACTTCAGCAGCTTTGGCGTTGACAATGAATGAAGGCCAATCTTGGAATTGGGTAGATCCGGTCCATATACTGATAATAGGCAAAAGATTTGCCTTACAAGTATCAATAGTGACAGCAGCTGGAGTTCCGGAAGGCATTTTTAAAGCTTCACGGCGGAACCGTTCGATAAAGCTCTCAGCAGTTTCATTATGTTTCTGTTTGATTTTGTTGAGAGCTGACATAGTCATATCATTGAATCCTTCATAGAACCGTTCCAAGAAGATTTGTTTGAGACCTGAAAAGGAAGTGATACAACCATCGGGCAAACTTTTGTACCAGTCATATGCTACGCCGGCTAAACAACCGACGAACACTCTGGTAAGAAGAGCGTCATTTGGCTGAAGTTGAACGGTCATTACCTCAAAATGATTAATAAATTGACTAGGGGAAGTACTGCCATCGAACAAAGAAATTGTTGGGATTTTGTACTTCGGTGGGAACGGGACTTCCTTCCATTCAACTGGATAGGGCTGCTTGATCCCCAATCTTTGTAAGTTGTCTTTCTCTTTGAATGCTTCGAACTGGGTTCGCAAGAGTTTGACAGCTTCATTGGCGTCTTCTGATGACGAAGAAGGAGCAGGTTGAGTTGTGGTAGGAGGAGGAACAGCATTGTAGGCACTACCCCCAGCTTCTGACTGACTAAGTATAGTTTGCACTTGTACTTGTACAGGAGGCATTGTAGGAGATACTACCCCCAGCCCAGCATTGGCAGGTACCGAAGATGCTATGATCTCTGGACTAGTAGTAGGTGCAGTTGGTGGTGCAGCATGCTGTGCTACAATGATGGAATGCATACTAGCAACCATTTCAGCCATGGTTTTTAGTTTGTCTTCAAGTGCAGCAATTCGCTGTTCCTGATTTATAGAAGTTGAAGCATCTGGATCATCAGTGACAACATAAGCTGTCACTTCTCTTGGTACAGTGGAAGACACCGTATGTTCAGAGCTTTCGCTGTATGCATCATAGTCTGAGGAAGAATAACCTGAAGGGTTTTGAGGAAGATTCCTTTGACCGATTTATTTCGGCTTCGAGAACGGGTATGTTGAAACACTCCTTCGGAAGATTCTTGGAGTAATTCTAAATACCGCTGGCTTGGCTTGCGAAGCCTGCCATGCTTAGAGCATCTTTTACCCCCAGTGTCTCGGGAAGTCATGTTAACAGAAGCATACAAGACTTCGTCTTCCTCTGACATAGGTTCAGATTTAGAAAAAGTCAGACGATCAAAGACAGATCGTTTTTTTGTTTGACAACAACATTGAATAATGACTTTGTGATTGCAATGATGATTAGATGGTTGAGATAGAGGTGTTGGGACATTGTCCTGTTTTTGTCTAAGATGTTCTCGAAGATCAGGAACAACAACAGGACGAGGAAAACTTTGAGGGACCTGTTCTTTGATAACATTCGGAACATGATTCCGATTCTTCAAATGTTTAGTCCCTTGAGTACACAGGGAAGTGCTCACTTCATTGGCATAAGTATCAGGATTTTTGACCCTGGAGATTTGTTTCTGATGATGTTTGATCTTCGGCATTGGCTGTTTGTATTTTACCGAAGTGGGTCTGTTGAGATAAGTTCTGAGATCAGCAAATTAACCCCCAGGGGTTTCTATTTGAGACACTAACAGTTTTCCCTGTCTGGAACGGGAAATCTTGAGAGTTGGAAGATCCTAGAATTCTGCTACCGGAGTAGGCAAAATACCTCTTTGATCAGTACAAGTTCTCTTATTATAAAGGAAAGAAGAATCCTTGTTTGAAAGAGTTCTAGTACTAATTGGTGCCAAGGCACATTCAGATGGATCCTCTTCAGTAAAGACTGAAGAAGATTAAGAAAAGACCAAAGGGCCTTTTCCTTTATTTTGTGACGAAGGGTTAGCTAAAGAGCGTTTCCCTCTGTTGTCTTCTAAGTCATGGGACAAGGAAGTTTGAGAAAAGACCAACGGGCCTTTCCCTTTGTTTTAAAGAGAAAGAGGAATAGCCAAAGGACTACCCCCAATGGATTGTGCAGGAGCAATAGTGTGTTTGGAAAGAGGAGCAGAATCTCTTCCTTTGTTGTGAGAAGAAGAGAGTTTAGCCAAAAGGCTGTCACTCTTGGATTGTGCAGGAATGCTTTGCGCAGGAGTTCTGGCCACAGAAACTGTGGTTTGCGCATCAGGAGTTCTTGCCACAGAGTGCTGAGATTGCACTCTGGTTGCTGAATTGTTAGTTTGCGCAGGAAGTTTGGCAGCCAATTGCGCCAGAGGTATAGGGGTTTTATACTTAGCCATGACAGCATATGAAGTCTTTTGTGCACTGGCCATAGCAGACTGCGCAGCAGTAGCAGAGACAGATTGTGCACTGGGCTTGGTGATAGAAGCTCTGGACTACGCAGCAGACTTGCTGGCAGATTGCACAGAAGACTTGCTGGCTACATTGACAGAATGCGCAGCAGTCTTTGGGACCCACACTGGGCGCACTTTGCTTGTGTCAGCAGTGGTTGCAGTACGAGGAGTGGTCTTGGAGTTGATCATGGATTCGTAGGCTGTCTGATTGATTTTCACAACCAGTGTCTTCTGCGTCTTTCCGATAGACGCTACGTCACATTGAGTTGTCACTTCCTCGTCGGAGGAGAAAGTCGTCCCCAGCAGAGTCGCCATTTTGTTTGCAAAAATAAAAGTTGAAGAACTTTATTGATACAAACTTTGTAAAAGATTACAATTTGAATTCTGGGAATGGTACAACTTTAGGAATCCAATCTAGATGACGATTGCTTTATCCCTTGGACGATGTGAACTCTGAAGACGAAGCCTCTGAAGTTGAAGACAACTCTGGAATTGAAGGCAGAAAGCCTCGGAAGTTGAAGGCAAAAGCCTCGGAAGAATACAGCAGCAATTGGGCAAGAACTCCTGAACTCTCTGATCTCTGATTATTGATTCGTGATCCCCTTGAATGAAGACTTGAAACTCTATTTATAGAGTTCTGAGAAATAACTAACTTTTAATTATTCTGGACTGCGCATGATGGATTGCGCAGCCATGGACTGCGCAGGCAGTTGCTAGATCATGGGTTAACTGACTTGGACACATGGCATCATTTGATTGAAATGCGCATGAACGTGCATAGGCAGTTGCCACGAAATGAGCAATTGATGGCATGAATGCCACGTGTACTTTGTCATTTGTACTGGTAGAACGCGCACATGAAATTGCACAGACTTTGGTTTGCGCCAACTTGATTTGCGCAGACATGGATTGCGCTGCCAGCTGTCCTCGAGCGCCGTGCTGCACGATTAAACGAACGGCCGCCTCGATATCTTTGCTGTCAGTTGTCAGAAGATTTGATTGTGTCAGATAATGATGACTTTTGCCACGTCAGCTTGCACAGTTGAGAGTGTGCGCAATCGATCCTGCACAATTTAAATGGTACGCAATCTGTTGTCTGCACAAGTCATCTGAAAGTTGTTTTTCTTGATTTTCTGACTTTGTTGATGTGCGCCACTTAATTTTTTAGGATAACAACAAGGAGGTGGAGGAAGTGGATCGTCCAGAGGGAATGACAGAGACCATGTGGGAAGGGGCGAGCAATACGCCAATTAACTCGATAGGAGTCCAAGGGGACCAAGACACGAAGATGGAAATGGACCAGCACTACCAAAATTTATCGTTTTAGCGACGGCCACATCCGTCGCTAAACCGACGGTAATCACTATTAGCGACCGATAACCGACGGATTTTGGCCAAAAAAATCCGTCGGCAATCAGCTCGTCGCTAATAACGGTCCGTCGCTAAGTTGTCGTCACATGACGGAATAGCGACAGATTTTCGACATCACAATACGAAGCATTAGCGACGCATTTTCGACGGACTGTCGTCCATTTCAACTATTAAGTACTGAACTGTGTAGACAATAGCGACGTAACATTCCGTCGGTAACCCGTCATAACAGCGTATCAGATTGTATCTTTCCGTCGCTAATCCGTCGGTATACGTCGGTAACTAACGACGGATTGGCGACGGCCTTCTGACGGACTATCCGTCGATCAGGTTCTGGAAATGCTTGACATTTCCAGCACCATGGCGACGGAAGAGTAGTCGCTAATCCGTCGATATATATCGACCGAATAGCGACGGATTAACCGTCAACCTTGTTCTGGAAATTCTTGTTATTTCCAGAACACGGGCGACGGATAGGTCGTCGTTATTCCGTCGAACAATATACCATGCCGACGGATAATCCGTCGCTACCTGGGAAAATTTTCAAATATCCAGTTAGCGACGGAATAACCGTCGAAAAGTAGTCGGAAACTGGTGATGACCGTCGCAAAACGGTCACAAGTCTGTCGCTAACTGAGAATATTTTGAAAAAAAATTACAGCGCTTTTCCTATTCATAAAAAATTTGCATAAACCAAACCAATATATAATGCACACCAATTATCCAACAATCACATAGACCAAATATATTATGCACACCAATTATCCAAGAATCACATAGACCAAATATGCACATACGAATTTAATGCACACCAATTATCCAAGAATCATATAGACCAAACCAAATTAATATAAAATAGACATCAATTATCCGGAAGAGTAACCCAATATCCATCGTTATAATTCGATCATTGCACAAATATTCCAAATTTTTCACAAATATTCTAAAACACATAGGAAAGAGTTGGCCAGTTACAGTAACCTAATATCCATCGCTAGCGACCGATCATAGCACAAATATTCCAAAACACATAGGAAAATCGTCTTTGGCCTCAACAAAGACCACAAGTCAGACGATGAATTCTCACAGCCAGGGATGATAGTTGCGTTGAGGCATATACCATTCTATCAGCCACTTTGCATACGAAGGCTCAATCTGGTTGAGGTCTTCTGTAGGGACAGGAGGGTCGGTCCCGATGCTACTACTCTCTGACGGTGGCTCCTCCTTAGCTTCAAGCTTGGGAGCAATCTCTTCCCTGATGGTCATCGGTTCTTCCTTGACCTCGACCTTTGGTAACACCTTCTCCTTAACAGTCACCGGCTCTTGTTTGACGACGGAGACTTCCTCCGTGTCGACCTCCAAGGGTTTCTTGCCTCGACCCCTTCCTCGACTAGCAGCACCACTTCGACGAGTCCTAGGAGCCATCTTTCTGACAACAGAAATTTATCGTATAGGGTAAAGAAATTTATCGTTTTATAAAAGTTGTGACGTTGGTTTTTTGCGTTCATCATCATTAGAGGGAGCAGCACTGGAAAAGTTGTGAAGTTGGTAGCATGAGAGAGTAAAAATCTGTATCACAAGACTAACAGAATTACTATATAATCATGTACTCACCAATAACCGGATGTAACTGGAGTCGTTGGGCCTATCGTGCAGTAATTTGTGGATCCGCTGGTATAGGCCAGATGTACTTAGTATCTAGTATATCAGATTAGTACCGGTCTATCGGTTTGGTATAGGACGTATCATATTGGTATTGGCCTTAACAAATTGGTATCGTCCTATATCCGATATGTACATGTATCGGCCGAATAGCTAGGATTCATATTGGTCTTATCGATTTGGTATCGGTCATATCCGATAGGTATCGGCCGTGTTGGATTATTATAGACTATTTCGGATTAGTATCGTGGAAGGTTTAGTAACAACTGTACTTGGATTTCTCTCTTCTCGAGCTAGAATACCATTGCAAGAGAATCACCAGATCGTAATTGGCCAGTTACAGTAACATACATACTTCCTTTTCCATCAGAAAAAGCGAAATTGAAAAGGAAGTATGTATGTTTTGTAACTGGCCATCTACGCTCTCGTGACTCTCTTGCAATAGTAATCTAGCTCTAGAAGAGAGAAATCCAAGTACAGTTGTTACTAAACCTTCTACGATACTAATCCGAAATGGTATATAATAATCCAACACGGCCGATACCTATCGGATATGACCGATACCAAATCGATAAGGCCAATATGACTTAATGGCTATACGGCCGATACATATCGGATAGGACGATACCAATTCGCTAAGACCAATACCAACCGATACGGTCCATACCAAAACGATAGATCGATACTAATCCGACACGGTCAATACTTATAAGTACCTACGGTCCAGGAGGTTGATCCGCTAGTACATCCATGTACGAACAACGAAGTAACGATCCATTTCAATTTGGATGTGAAAATCTGTATCGTAAGACAAACTAAACATAATCAGTTCTATTTCACATGCTTAATTGCCAAGTATGGGAACGAATGGCTCAGAACACAACCCAAAATTCATTCTATCATTCTAGCATACATTAGTGTGAATCATCTATGTTCTGTACATATACTGTAGTATATGTTCTTATCGTATCTAGTATCTGAAGGATGTAACAGAATCAAGATGAACTCACATAATGTTTATAGTCTTGGTCTCAACTGTCTTCGATTCTATGATCCCATGCCTTAGGTTAAATAAATCACTAACCTCATCACGGTGAGTCTTGGTGTAGCACTCAAATGTGGGGCACCCGTAAATTTGCCGAGGTTTTAAATCATCGACATTGAGTTTTAAACCCTCACGTAGCCTTTCTGTTTCACTTCTAGGGTCGAGCAGCATCTTCTTGCAAGCTTCGGTCTCCAGATACTTAGTGTCAAGATTCTGGACGCTTTCGTAGAGCATGTCAACGCATCCTAGCATCAATTTCCTCGGTAGGAAATTGACGCTAGGATGCGTTGACATGCTCTACGAAAGCATCCAGAATCTTGACACTAAGTATCTGGAGACCAAAGCTTGCAAGAAGATCCTGCTCGAGCCTAGAAGTGAAGCAGAAAGGTTACGTGAGGGTTTAAAACTCAATGTCGATGATTTAAAACCTCGGCAAATTTATGGGTGCCCCATATTTGAGTGCTACATCAAGACTCACCGTCTGTATAGTTCGGTTATTGGCGCTCGATGTCCCTGTGGTAAGGCAATGGATGAGGATATTGCGTGGGAGGGGGTTGCAGATGGAGGCAACAAGGATGGCGTGTTTATGAAAGGAGGGAAAAGATACATAATCACAGACGATTTGCATGTAAGGCCATTCTATTCCATGGAGTCTGCGTTGTCTATTTTTCGAAAGCATGGGATCATAGCATCGAAGACAGTTGAGACCAAGACTGTAAACATTGGCCGCGATGAGGTTAGTGATTTATGTAACCTAATGTAGTAATCTTGTAATTTAAAGTTGGAAGAACATGCAAGTAGCCTTATAGTTTCTGCCTCACCAGTCGAATGACTTAATTCCCAAGTATCGGAACGAGTGGCTCAGAACACAACCCAAGATTCATTCTAGCATACATTAGTGAGTTCATCTTGATTCTATTACGTCCTTCAGATACTATATACGATAAGAACATAGATGATTCACACTAATGTATGCTAGAATGAATCTTGGCTTGTGTTCTGAGCCATCCGTTCTGATCAAGCATCTTCCTTCTCCTCTCCTCCACCATGGCTCTGAACCAATCTGCTCCTTCCTACTTCCCTTCTTTTTATTTGACTCTCTCAGCCACATATGACATCCAGCTCAAGTGTAGAGTCGGAGGAGAAGAAGTGGGCAGGAAGAGAAGGGGGAAGCAGCACAGCCGGCGGCATGACCCGGAGGAAGTACATAGGTTTTCTTCTTAGTTCTCCTATGCACATCCTCCGGGTCATGCCGCCGGCTGTGCTGCTTCCCCCTCCTCTTCCTGCCCACTTCTTCTCCCCCGACTCTACACTTGAGCTGGATGTCATATGTGGCTGAGAGAGTCAAATAAAAAGAAGGAAAGTAGGGAGGAGCAGATTGGTTCAGAGCCATAGTGGAGGAGAGGAGAAGGAAGATGCTTGATCAGAATGGATGGCTCAGAACACAAGCCAAGATTCATTCTAGCATACATTAGTGTGAATCATCTAAGTTCTGTACATATGGTGTAGTATATGTTCTTATCGTATCTAGTATCTGAAGAACGTAACAGAATCAAGATTAACTCACTAATGTAATACTAAGACATCATCTACTACTATATAAGATATAGTGATAGGTTGTCGTATCATTATTGCCGAGGGATGAGGGTCGGAGGATAGGCAACTTTATCTACGGCTACATAGTTTCTGCCTCGCCAGTCGAATGGCTGCAGGGACTATGTCCTGATCACCATGTCGTACCGTAGATTAATGCAAATGGAGCTGAAAATATCTGTCGCTAACCGGTCACTAGTCCGTCGGTAACTGAGAATTTTTTTGAAAAAAAAATTGCAGCACTTTTCCTGTTCACAAGAATATGCATAAACCAAACCAATATATAATGCACACCAATTATCCAAGAATCACATAGACCAAATATGTACATACGAATTTAATGCACGCCAATTATCCAAGAATCATATAGACCAAACCAAGTTAATATAAAATAGACATCAATTATCCTGAAGAGTACCTAATATCCGTCGTTATAATTCGATTTATCTTCAAGTGTGAGAACGGATGGCTCAGAACACAAGCCAAGATTCATTCTAGCATACATTAGTGTGAATCATCTATGTTCTGTACATATGGTGTAGTATATGTTCTTATCGTATCTAGTATCTGAAAAACGTAACAGAATCAAGATGAACTCACATAATGTAATACTAAGACATCATCTACTACTATATAAGATATAGTGATAGGTTGTCGTATCATCATTGCCGAGGGATGAGGGTCAAAAGACAGTCAACTTTATCTATGGCTACATAGTTTCTGCCTCGCCAGTCGAATGACTGCAGGGACTATGTCCTGATCACCATGTCGTACCGTAGATTAATGCAAATGGAGCTGAAGTCAAAATACAGAAACCAAAATACAGAATCAAATCCCTGGGACAGATGGCTCAGAACACAACCAACCGGAGAGGATACTCTGAGAGATCCATCTGAGTAGGATGTATACTCTGAGAGATCACCTTTACAAGAATGATATCAGTAGTGGGATTGAGTGCTGGAGGGGATATTATCAGAGTATACGTCCTACTCAGATGGGTCTCTCACCGTTACTATTTTTTTCTGACAGCATGGTGGATGTGCTCCGTCAACAGAATATGGCTCCGAGCCAAAACTTTGCCCCGGAGCTTAAGTGGACATCCTTCGTGTAGGGCTCGAGTGAGAGGTTCCTGACAGCATGGTGGTCTCCTTTGTCAAAGTATCCGATTTTTGAGTACATTTTCGAAAGCCGATAAAGTATAAAAAATTCGATTTTTTGCCAAATGTGAGAACAGATGGCTCAGAAGACAACCCAAGATTCATTCAAGCATACATTAGTGTGAATCATCTATGTTCTGTACATATGGTGTAGTATATGTTCTTATCGTATCTAGTATCTGAAGAACGTAACAGAATCAAGATGAACTCACATAATGTAATACTAAGACATCATCTACTACTATATAAGATATAGTGATAGGTTGTCGTATCATCATTGCCGAGGGATGAGGGTCGAAAAACAGTCAACTTTATCTACGGCTACATAGTTTCTGCCTCGCCAGTCGAATGGCTGTAGGTACTATGTCCTGATCACCATGTCGTACCGTAGATCAAATGGAGCTGGAACTGGAGCCAAAATACAGCACTACTTCACCATGTCGTACCATTTTACTCTCTCTCTCTCTCCTTCCTCCCTCCGGCGCTCTCACTCTCTCCGGCGCTCTCACACTACTAATTCCTATGTGTTTTAAGTGTGAGAACGGATGGCTCAGAACACAACCCAAGATTCATTCTAGCATACATTAGTGTGAATCATCTATATTCTGTATACATATCGTGTAGTTGTTGGCCCATTTGGTCATATGGTCAAACATGATTTTAATAATTGATCAAACTCTGTCTGGATATACGGGACATCTCGAATTCTTGGACATGATCAAGATTGGCTATCCACTAAATTCAAGACCGAAGATCTGTTTGCCTACTCGAGTCTGTAATTCCTTATGTAATGTATTTTTCATTTTATTTGAGTCTAGGAATATGTTGTACACCGAGTCGTACTGGAAAATAGGCTATCCCTTAAATGAGTTCAAAATGTTTTTAAAATGACCTCTCAAAAAGGTTTACAAAAAGGTTTTCAAAAAGGTTTTCAAAGATCACCAAAAACTTTTTCAAAACCCTAACTAAACCCTGACTTAACCCTGACAGAACTCGGACCGAGTTCGGCCAGAGTTCGGCCAGAGTTCGGTTAGTGGCCATTGTGATTTTGAATCCTTGAAACTTGGTCCTCCTGCAGTTGCGAATTTGACCGAGATTTGCTCATAGAGTTCTGTCCGAATTCTGCCCGAATTCTGTCAGAAGTCTGCCTTTGGAACTCCTATAAATAAAGAAGGATTTCGATCATTTCAACTCACTCATTCACTTTCAATCTTCTCTCTATCTAAAGCTTTCAGTCTTCCAAAGAGTTTTCTAGAGCTTTCAATTTCAGATCCCAAGCCAGTTACAATCCTCTAGTCAATTTGTCAGTGCGGTACGGTCTAGAAGTTTCTGAGAGATTGTAATCAGAAGGCTTGATTGAAGAATACCTCTTCACATTTGAAGTTGGATGAGTTCTTCGTATCAAAGCTCGCATTGTAGAAGTTGCAAGGACTTCGTAAGAAAACTTACGGTTTTTCCAATAGTGGATTCAACTGGTAGCAATAGTTCTACCGACTGGATTAGTCCTCAACAGAGGGATACCAGTATACATCGCTGTCTTTGCGTTTGCTCTCTTAACTCTGTCTTTACTTTATTTCAGTTTTGATTAATATTCTGTGATTGTGCTGCTAACATTTTTAATTAGCATTATTCCGCTGCCAACTCTATTCATCCCCCTCTAGAGTATTACGCTTTACTATTTCGTTCCTACAATTGGTATCAGAGCAGGTGTTACAGGTAAAAGCAAAGGTAACAGTGCAATTATTTATTCATTTTAATCACAGCACAACACATGGCAACTGTGAAATTCACAAGTGAAGGCCAGGTCACAAACAGACCCCCACTGTTTGATGGTACGAATTATACATATTGGAAAATACGGATGAGTTTCTTCTTGAAATCTCTTGACTTTGATTTATGGTCCATTGTTCTTGATGGCTATCAAGAGCCACCTCGTATAAATGTCGATGGAGTTTTAGTTGAAAAACCCCATAGCAGATATACAGAGGAAGAAAAGAAAAGGGCCAGTCTTGACGCACGTGCCATTAATGCTCTTTTTTGTGCTTTAGACAGAACTGAATTTAACAGGGTGTCTATCTGCACAACGGCTAATGAAGTATGGAAGCTACTTGAAGTCACACATGAAGGCACGACTCAAGTCAAGGAATCTAAAGTCAGCAGACTTACTCAAGAGTACGAGGCGTTCAAGATGAAGCCCAATGAAACAGTTACACAAATGTTCGAGAGGTTCTTGGATATTGTAAATCCTTTGTCCTCCCTAGGAAAAGATTACAGTAACCATGAAAAGATTCGTAAACTCCTGCGAGCTCTCACCAAGAACTGGATTCCAAAGGCTACTGCAATTATTGAAGGGAACGACCTCACAACTATGTCCCTCGAAGTACTCATGGGTAAACTACTCACTCATAAACTGGAGCTACAAGATTTTGAAGAACCTGTACCAAAGGAGAAGATAATCGCTCTCAAGGCTCAGCACAGAAAAGCTGCTGAAGGTGACTCAGACAGCAGTGGATCTGACGCTGAAGATCAAGCACTCCTAGCAAGGAAGTTCAAAAGATTCATGAGACATGAGAAGAGAGTCAAAGAGAACAACAGCAACAACTGGTATCAAGAAGATGTTGTCTGCTATGGTTGCAAGAAGAAGGGACACATGAAGAAGGATTGTCCCACAAACTCATCATCAAGCAAGAAGAGCAACATGTATGAAAAAGGGAACCTGAAGAGATCAACATCACGGAAATATGCCAACACCAGCATATGGCATAAAAGTGAAGCCAGCGACTCAGAAGACGAACAATCAGAAGACGCTACAAACGTATGCTTTATGGCATCCGATCAGGTACCTACTGAACCTGTAGTTGATACTTATGATGACTTCACCTTTGAGCAATTAGGAGATGCCTTCAGTGACCTGATGACTGATTACAGGAAACTGCGTAGTAAGTATCAGACCGCTAAGAAGGTACTCAAAGAGTACAAAGGTGAAATAGGTAGACTTACCGACCTACTAGCTGAGGTTAGAAATAATATTAGTGAGTCTGGTGAGCTTTCTTCAATAAAGCTCTTATTACACGAGACTACCAAGTCATCTGAAGAGAAAGACAAAATTATTGACCAACTCAAGGAAGAACTTTCTATAGAGAAGAAAAGTCTTCAATGTGCACAAATCAGAATGGAATCACTTACTTCTGATTATACTAAGTTGTATGACACTTCCAAAAGATTGGAAATTAGGTTAGAAAATAGCCTGAGCCTGCTGCTTCCTTCCCTAACACGTGTCACTTACCGAAAAATCGGAACATTCCCAAGCCAAACACTATCAGACCCAACCATATAAAACCTTTACCCCAAAAGGTTAAGCCCAAACAGGATTATAGGCATGCTTTCTTCTATACTAGAAAACCTAAACCTACCAACTATGCACACCACTCAGCTTTCAACACTCGACATGCACAATATCATTATTGTGGCCTCATTGGTCATATTTCATCTGCATGTAGAATGAGAAAGCTTGTTGATTTAAATATTTATGCTTGGATACCTAAAGCTAACAATTCAGGACCCTACAAGAAATGGGTACCAAAAGTTTCATCTGCAAACTGTTTTGTAGGTGGAACACCCTTCACATGCTAGAAGCAAATGGATCCTCGACAGCGGTTGCTCACGGCATATGACCGGTGACGCTACCCTATTTGCAACACTGTCGAAGAAAAAGAAGGAAGGCTATGTCTCCTTTGGTAATAACTTGAAAGGGTATATTATTGGTATCGGTGATGTTGGTAAGTCTCCCTATCCTGTGATTAAGGATGTCTGTCTGGTTACCGAGTTGAAACATAACCTACTCAGCATAAGTCACCTAGCTGATCATGGTTATGGAATCAACTTTGGCAAAGGCAAATATACTATAGTTGATAGCTCAACTGGTAGTACTATCTTTGAAGGTATCAGGGAAGACAATATATATATTTTCTATTTGTTAGAAGAAACTAACATTTCAGGTAGATGCTTAATGGCCAAGAGTGATGAGAGTCATCTGTGGCATATGAGACTCGGTCACGCTAATATGGATACAATATCAAGATTATCCACAAAGAAGCTTGTACGCGGTTTACCGGACATTATATTCAAGAAGGATTCGGTATGCAGTCAATGTGAAAGGAACAAAGCTACCAGATCCACATTCAAATCAGTAAACGTAGTATTTACTACTAGACCTCTACAATTGCTTCATATGGACTTATTTGGTCCTAGCAGAGTTGCTAGCCTCGGAGGTAAACTTTATGCTTTTGTAATTGTAGATGATTTCTCTAGATATACGTGTGTATATTTCTTGACACGCAAGAATGATGCATTATCCGAATTTGTCGCCTTTTGCAAGAAAGTACAGAATGAAAAAGGTTACATGATCACTCGCATAAGAAGCAATCATGGAGGCGAATTCGAGAATGCTGATTTTGAGCAATTTTGTGACACACACGGTTTTATACACGAGTTCTCCTGCCCTAGGAATCCACAACAAAATGGAGTTGTGGAACGTAAGAACAGAACTCTAACCGAAATGGCCAGAGTGATGTTAAACCAGTTTAGTCTACCCAAATATTTCTGGGCTGAAGCTGTCAATACAGCTTGCTTTGTACTCAATAGAGTTCTAATTTGACCCAAATCGAAGAAGACTCCATTTGAGTTGTGGTTTGATAGAATTCCATCTGTTTCATACTTTAGAATATTTGGCTGTAAATGTTTTATTCTTAATACAAAAGACAATTTGGGAAAATTTGATGAAAAGGCTGATGAAGGTATATTTTTAGGTTATGCGGCCAAAAGCAAAGGATAGAGAATCTTCAACAAACATACCATGATCATCGAAGAGTCAATCAATGTCACTTTTGATGAATTGAATCAAATGACTATCGATGACAATGACGAAGATACATCTGTACCAAGCACAACTCCAGCTGATTCTCAACCAAGCTCTGCACTAGCTGAACCTCGTAGAGAAGATCCAGGAACCAGCTACCTTCAGAATCTACCGAAAAGGTTAAAATTTACAGCTGATCATCCAAAAGATTTGGTAATTGGTGATATTACCAAAGGAGTAAGTACTCGTACATCCAGTAGAGATATTGTTTCTTGTGTTGCATTTATTTCATAGCTAGAATCCAAAACTATTGATGAAACATGTAGTGATAGTTCTTGGATAGATGCTATGCAAGAGGAATTAAACCAATTTGAACGGAATCAAGTTTGGGAACTTGTTCCCAGGCCTATTGATCATCCGATCATTGGCACCCGTTGGGTATTCCGAAATAAACTTAATGAGAATGGTTTAGTGACTTGTAATAAGGCTCGACTCGTAGCTCAAGGATACAATCAAGAAAAAGGTATTGACTATGATGAGACTTATGCCCCAGTTGCGAGATTAGAATCCATTTGCATGTTATGTGCATTTGCATGTTTTCATGATTTCAAACTTTTTCAAATGGATGTCAAGAGTGCTTTTTTAAATAGTTTTATAAAAGAAGAAGTTTTTGTAGCACAACCTCCAGGTTTCACGGATTTCAAAAACCCAGATCATGTTTTCAAGTTGAAGAAAGCCTTATACGGTTTAAAACAAGCACCTCGTGCTTGGTATGATCGCCTAAGCTCTTTTCTACTTGACAACGATTTTTCAAAAGGCAAGGTTGACACTACACTGTTTATTAAGTCTTTTAATGGCAAACTTCTTTTAATTCAAATCTATGTTGATGATATTATATTTGGATCTACAGATGAATCTCTGTGTCAAGAATTTTTTAAGTGTATGCAGAATGTGTTTGAGATGAGCATGATGGGAGAGCTGAAATTCTTTCTCGGACTGCAAATCAAACAAACTGATAATGGGACGTTCATAAATCAAGCCAAGTATACAAAAGATCTGCTAAAGAAGTTTGATCTGGACAATGTCAAACCTATTGGCACTCCAATGGCAACTTCAACAAAGCTTGATTCAGATGAACAAGGCAAGCCAGTAGACACACGTAAGTATCGAGGTATGATTGGTAGTTTACTTTATTTAACTGCTAGTCGTCCAGATATAATGTTTAGTGTTTGCCTGTGTGCACGTTTTCAAGCTAACCCAAAGAAATCACATCTGTCCGCAGTTAAGCGTATCTTTCGATACCTTAAGGGCACTTCTTCTGTTGGCTTGTGGTATCCCAAAACTAAGTCCTTTGACCTTATTGGTTATTCGGATACAGATTTTTCTGGATGCAAAGTTGATAAAAAAGTACCAGTGGCACATGTCATTTCTTAGGCAAGGCTTTAGTCTCATGGTTTAGTAAAAAGCAAAATTCTGTAGCCTTATCAACAACAGAGGCTGAGTACATCGCCGCAGGACGTTGTTGTGCTCAGATTTTGTGGATGAAATAAACTCTAGAAGACTATGATTTATTTTACACACATATTCTCATTTTCTGTGATAACACGAGCACTATTAATTTGACTAAGAATCCAGTATGTCACTCTCGTACTAAACATATCGAGATTCGACATCACTTTCTTAGAGGTCATCATCAAAATAGAGATATAAACCTCATGTACATAGATACTGAAAATCAACTAGCTGACATCTTCACTAAACCTCTAGCGGAAGATCGTTTCAATTATTTACGTCGAGAATTAGGAATTTTGGACGTCAATAATATTAATTAATATTGTTTTATGATTATATATCATTACGCAAAAACTGTGTTAGAGACAAGCCAATAAAGGGTGTGTCTGTCACCACAACTACGGTTGAAGCGAAGCGGTACTTAAGAGTTCCCCGGTAAACCTCCGCCAGCTGGGACAGTACTCCTACAGCTAATCTGAGACAGTTGCTGTGTAACGACATTTAATTCATAAAATAATATTAATTATGTTAATTGAAGGCTAAAATAACTAATCTTTGAATTAGATATTTGAAATGAGACAATAAAAAAGAATGGAAAAAATCAACTTTATAGAACCCTAGGCGAATTCGGCCAGAGCTCTGACCGAATTCGGCCCGAGTTCGGTTGAGGGTACCTGGTTATATATACAGAACCCGAGAAGCCCTTCTTCTTCATTGCTTCCAAATTTCTTTCAAACAGCAGCAGCAGCCGAACCGAGCACCAAAACCCTAGTTCTTCACCACCCTATTCCTTCCAATCCAAATGGTAAAATCTTTCCAAAATTTGGAATCGTGCGGATATCATCGTCCTCTTCGACATACTTTGATCTCGGGAGGTATAACTCCATCTTTCTCCACTTTTCAATTAGTGTATTTTTTATTTCAATTTGCACAAATGGCAGCCAAATTCAATCCATCTAAGAGGAAGAAGACGACTCCTAGTGAGGAAGGGTCATCTTCGCATCCGCATACGGATTCCCTCTTCTCGCCAGTCCAAACGAGTGACGGTGCGTTCGACGGGTTTTTCTTCCAAACCCTAGACCAAGCCCTACTGTGGTATGGAGACTTCTCCATGAGATCCATATGCACAGGTGCTCCAGTCAAATGGACTGTATTTTCTGACCACCGTCTTTTCTTTGAGGCATTAGGGCTACATCTTTTTGTTCAAATATGCTTCCCTATAGCAACTAATGCCATTAGATTATTTTATTGCAATCTCATATTAGACACTTTTGATGTGAGCACTCGTGTTGGAGGTATTGATATCAATTTCGATGATAACCTCTTAGCGGAGATCCTTGGTATCCCTAATGAAGGTGAACCGCTAGTCGATATCACTGAATTTGATTTCCCCGAAGGCACGACACTCGCAAGTTTCAAAACGGAACTCTGTGCACCTGATAGAGTACGCTCTGGAAAGTTCAAGGCTAACAACTTGAACTTGTTTAACTATGAATTGCATCGCATCATCTATTCCACTATCCTTCCCAAATCCACTTCCAAGGATGATGTGACTTCACTTGAGCTGTCCGCCATATACCACATTCTTAAGGGGATTCCATTTTCTTTCCCTAAGACCATGATTCAGATGATGGGTCGTTGTCGTGCAAGAGATAGAAATCTCTCTTACGCGATGATTTTCCCACGTATCTTTCAGCATTTCGATATCAATCTGTCGACTTGTACTCAGGACCCTGAGCCCAAGTTTCTTCAGTTATCTCGTCGTAGCATGACTGCTACAGCTCCACCTCATGCTCCTCCTACTGCACCTCCTCCACCACCTCATCAGTATGCCATGACATTTGAGGGCATACATCAGCATTTATCTGCTTTGCACGTCTCGATGACGGACATGGCTCGCGAGCGTGAGTTCCGCGACGTCACCCGTTATCAGGCGCTTGCAAACTCCTTAGCTGATCTTCGTTTCGCCCAGACTGGTCATTCAGCCGGTTCCATCCCTAGAGATCCAGCTTTCTCTGGTTATCGCTGTGAGGATGAGGCTGTTCATGCCTACTTCCAGCCCGGTAACGCCTATGATTGGTACCGTCCTGACCGTGCTCCACATCGTGATTATGTTGGTGAGTTCTATGCTAGCGCCCCTCCACATCCTTCTGGCGCTGGTACCACTGGAGCTGGTCCTTCAGGACATGCTGGTCGATCTGCTGATGATGTTGATGATGATGAGGAGGAGATGTGACTATCTAATTTTGAGTGACATTTTATTGTACACTTGGAAATGCTCCAACATTCCAAGTTTTTATCAGTACTTTTTGATTATTATTAGCACTTTGTAGTTTGCTTCAGTACTTATTTATTTGCATGGACATGTTTTATTTTGCCTCAGTTTATGGCATTCCAGTTTATTTCATCACTATGTTTCAGTTTCAGTTTATGCTAGCACCATCTCTCTATGTTGCTTCATTCTTTCTAACTGTCTGTGTAATTACATGCCTGTGATGATTTTTTTAATACATGCCTGTGTTATTTATCTAAACTTTATTTCTATCTTAAATCTTTTATATGTGTTTTCTCACTATTTGTTACTTATGCATTTGATTGCGGGGGAGCTTTATCTTTTGCAATTATTTTGCTAAGTGACAAAGGGGGAGAAAATTTAAGATCTAACATTTTTTTTGAGAATACAGGATATGAATAATTCTACTTCTACTTTTTGATATTTTTGAACAAGCTATCAAAATGGGGGAGATTGTTGGCCCATTTGGTCATATGGTCAAACCTGATTTTAATAATTGATCAAACTCTGTCTGGATATACGGGACATCTCGGATTCTTGGACATGATCAAGATTGGCTATCCACTAAATTCAAGACCGAAGATCTATTTGCCTACTCGAGTCTGTAATTCCTTATGCAATGTATTTTTAATTTTATTTGAGTCTAGGAATATGTTGTACACCGAGTCGTACTGGCAAATAGGCTATCCCTTAAATGAGTTCAAAATGTTTTTAAAATGACCTCTCAAAAAGGTTTACAAAAAGGTTTTCAAAGATTACCAAAAACTTTTTCAAAACCCTAACTAAACCCTGACTTAACCCTGACAGAACTTGGACCGAATTCGGCCAGAGTTCGGTTAGTGGCCGTTGTGATTTTGAATCCTTGGAACTTGGTCCTCCTGCAGTTGCGGATTTGACCGAGATTTGCTCATAGAGTTCAGTCCGAATTCTGCCCGAATTCTGTCAGAAGTCTGCCTTTGGAACTCCTATAAATAGAGAAGGATTTCGATTATTTCAACTCACTCATTCACTTTCAATCTTCTCTCTATCTAAAGCTTTCAGTCTTCCAAAGAGTTTTATAGAGCTTTCAATTTCAGATCCCAAGCCAGTTACAATCCTCTAGTCAATTTTCCAGTACGGTACGGTCTAGAAGTTTCTGAGAGATTGTAATCAGAAGGCTTGATTGAAGAATACCTCTTCACATTTGAATTTGGACGAGTTCTTCGTATCAAAGCTCGCATTGTAGAAGTTGCAAGGACTTCGTAAGAAAACTTGCGGTTTTTCCAATAGTGGATTCAACTGGTAGCAAGAGTTCTACCGACTGGATTAGTCCTCAACAGAGGGATACCAGTATACATCGATGTCTTTGCGTTTGCTCTCTTAACTCTGTCTTTACTTTATTTCAGTTTTGATTAATATTCTGTGATTGTGCTGCTAACATTTTTAATTAGCATTATTCTGCTGCCAACTCTATTCACCCCCCTCTAGAGTATTACGCTTTACTATTTTGTTCCTACAGTAGTATATGTTAACGTTATCGTATCTAGTATCTGAAGGACGTACGTAACAGAATCAAGATAAACTCACTAATGTAATACTAAGACATCATCTACTACTATATAAGATATAGTGATAGGTTGTCGTATCATCATTGTCGAGGGATGAGGGTCGGAGGATAGGCAACTTTATCTACGGCAACATAGTTTCTGCCTCGCCAGTCGAATGGCTGCAGGGACTATGTCCTGATCACCATGTCGTACCGTAGATTAATGCAATTAATGGAGCTGGAAATATCCGTCGCTAACCGGTAACTAGTCCGTCGCTAACTGAGATTATCACATACACATATGTATATCACAACTAGATGTATAGATATATACATCTATACAGAAGCACACAACTGATAGAACTCGCACTGTCCTTGAGACAGTGAACATATACACCATGAATCCAAACCCCATATATATTCACATTTACTAATCCAAACACCACCAAACTAATGGAACACCCAATATGGATAACACATTATTTAGCCAATATATAAACTCAGATGAATTTGAGAAGCAAAGCCACCCGCCGCCCCCGACCAAAGCCCGCCGCCCCAAGACCGCCGCCCAGTAGTTCGGTTGCATATATATATATGAAAAGTGCTTATGGGTGTGCGTCGGTTGCAAATAGCCCCGACGCACCCGCTCCAAGCCAGCCGCCCAGCCCCCGACGCCGCCGCCCCAAGCCCACCGCCCAGCCCCCGACCCAAGCCAGCCGCCCAGCCCCCGACGCCCCCGCCCCAAGCCAGCCGCCCAGCCCCCGACGTCGCCGCCCCAAGCCCACCGCCCAGCCCCCGACCCAAGCCAGCCGCCCAGCACCCGACGCCCCAACCCCAAACCCGCCTCCCAGACCCCGACGCCCCCGCCCCAAGGCCACCGCCCAGACCCCGACCCAAGCAAGCCGCCCAGCCCCCGACGCCCCAACCCCAAGCCCGCCTCCCAGACCCCGACGCCCCCGCCCCAAGCCCACCGCCCAGACCCCGACCCAAGCCAGCCGTCCAGCCCCCGACGCCCCAACCCCAAGCCCGCCTCCCAGACCCCGACGCCCCCGTCCAGCCTCCGACGTCCCAACCCAAAGCCCACCGCCCAGCCCCCGACGCCCCCGCCCCAAGCCCACCGCCCAGCCCCCGACCCAAGCCAGCCGCCAAGCCCCGGACGGCCCAGCCCCAAGCGCGCCGCCCAGCCCCTATACGACACCGCGGGAGAGAGAGAGAGAGAGAGAGAGAGAGAGAGAGAGAGAGAGGGGTTTACCTTCGGGAGAGAGAGAGGAGAGAACACCAACGCCGCCGACGACACCGACGCCGACGACGACACCGACGCCGATCACCGAAGCCGACACCGGCGAGAGAGAGAGAGAGAGGAGAGAGAGTGAATTTGGGGGAATGCAAAAAGTTCCCCCCGCCGTTTCATTTAAAGTTTGGTACGTTTATATAGCGACGGACTCGCGACTGGTAAAAAACCGTCGCCCAGCAGTCGCCTTTTTTGATAAGTGCCGACTGAATATCCGTCGCTAAGTCGTCGAAAATATGTCCCGCCAATTTTCTACACAATTCTCGCCAAATAATCGACTGTGTAGCGACGACGGAAAATTCGTCGCTATAACACCGACAGTCTAGCGACGGATGTGCGACCTTTCCTCCCCCTAAAATTAAAATAAAAATGACAAAGGCGTGTAGTCGGTAATCCGTCGCTGAGCGGCCACGACACCGTCGCTAATACCGACGAAAAATTTCCGTCGCTAAAAAACCGTCGCTAAATAAGTGTATTTTGGTAGTGCATGGGCTTGCAAAAGCATTAGTTACTAGTGTAGGAGCGTAAAAAGTGCTTCATAGAATGAGTCAAAGAAATGAAGCATTCCACTCAGCATGATCCATTTTTACGCCTAAAATAGGCTAATCACTTTACGCCAGGGTCAAGCCGATGGTTTTACGCCTAAGACAGGCTAACCGCTTTACGCTGGACAAAGCTGTCGAGTCTTGCATTTAATGCAAAGTCTGACATAAAGATTTAATGATGGCATATATCACAGAATTCGAAGGGATTTGTTTTACACAGAGACCAATGTTTTCGTTTAGTATGTGGACTGAGCTATTTTACACTCACAGTATGGCTTCTTTTACGCATGGAGACTGTATGAGTTTTTACGCTCAAAAGTTGACGTGTGCATAAAGTTTATTTGGGCTACTTTTACGCTCAAGGTTGTTTAACAACCACTTTACGCGGAAAGTCCATGTCAGGGCTATTTTACGCCTAGTCTACTACTTTACGCTCAGAGTATATTTTGGGTTATTTTTACGCCCTATTCTTCTTCACCAATTTGGAACGTGGTTTGCCTACATGGCTTTCATGCCACACATCTCGAAGAACGTGTGTACGTGCATCCTATTCTTATTGAAATGATGGGACACGTATCAACGTATGCAGAGGATGACTTCAGTCATGGGTGACAGTTATTAGCGTAAAGACGGAACTTTTGCTGAGTTTTTACGCACAAGAAACCAAATCTATAAATAGACTTATTTTTCTCAGAACAGAGAGACAGACAGAGAGAGTAGAGAATACATAGAGATCAGAGCCCAGAGACTTTGATTTTTCGGAGCATTCTTCTTCAACTTTTTTTCCAGAACAGAGTGAAGCAAAGCAGGAAAGCATTCGGCCTCGCCATCAGTGCCCAAGTGCGTCGATACCTTTCTGGTGACTTAGTTCTTCCAATTGTTCATCTTCTAGCAGTGATCTTCATCATCATCGTATGGTCCAAGGAACAAAGTGATCATTTACAGATCAGACTTCCATAGCAATACTTCCCAGAATCAAATTTGTACTTCTTGTACTTTTTCTCGTTTTACTTTCAAAATCCGATTTCCAGGCATTTTGTTAAGTGAAACAAAAATGGCGACTCTGCTGGGGACGACCTTCTCCTCTGACGAGGATGCAATTGCTCAATATGATGATGTGTCGATTGGATCAACAAAGAAGACTCTGGTTGTACACTTCGACCAGACTGCTTATGAAGAGATGCTCCGAACTGGGGGTGGTTCTCGCTGCTCCAATGTTCAAAAATCTCGCAAAGCACAAAAAGTTTGGATTCCTAAATCCAAAATAGCTTCTGATCTCTCTGTTGCTTCTGATGGCAAGGGAATTCTTCCCACTCCTGTCGTACGGGCTCTCGTTCGTAACGAGGCAGTCCTTACTTCAGCGTTGCACTCTAAGTGTGGCAATTTATCTTCCGTCTGTGACGGTGAAGATAATCAGGTTTTACGCCCGGTGCGTAAAAATGATATTTTACGCCCAGTAGGTAAAAACCAAATTTTACGCTCAGTGCATAAGAACGAGTCTCCCATTTGTAATGAGGCAGACTCTAATGCTTGTGCTTCTAAGTGTAAAAATAAGTCTCCCGTCTGTGACGTGGTAGACACAAAAATTACGCTCTTCGCGTAAAGGAAAATCTCCCGTCTGTGACGTGGTAGATAGTCAATTTTTACGCTCTACGCGTAAAGGTAAGTCTCCTGTCTGTGACAGTGTAGATAAAATTCGCAACGATGTTTTTACATCTAATGTACCTAAATGCATACAGCATAAAAATATTGTTGGTAAAGCTTCAGTTCTACACCAACAACCTTCTTACACTGCTCTACGCAAAGTACCAAACCTACAAATCACACACAATGAAAATGGAGTCCTTCGTGCTCAAAAATCTCAAGATTTGCGCATACAACTCCAAACGCGTAGAAATGTACAGTTTGGTTCTGCGAATGCAACTAGTAATCTTCTTTATACACAAGGGACTAATCGTTTTGCTACCCCAAATGTAATAAAGAAGACTACTCCTTCTACTCTTTCTGATTTACGTGAATTGCTAATGCAAAAGCGTAAGAACAGACAATCTCCGGTGATATTCCCCCAAGAAAAACACCATTGTGAGTGTCACCAGATTGTGATCAAATGTTGTTGTTCGGCTTCCAGACGGTCAGTTTTTGATCGGTTAAATTTTAATACACCCCAACAACAAACTGATGAGTTATCATATGCATCAGTCAATATGGCATCTCACACCAACAGAGGACGACGTCCTAGACGGAATACGTCCCAAACCCCAGGTCAACAACAATTCAACAGACTTCTTGATTCTTTTGAAGGAGTATATCAGAATACTCGATCAAGAAGACAAAGACAATTGCAGACTTCTGATTCTGAAGCTGGGGGTACTCAATCTCTTGAGTCCGAAATTGATAGTGTCGATTCATACTTCAATACTAATCCCTCTGTATCTTCAAGAGAGGTTGAATCCTACGCTATTGGAGATGAACCAGAGACGTCATCTGTTAATACAAACAACGTCTCACTGCCGTTGAGCAATTATTGAATGACATGCTTAACATGATGCAAAGCATGCATCAGATAATAACGGCTCAGCAAACTGCTCAACCGGCAATTGTAACACCGGTACAGGCAGTAGCACCAACTCAAGATAGCCAAGGGGTTGATATACCTTTGAATATTTAAGAGCCTGCTGTTAACCAAAATTCTGCATCTCTATATCCCATCATTCCAGAAGATGTACCATCTCCGGTGGGGATTACGGTACAACCAACAACTTTTCAATCAAATGTGCTTCCACAAACCAGCGAAGCCATTCAAGCAGTACGTGAACTCAAAGCACAGTTTGAAGTTTTGAAGCAAAAGGATCAACTCCAGAGGTTAGGGATTAAGCAACCTTATCCTCCTCATTGGAATGATGTACCCTTTCCACCGAAATTCAAGCCACAGTCAATAGTATTGTTTGATGGAAAGGCTTCTCCTAGTCAGTATATCAATTACTTTGATATTATGACTGTACATTTGCAGAAAAATGATGCTCTTCTTACTCGAGTATTCATTGGATGCTTGACGGGTTCAGCTTACGACTGGTATCGTAGTTTACCCGAAAATTGTATTTCGTCTTTTGACGAATTTAAGGCAATGTTTCTCTCTCGCTTCTATAAAGGAGGTATGGACATAAACATGTCCTCCTTAATAGAAATCAAGCAAAAGGAGAAAGAAGATACTCGGGCGTTCATTGAACGTTTCCGACAGGCGACTCTAAAGATGCCCCTGGTATGCCAGATTCAGCGCTGATTGATACATGCAAGATGAATCTGCGACCAGCCATCGCTGTCTTCACGGGTTCCCAATTCACAGATTGGGCTTCGTTTATCATAGCAGCAGTTTCTGCCGAGACCAATGGTAGGTTGGCTCATGAACATGGGATGATTTTCGCCTCTGAGGATAAAGGAAAGAAAAGTAATTCTGGTAATAATTCCGGCAATCGTAATAAGAAAGGAAAAGACACTCTTATGGTCAATCTTTTCAAGAATAAAATGACGCCGAATAATCAGGAATCTTCCAGGCCAAAAGAAGAATGCTCTTTTGACGAAAGTGATATCCTAGGGATATTCCAATATCTGGTGAAGAGTGGCAAACTCCAGATTCCGGAGCCAAAGAGGCCTAATGAGGTGAATCTGACCAACAATCCCAAATATTGTATCTATCATAGATACATTAATCATTCTACCAGTGCTTTTTATGTTTTGAAGAAGAAAATCTAAGAGCTGATAAATGGTGGTGCTATCGCTTTAACCAATGATGACTATACGGTTACCACCAATATGGTTTCTCTTCAATTTGGAGATTTTCTTCCACAACAAGTACCAGATGGAATTATTCCAATTCTGAAGGCGACGATGATGATTGTGAATATCCCGCCTGCTAGGGAGGAAAATGAAGGATTGTTGCCTCTTACATTAAAGAATGGTGAAATTATGTGGGTACATCCTGACTTAGTACCTGAAATGGAAGATGAAGGTAAAACTTTAAAATCCAAGAGAGGTAAGAAAGTCAAAACCTGCAACATGATTTCTCATGTTATTCCAGATCCTGATGATTTGGATCATCTATGGGATGGCTTTCCTTTGGAAGATAGACTGAGAGGATTGAACATATGTCCTCCAAGTCTGGCTCCTCCTGCCAAGCTCAAGCTTACTCATCAGCAGTGGCTAGCCATGAATAGTGTTCCCTTATACAGGACACAACAAGTCTTTGCTGCTTATGAAAAAGCTCCTACAGGGATTTTTCCTCGTATCCCGAATCCTTCTCCTCCCATAGCTATAGAGAACTCTATTTCTCATTCTCATGTAGTTACAGAGATCTCTTCTTCTTCCTCTATGGAACCACCTGTTGAAAGTCCACTGTCTACTCACTTGTACAGTCAGCAATCTGTCATTCTCATGAAGAAGATGGGTTATGACTTTCAAAAGGCAGAAGGTTTGAACTATGATAAAGGAATACGACTTTCTTTACAAATTCAAAGTCAAACATCCACTGTCGGATTGGGTTCTGAAGTTCCTCATAACAATCCTCACAAGAAGAAGGCTAAGGAAAGGAAGACTAAATCCTGCAATATGGTACTTCCTTCTTCTGAGTCTGAAGAAGAAACTTTTGTTGGTACAAGATCTGGAAAAGAGTACCACAAAGATTATGAGGGATCCTCCAAAGAAGCAGAGAGTGTTGAAACACCATCAACTCAACCGTCTCTTGTTCCTGCTGTGGTTGAAAAGGGGAAACAGAAGACGGTACGCATCGACGTCCCGTTGAAGTCCACTTCCAGTTAGGGGGTGGTGATGAAACCCTATAAATTTGATATTCTAGCCCAGTTAGCTAATACTCCGACTAGATTATCTATCTTCGAGTTGCTTCACCTTTCTAAAGAAAGTCGCGAAACTTTGAGTGAAGCTTTGCTGCAAGCTGATTCCTGCTTAGCTCAACTTAAGACTCCTGACAATATACCAGTGTCATGCCCACAATGTCATAGTGTGGTGGAAGCAATTCCCAACATCACCTTTACACAAGAAGATATGCTATTGAACCATAACAACCATGACAGGCCTTTGTGCTACACTGGGTATATTGAATCCATTGAAGTTGACAGAATTTATATTGATCCTGGGTCTTCCATTAGCATAATTCTTTAAAGTATGCTAAGACCATTGAGGATTCCTACTAGTGATCTGACTTACACTAGTACTACGATAGTTGGTTTCAACTCTGGAAAGAGCAAACCACTAGGGAAGATTCGTCGGAATATTCAGATTGGTGATCTTCGAACTATGGCAACATTCTATGTTATTAATTCAGACGTATCCTACAACATCCTTCTTGGAAGACCATGGTTACATGAGCATAACATCGTGCCTTCAACTCTCCACCAATGCTTCAAGTACGTGGATTCCCAAGGGGTTGTAAAGACTGAGTTTGCTGATATCAATCCTTTCAAGGGTGTCGAAACCTATTTGTTCTGATTCAAGGCTCTACAAACAAGAACATATAATAGAAATATCAGACATGGCTGAAGATCGATCATTTGCCGAAGATCAGTCTATTAATGAAGATCCGCCAGAAGAGCAATCTTTAAATATCAAAGTCAAAGGGCGAATCAAACCCCAACCTGTCAACAATCAACCTTTGATGATCAAGGTTAAAGGAAGAACTCAAGCTTCATTTGAGGAATCAGTGAATGTTCCTGCTAAAAGCCAAGTTTAAGCTCTTGTGATCAAGGTCAAAGGGCGTACTTTTCGTACGAATGATCCAGAACCTCCATTGATTGTCAATCTTGGCAAATCTACGCAGAAGACGGATGATAGTCCACTAGTGATTAATCCGAAGCGTAACAGTCAAATTGTAAATGATATAAATATTGATCATTCTGTACTTTTTGATATCAATGAAGATTTCCTTTTCGAGTATATGGATGTTAAGTTTATTGAAAGAATGACTTTATCTTCTGATAATCAAAGTCATCAGTATAAAGACGACATAGACACAGAGGCAACCTTATACATTGACAATAAGGAAAATTCTTTTCCTCCTCATGTCGATGTTGGAACTTATGCTCAAAGGTTTCTAACATCTTCTCCCTATCTTCTTCCTGTGGCCACTTCATCGTAAGCTTGTGTAACTTATAGACGTCACGAAGAATCTTATTTCATGGTTCTGTCTGATAAGAAAAACAAGCGCCAAATTGTGTTTGGCCTGGCTAGAAATATCCCTGTTGCTCAGACAGATGATTTGAGAGATAAAGATAAAGGAAGAATCCGAATTGACAGATATAGTCAACAATCTCTCAAGATTATCCAGAACATGGGATATGATTTGAAGACTATGCAAGGTCTCAATCAAGGCAAAGGTAGACGACTACCATTATGTGGTGATCCGTTTTACCAGAAGACTCGTCATGGGTTGGGATATGATCCGTCCTACATGTTTAATGACGATATACAAGAAGAATTCTCTTCTAGCTCTTCACAATCATCATATTCGGAAGAAATCCAATTTATTGAATCTGATACATCTCACCCCTCATATGTTAGAGGAAACTATTATGATGAATCTGAACAAATATTCTCAGTAAATATGGTTCAAACTGATGGTAAATCTGAACCATTTGAGATTGATCCTTGGGCTCAACAGATGGACACTCAATGGAAACTTCGTTTTGAACAACGACAACCACCTACAGAGGACGAGATTGTCCAGATTGATGTTGGAGATGGAACTACGCCCAAACCAATATTCATCAGTAAAAATCTTTCTGAAGATGAAAAGGAAGAATTGATAAAACTGATCAAAGAATATATTGATATTTTTGCATGGAGTTATGAGGATATGCCAGGTCTAGATCCCAAAGTTGCTACTCATAAACTCAATATTCTTCCTAATGCTAAGCCTGTAAAACAACAGCAACGGCATTTTCGACCAGATATAATGGATGCAATTGAAGCAGAAGTCAAAAAGCTGATCATGTGTGGCTTTGTTCGTGAAGAACAACACCCCGATTGGGTTACCAAGATTATTCCTGTTATGAAGAAGAACGGAAAAGTCCGATTTTGCATAGATTTTCGAGATCTTAATACAGCTTGTCCAAAAGACGAATTTCTACTTCCAATTACTGATGTTATGATAGACAATACATGCGGTTTTGAACGCATGTCTTTCATGGACGGATTCTCAGGATATAATCAAATTAAGATGCATCCAGAAGATGAGAAACATACTGCTTTTCGTACACCTCTTGGGGTTTACTGCTATAGGGTGACGCCATTTGGTCTTAAAAATGCCAGTACCACGTATCAACGGGCAATGAGCAACATCTTTTAAGAACATCTACGGAAGACAGTAGAATGTTATGTAGATGACATTGCTGTTAAGAGTCGATCAAAAGATGATCACATTCAAGATTTGAAGACAGTATTTGAATTGATGCGCCAACATCAATTGAAAATGAACCCTACTAAGTCTTTCTTAGGGATTTCTAGTGGCAAGTTTTTAGGATTTGTCATTACTTTTCAGGGTA
The DNA here is from genome assembly GCA_029216955.1 of Iris pallida. Taxonomy (NCBI): domain Eukaryota; kingdom Viridiplantae; phylum Streptophyta; class Magnoliopsida; order Asparagales; family Iridaceae; genus Iris; species Iris pallida. The sequence goes on along the minus strand of JANAVB010038620.1, from coordinate 2,977,503 downwards.
TCCATGTTGATCCTGATAAGGTTAACTCAATTCGTGAAATGCGTCCACCACACAATTTAAAAGAACTCCGTGGCTTCTAAGGTCGCATTGCGTATATCAGGAGATTTATATCCAATCTCCCTGGAAGATGCCAGCTTTTCTCCCGTCTATTAAAGAAGGGTGTATCATTTGTTTGGGATGAAGCATGTCAGAAAGCCTTCAATGACATCAAGCAATACCTTACAAATCCCCCTGTTTTGGTACCTCCAGTGATAGGAAGACAACTTTTACTATATGTTCGAGCTTTGGATCATTCACTTGGAGCTCTTCTTGCACAAAAAAGTGATATAGGGCATGAACAAGCGATTTATTATCTTAGCCGAATGATGGTCGGAGCAGAACACAGGTATACTCCTGTAGAGAAGGAATGTCTGGCCTTGGTTTTTGCTGTCCAAAAGACAAGACATTATGTGACAGGACAGACTATCCATGTCATCTCCAGAATAAATCCCATTCGGGTATTGATGAGAAAATCGAGCATTCTTAACTTTAGGTTAGCTACCTGGGCGATGTTGCTCACTCCTTATGACATGGTTTATATACCTCAAAAATTAGTGAAGGGTCAAGCATTAGCTGATTTTTTAGCTGCTCATCCTATACCTAAAACATCAAAGTTATATGACGACATTCCAGATGAAGTCGTGGATTGCAATATGACTTTGAAAAATGACATATGGCAATTATATTTTGACGGAGCATCACGGGTTGGTCCTAAAGGTAATATTGTCTCTGGGGTAGGAATCGTCTTGGTTTCTCCTGACAAAATGGTCATATACCGTGCCTATTCTCTCAATGAACCATGCTCCAATAATGTAGCAGAATATAATGCTCTATTGATTGGTCTCCAAGTCGCAAAACAATTGGATATTGAATTCCTGGAAGCCTATGGAGACTCTCTACTGATTGTTAATCAGGTTAGAGGGACTTATGAAGTCGAAAATCCTGATCTCATCCCTTATCATCAAGTGGTAGTCGAATTGGTCCTTTCATTCAAAGGATTCTTCATTGAATTCGTACCACGTTCTCAGAATGTGGAGGCTGATGCTCTTGCTAGCCTAGCTGCAGACTTGGTTGTTCCAATCCAAAGACAAAATACAATTACTTTATTGGACCGAGACTTATTCTGTGTCAAGAATAATTTGTGTATTGAACAGAGTTATACTACAGAGTCAAGCTCTCAGCAGAGGGATTGGAGAACTCTATTTATTGATTACGCAGTTCATAGGATTTTACCTGAAGATCCGAAAGAAGCTGTATCAATTAGGAGACGATCATTTCGATTCTATTATGATTCATCTTTACATATGTTATATCGTCGTTCGTACGATGGACTCTTGCTGCGTTGTCTCTCAGAAAGTGAAGTCAAACAAACACTCCGAGAAGGTCATGATGGTATTTGTGGTGCTCATCAACCGGGTCCGAAATTACAGGACCGTATTCGAAGGATGGGATATTATTGGCCTTTCATGATAGCAGATGATGTGGATTACGCCAGAAGGTGTAAAGTATGTCAAATTTATGCTAACTTTATTCACCAACATTCTAAATTTCTACATCCTACAGCAGCTTCTTGGCCCTTCGAAGCTTGGGGTATGGATGTTATTGGTCCTATTAACCCTTCTTCTGTTAAAGGACATCGGTTCATATTAGCTATAACCGATTACTTTTCTAAGTAGGCAGAAGCAGTTCCCCTTGCTGAAGTGAAAACATCTAATGTGATCAGCTTCATCAAACATCATGTCATTTATCGCTTCGGGATTCCTCGACGAATAATTCATGACAATGGTCCACAATTTGCCAGTCAGGCATTTTATCGATTCTGTGATAAGAATTAAATTCAAAATCTGGCTTCTACGGCTTATAATCCAGCTGCTAATAGTTTAGCCGAAGCCTTCAATAAGACGATCATTAAACTTCTCAAAAAGTTTGTCTCTTCTAATAAACGTGATTGGAATGAGAAACTTGGAGAATGTTTATGGGCTTATCGAACAACAGTCCGGACTCCTACTGGTTTTACACCATTTTTATTGGTTTATGGATGTGAGGCTGTTCTTCCCTTGGAAATCCAGATTCTATCTCTACGAATAGCTATTGCTAATGAGCTAACTATAGAGAACAATGATCGCTTACGACTCCAAGAACTTGAAGGATTGGACGAGAAGCGTCTTCAAGCACAACAGCATATTGAGCTATATCAAGCCCGTATATCTCGAACTTTCAATCGTAAAGTTAAAGAGAGGGTATTCAAGATTAGCGAGTTGGTATTAGCCATTCGAAGACCAATGATTATGACTCATAAAATCAAAGGGAAATTCCAAGAAAAATGGAAAGGCCCTTATGTAATTGAGACCGTGTTTTCTAATGGCGCATATCGGCTATCAAAGCCCAATGGAGATTTACTCATAATGCCGATTAATGGCAAATTTCTTAAGAAGTACTATGTATAAAAAAAAGACAGAATGAAAATAAAATTTCTTTTATTATTATTTTTGTTCTGAATAAAGGATTAAGGACCAGGACCACTGCCTTCCTTATTGAATACATAGTCAGCCAATGCTTCAAAGGCATCGTTGCCTGAGTTCATAAAAGACCTGCAGACAGCCATCCTCAGCGCTTCTTCTTCAGGAGTTTTCCCTGACTCTATTAAGAAAGCAAGGATGTCTTGTGGTGGCTTGGGAGTAGAAGAGATTTTGCCTACTTCGGTTGGGCCTGTCACAATTGGCCCAACGGGGCACGTCTCGATGACGTCCTCAACCTTCTTGGAGACTTCATTCCTTTGCTGCACGCCCATAGAAGACATTTCCGATAGAGCAGTGGAAATAAGAATGAAATGTTACAAAGAGTTCTCACCTATTTTTAGGAGAGATCTATTAATGAACCAGTCTTTTGAAAACAACTGTTCATTCCCGAAAAGACCTGTCCGTTCATTACATCAGATTCATCCATTTAATTATGGAATTGAATTAACCTTTTTCTTTTCCCGAAAGATATGTCGGTTCATTCATTTTAGCATATATCCTCAAATGACATCTGTCTTCTTAATCCCCAGCTACCAAGGTTTGATTAAGCTGATTACTCGTCTCTTCGGAGAAATTTTTTGATCTTCTATCTTACCAGTTGGTATAGAAAGTGGGATTTATTATTTATCACGTTTTTCTGACCTCTGAATAAATATTAAATTTGTTTGTATTTCCTATCTATCATGTCCATTTGACCTCTGCATAGATATTATTCTACTTTTCTTTGAGTTCTTATATATTGTCATGTCCATATTACCTCTGATAGTATTGTATACTCTAAAAATAGAAAACAAGATTTTATTATCTGTCATGTCCGTATTACCTCTGGATAGATACAAATCATTGAGCATAGAAGACTTGTCATTTCCATTCTTCTTTCATCATAAAAGTCTATTACATTTCTTAGACTTTCTTACAAATCATAATGGAAATCTATTACATCTTGGATTTTCATTCTATACAACAACGATGACCTAATCGAGATCTATTTCTTCTTTGGATCTTCTTCATCGGATTCATTGTTGGTGTCAATTCCTTACTGTCTGAGCCTCAATGGCGATCAGAACAGTAGGAATCAAACTCTGGTCTTCTCTCTCAGACGAGAGAAGAATCCCATAGTATGGCAGCCCGAAGACGTGTTGCTGCCAATACAATTGGCGGAGAACACTACCAAATTACAGTATTTTAGCGACGACCATTTAGCGACGGAAATTTTCCGTCGCTATTACCGTCGGATCACCGACGGATTTGTGACGGAATACCGACGGAAAGCAGTGGACAATTTTTTATATTTTTTTATGTCCATATCCGTCGCTACGCCGTCGATAGGTCGTCGGCCAAGTAGCGACGGTTTTATATCCGTCGCTAGAACGTCGCATATTTTGGCGGCAAAAGCCTAAATATTGGCGTGAGATTTACTGACGACTTAGCGACGGAATAATCCGTCGCTACTCCGTCGCTAATTTCTGTACCCTAACTTAAATTGAACCGACGGGAGGGGAATTTTCATTCCCCCCCAAAACACTCTCTCTCTTCCCTCTCCCTCTCTCCGACGATCTCCCTCTCTCCGACCGGCGATCTCCCTCTCTCTCTCTAAGGTATGCTCTCTCTCCCCCCCTCTCTCTCTCTCTCTCTCTATCTCCCTCTCTCTCTCTCTCTCTCTTTTACGATTTGGGGGGTTGGGGGGGCTGTCGTAGTGGTCGGAGAGGGTGTGGGGCAGGGGGGTTTCGGGTACGGGGTGGGGTGGTCGGGGCAAGGGTGGAGTGGGGTGGTCGGGGGCAGGGGGGGTCGGGGAGGGGGTCGGACAGGGGTGGAGGGTGGTCTGGGCAGGGGGGGTTCGGGTAGGGGGTGGGGTGGTCGGGGCAAGGGTGGGGTAGGAGAGGGGGCAGTGGGGGTCGGGGAGGGGGTCGGGCAGGGGTGGGGGGGGTGGTCTGGGCAGGGGGGTGGGAGAGGGGGTCGGGCAGGGGTTGGGGGAGGGTCGGGCAGGGGTTGGGGGGGGGTCGGGGCAGGGGGGGCAGGGGGGGTGGGAGAGGGGGTCGGGCAGGGGTTGGGGGGGGTCGGGGCAGGGGGGCCAGGGGGGTGGGAGAGGGGGTCGGGCAGGGGTTGGGGGGGTCGGACAGGGGTTGGGGGGGTCGGGACAGGGGGGCAGGGGGGGTCGGGACAGGGGGGGCAGGGGGGGGTGGGAGAGGGGGTCGGGCAGGGGTTGGGGGGGGTCGGGCAGGGGTTGGGGGGGTCGGGCCAGGGGGGCGTAGGAGGGACTCTGGAGTCCCCGCGCAGGAGTCCTCCTCCTCCTCTCCCACAGACACACACACACACGGACACACACACACGGACACACACACACACGGACACACACACACAGACACACACACACACACACGGACACACAGACACACACACACACACACAGACACACACACACACACACGGACACACACGGACACAGACACACGGATACACACACACAGACATATATATATATATATATATATATATATATATATATATATATATATATATATATATATATATATATGTATATATATGTATATATATATATAGGCATAATTTTAAGTAATTTATTAATAATATATATATATATACACAGACACACGTCGTGAAGTCTAGTATATATATTTGATTAGCTAAGGTAGAAGTTTAGCCTAATTAAGGTTAGTTTTGACAGAGTTGACTTGGACTCCTAATTTGACCTAGAACTAGCCTAGTTGACCTATTTGTATTTCGATTGATATCATATGAATAGTTTGCCTAAGATTTGATTGGGTTGGTTTTAATGTGTGGGTAAATTAGTTTACCTTATTTTAGAGTATGACTACGTAGCTAGTGTGTAGAGTAGTATATGGTTACTAGATCCTAGTGTAGAGTAGTATGTAGAGGAGTATGGCTACTAGTGATATATAGATATGTAGGTCCATGTGTATCTGTATCGGACTATCGCTATCGGTATCGAACTATCGCTATCGGTATCGGACTATCGCTATCGGTATCGAACTATCGGTATCGATCGAACTATCGGTATCGGACTATCGCTATCGGTATCGGACTATCGCTATCAGTATCGACCGTATATACTTAGTATCGGGCGTAGCGGATTAGTATCGATCAGTATATAGGTTTGGGTTAAGATCAAGGTTCAAAGTATCGGTATCGGAATATTAGGCCGAATAGGAGGCCGAGATAGTCGAATGAGAAGAAGGGAAGAAGGGAGGAGCAGATGGGTCCAGAGCCATGGTGGAGGAGGAGAAGTAACATGAGAGCAGTTTTCGCCGTAACATCTCCTGGCTCTGCTGGCAACTGAAGTCCAGATGCTACAAAGGACGATCCTTCGCTGAAATCGACTACAACACCCATCAGTTCAAGTTCATTCCTATATGAGTAGATTCCAATACCATAGAAGCCATCAGTTTGTTGACCTTCCTCTATGGCATTGGAATATACTCATATAGGAATGAACTTGAACTGATGGGTGTTGTAGTCGATTTCAGCGAAGGATCGTCCTTTGTAGCATCTGGACTTCAGTTGCCAGCAGAGCCAGGAGATGTTACGGCGGAAACTGCTCTCATGTTACTTCTCCTCCTCCATCATGGCTCTGGACCCATCTGCTCCTCCTTTCTTCCCTTCTTCTCATTCGACTATCTCGGCCTCCTATTCGGCCTACTATTCTGATATGCGTTTGATACGGTCTACCTAACCTATATACTGATACTAATCTGATACTCTCTGATATTAAGTACAAACGGAGTATCTTCTGGGACTTGCCTTATTGGAAAGATAATCTTATTAGGCATAATCTTGATGTCATGCATATCGAAAAGAATGTGTTCGATAATGTCTTCAATACCGTTATGGATATTAAAGGAAAGACGAAGGACAATCCAAAAGCAAGATAAGGCATGGCCGAGATATGCAAACGTCATAATCTAAACTTGATACAAAGGGGAGCTGGTGGACAAGTAACTAAGCCGATAGCGCCATACGCATTGAGCAAGAAAGATAGATTAATAATCTGCAAGTGGATATCTACTTTAAGATTTTCCGACGGCTATGTGTCGAATTTGTCTAGATGCGTTGATCTCAATGAATGCAAGCTAACAGGAATGAAGAGTCACGACTGTCACGTGTTTATGGAAAGATTACTGCCCATTGCGTTGAGAGAGTTGTTGCCTTCTGCTGTATGGGTTCCGTTGGCCGAGCTGTCTACATTCTTCAGGGATATCTGTTCAACTAAGCTCACGGTGCAACATATGATACAACTTGAGGAGAAGATTGTCTTAACAATTTGCAAGTTAGAGAAAATATTTCCACCGGGTTTCTTCGACAGTATGGAGCATCTACCGATTCATCTAGCATACGAAGCCCGTGTCGGTGCATCTGTTCATTATCGATGGATGTACCCCTTTGAAAGGTAAATAAAAATCGATATAATTTAAGTGGATTTTATAATTCATTGTTAATTCTCAAGATAATTTGTTTCTCTAGGTATCTACATCATCTAAAGAAGAAAGTTGGCAACAAGGCTCATATAGAGGCTTCGATATGCGAAGCATATCTTATCGAGGAGGTGTCAAACTTTTGCTCCATTTATTTCGATACTCATGTTGAGACAAATCGAAATAGACCTCAAAGGAATGACGAAGACGTTAAGGAAGGAGGTATATTCAATTTAAGGGGCAAGCCTATTGGGGCTAGTAAGAAACGGTGGTTGAGTGACGATGAGTATGATGCCGCTCACCGATATGTCTTGTTAAATTGTGACATACAAGAAGTGAGAGATTTGGAGAAGTAAGTGACTACACCTCGTTATAATCTCTAATTTGGTGAGGTAAGTGACTACACTAATTTTTATTCTCTCTAACAGTGTATTTAGAGATGAAGTCAAAATAAGGACACCCGATATTACCGATGAGGGACTTCAAAGAGAGGTTGATTTTACCTTTCCGTCATGGTTTCGAGATTACGTAAGTATCTGAGATAATATGTTATGCGGCTACCATTTAAATATATATATGCAACTAAAACATTTAAAGTTTACAGGTTTTATTAGCTGAACCAAGTACACTCACAAATGAGAGCATTCGTTATTTGTCATTGGGACCGAAGAAGCATGCAAAGACTTGGCCCGGCTATGTCGTTAATGGCTTCAAGTTTAAGACAACTCAACATCCTATAAATGCCGAATTTCTCAATGACGGCTTCAGTACGAAGGATTCTGGTGTTTGCATAAGAGGCACAATCTATGACGACGAGCCGGACTTTGACTATTATGGAGTGCTTCGAGATATTGTAGAATTACAATATAGTGCCCCATTTGATATACATATTGTTATATTCAAATGTGAGTGGTTCGATACGACACCAAATATCGGTTGGAGAATCGATAAACAATTTGGATTCGTCGATATAAATCATCGCAGGAGGTATAGAGGGTCCGACACGTTTGCGATAGCAAGTCAGGCTGTTCAAGTCTACTATACAAGCTACCCAAGGCGTCGTAGAGATCGCTTTGACTGGTGGGCAGTATGCAAGATTAAATCTAGAAATATATTCAACGTTGGAGACCCAGCATACCAAGAGGACCAGATCGAAAAGTCCCAATACTTGGGACAACAGTCTTGTGACATGGATGTTGAATTAGAGGTTGATATACCTCTTGCTGATGAAAATAGAGGGGAGGAAGAGGTTGATATACAAGACTTAGATGTCAACCAGGGGAGAAAGAGGCGTCTTGTCCCAAGTATTGAGACTGAAGAAGAAGAAGAAGAAGAACTTTATGAGGATGAGGATACAGATGAATTCGACGATGAGGATGATTATGATGATGAGGCCGAGGCCGAGGAAGAGGACGATGACGATGATTAAATATCGCTATATTTCAGTTGTATCTTGAAGCACCCAATATCTAGTCTCGAATCCTAAATTACCCTATTACATTTGGATTTACAATTACAAGTCTAGTGGAACACAAGATGCCCTTTCATCAAAAGTTACAAGAATTGTACTTTGTTGTATTGGTGCGTGATTTTATCAGATTTTGTGTATCTAGCTTTTATTCGTACTTCACTTCTGATTGTAATATTTATTTCAGTTTGGGATATTTGCGTATTATTGTATGAGTTTCTTTTTGTAGATGACATTCCTAGGCCTACTCGTCTGGGCGGCACTCATCGCCCTGCTGCTGGTATGGATATGTTTAGTTTTATATTCATTTATAAATCTATGTTGTCGGTATTTTGTTTATGTGTTCTATTTACAGGGCATGGTTGCGAGCACCCGTACTGGTGGTGCTGGTCGTGGTCGTGGCGGTGGCGGCGGCGGCGGCGGTGGTGGTGGTGGTCGTGGGCGTGGGCGTGGGCGTGGGCGTGGTGGTAGCGGTCGTGGTCGCCAGCCGCATTCCCAGGATGTGACCTCCGATCCCGACTTGGAGAGCCCGGACACAGGCTCTTCCCGCCGTCATTCTTCCTCGGTGCCACCGACATCGTCGTCGAGGCCTGTGACTCCATCCGCTAGCTGATCCGTTCCGCCACCGGATGTACCAGCGGATGCAGCAGCAGATGCAGCAGGGGGCCCAGCAGTTACTGCAGGGTGGGCCTCGGAGTACCCCGGGATTCAGTTTCATCCTGTTACCGGGGAGTACATGCGCGGACCCGCGGATCCCCCGACGCCACCAGAGAGGCTGGTGGGCGAGTTCCGACGAGAGCTATGGCCCGCTGGTGAATCGTAAGTAAATTTAAGTTAATTTATTAAATTTGTTTCATTTATTCAAGTTAATAATCCAGTCGTTGCTTCTTTATAGGTTTTTCCCGTGGGATGCTGCCCGGATTCTAGGGCGCATTATCCGGGATAACTACCATGGCCCCTACCTCAATTTTTCTGAGGTACCTCAGGACATGAAGTACGTCTGGCTCGACGAGATGAGGGTATAAATCCGTCGGTGAATTATTAATTATTCTTTAAATCATTAAATTTTTTATTACGTGATATTTGAATTTGTATGTCAGAGGACGTTCTGGTGGCCCCCCCATCGCGAGGAGGCGATCCGCAGGACCTACAAAGCCGTCGCCGGGAAGAAGATACGGGATGCGGTGTACGACCTTCGTACGGCGCATACGAGGAAGGACTGGATCCGGGCGGAGTACTATGAGCAGATGTTGGAGAAGATGGATACTCCGCAGTTCAAGCTGAAATCGGAGAAAGCTAAGGCTAATCGACAGGCCGCGGGTCTGCATACGGGGGGATCAAGGCCCCACGCATCGACGCATGCAGATTTGGTGAGATAGCGCAAATTCAAATTCATTCTATTATTTAATTTCGTACTGTTAATATACGAAGTTAATTAAATTCTACGTATGCAGGCCCAACGGGCGGTGAAGCAGGGGAAAGAGGCGGAGACGGTCATCGCTCACGATGTATTCGTGCATACGCACAAGAGGCGGAAGGACGGGAGCTTCGTCGACGCGAGGGCCAAGGAGACTGATGTAAGTACTTACGTTTATGAGATTTATGTTAGAAATATAATTATTGTTAAGTTAATTAGATAAACTTAGGATTCAGACTATAACTTAGGGAAACATAGGATTTAGATTATAACTTAGGAAAACTTATAGTATAAACACATTCATTGGATAGGCTGCGTATCGTGAGGCACTTAGTCGGCTTGAGATCGAGCCCCCTTTCGAGAATGTCGGCGAAACGACGCCCACCCAGACGCACTCTTCTATGGCCGCTCGCTACGACGACGTGTTCGTAGAATCCGTCGGCGGTGTTAGGAAAGGGCGCGTCTACGGCTTAGGTTCCATGGCGCCCTCGTTGCAGCCGTCCCCGAGATATCCACCGCCTCCGCCTCCCCCAGCGCCCCCGGTTGACGATGTGAGGGCGCAGCTTGCGACTCTGACCTCCGCGGTGTCAGATTTGCGGGCGATAGTGTTGGGGCGCTATCCGTCTGCTCCCGGTCCGTCTGCTCCCGGTCCGTCTGCTGGTGCTCCCGGTTCATCTGGTGGTGCTCCCGGTCCGTCTACTGCTGCTGCCGGTGCTTCGGATCGACCTGGTCCTTCTTTCCCCGGACGGCTTTCGTTTAACTGCTCTGCGGACGCCCGCATCGTATCGGATAACACCATCTTGACGCTCCTTGACATGTTGTCGCCAGAGCAGCTACGCGCGCTTCCAGACCATGTCTTGTCCCAAGTGCCGACACACACAGTGGAGGAGTACATACGCAAAGCGGATGCGGCGGCACGAGCACGAGACGATCCGACGGACGGGGTTTGATTTTGTTTATGTTGTTGGTTTTGTAGACATTTGGATACATTGTATGTTCGGATATTTTTTTTATGTTTGGATAATTTAATGTTGGATATTGGATATATTGTGTTGGTGATATTTTGTTGGATATTGGATACGTTGGATATTGGTGTCGGATATGGATATTTTGCATATGGATATATGGTGTTGGATATTGGATACGTTGGATATTCGTGTTGGATATGGATATATGGTGTTGTATATGGATATTTTGCATGTTTGATATTGTGTTGGATGTGTTGTATAAACAGGAAAGAGTCTGTTTGCAGTATTTTTTTCAAAAATTAGAAGTTAGCGACGGACTGGCGACCACTCAGCGACGGATAGTCCGTCGCTAACTGGAGAAACTGAGGTTAGCGACGGAGTGGCGACGTACAAACCGTCGCTACCTGGAGCATTTCAATAAAGCGACGGATTGGCGACGGACGATCCGTCGACCTGGTGCTGTTTGATGTCCATAAATTTTAGCTTTCGCGATGGATTGGCGACTAACTTACGACGGACTGGCGACAAAGTCCCGACGGACTATCCGTCGCTAACTGTAGGAATTTAATGTATCGACGGATTGGCGACGTAATATCCGTCGCTACCTGGAGAATTTTACATTGAGCGACGGTTTAGCGACGGAATGTCCATCGACCTGATTCTGTTTGATGTCCATAAATTTTGCAGTTAGCGACGGATGTTTTGTCGCTAATACGACGCTAATCCGTCGTACACCTCGGCGGATTAGCGACGGCATAACGACGACCTGCCGTATGGGAAAATCTCTGATACGCTTTTACCGACAAATTTACGACGGATTAGCGACGGATATTGCGTATCAGAAAATCACTGATACGGTTTTGCCAACTCTTTAGCGACGGAGTTTTCCGTCGCTAACCCTATATCCTGATACATGTTTTGACGAAAGCTAGTCGGTAATCCGTCGCTATATATATTTAAATGTGCCGACGGTATTCCGTCGCTAAGTCGTCGCTGAGCGACGGAGTAGCGACGGATATGTTTTAGCGACGAGGTTATTCCCGACGGCTATTTTACCAAAATATCCGTCGGTAATCCGTCGGTATTTATTTTTGGCGACGGACTACCGACGGATAAGGCCGTCGGTAAATCCATGTATTTTGGTAGTGGAAGTGGCGGCCTTTCAGAGGAAATAAGAATGTATCCAGCATTGGGATACAATTCCTAGTCCTGCCGTGAAAGGAACTCTACTACCCAATTTCTCGGGATAGAGTTGACTCCACCATCCAATTCTTTTCGTGTATAAAGGCTCTTCCTACCATCTGAGGAAGACCCTTTTATCTCACGAAAAGTTCTGAGTTGTCTGATTTGCACGTCAAAAGCGCATGAGCTCCCTGATGTTGATGTCAGAAGAATGATCCTCACAGCGTCAAAGTCGCCAATACCGGTTCTGGAAAAGTTCTTCAGCCAAACTTCTGCAGAAAACAGCAAAGAAAAATTGTTTTAAACAGAAGTACCATCAGAGCTTATCAGTCAATTAAAACTAAAAAAAACAGGTGCTTACGCATCTTGTTTTATCTTCAACAAGCATACCTTATCTACAAGGTTTTTATGCCAGAGATTCATGTGCACCTAATCTACGAGGTTTTACGCCAATGTTTTACGTGCAACAAGGCTTTTATGCCAGTGATTCATGTGCACTTAATCTACAAGATTTTATGCCAATGTTTTATGTGCAACAAGGCTTTTACACTAGTGATTAATGTGCACTTAATCTACAAGATTTTACGCCAATGTTTCACGTGCAACAAGGCTTTACACCTGAGGTTTTTATGCCAGGTTTTACGCCAATATTTTACGTACAACGCTCCATATCTGTTAAGGATTTGCGCTCGTTTAAAGATCGGCATCTGTTTTCAACAAAAAGTTCAAAAGCAGACGATCGATTTACGAATCAAACTTACCATTAAGGTCAGATGATTCGGCTCTAAGAGTGGTTGAATCAACGTCTGGTGACCGGGCATACAGAGAGACGGTATCGAAAAGCATCATCATTTGTTGGAGAATGAAATCTTGCAAAGAGCTACCGGGCGTACAGAGGAACGACATCGGAAAGCATCGCCATTATCAATCTCTTGTTGGAGAAGAAAAAGTTGTAAAAAGCTATCTTCGGAAGAATGAGAATGAGAATGTATAAAACATTCTTTAACTCAGCTATTTATAAGGGTTGAAGAAACGGTTGGCATGAGTCTATTTCGGGAAAGATCCTACTAAAAAGGCGCTCGTGACCACAAGGCAGATGCCACGTGTTGTTTTATTTCTCTTGGGAATGAACAATCATAGATGCAGTCAAAGGAGGTGTAGAACAATTCTATATACCAACAGATGAGATCAATATCGAGATTTTATTTATAAAAAGGAGAGTAGGCCCCTACAGATAAGTTGAAGAGTCGCAACACATAGACGACACTTCTACATAAAACATTATTTTTTTCTCTCCTTCGCTGGGCTGACGAAGGGAGGCACCTAACTCGTGCATGTTGCGGATCCCGGAACGACGCATCAGATTAAGGAATGCTTCTGCATCACCTGATCCTTCATACGCAGTTGGGGGACCACCATTTATACGACCAAAGACTGCTGGAGTCTGTCCAAAGCACTCTATAAAGTTGCGTGCTCGCTCAACCTCCATCTCTATATCAATCCCGGAGCTTGGAGCCTCTTCTTTGTTAATCTCTTTCCTTGGTGCCATGACAGTATGAGGATGAAAAGCAAGAATGAAGAATTTCTCCTTATATATACAACCAAATCAACTCTTCATATTCCTAATGGAAAACTGATCATTATTAATGCAAACTCGGGGAGATGAAGAAGCATTCGAAAGTTTCGAGAGAAAATTCATTATGACGGTTAAGTATTGACCGGCACCATTTCCCGAATTTTTATGCTGACTGGTCAAATCTCGACTTTTACGCTTCTGTTCAAAGTTTTTCAAATTTTGAAGATATTTTGAAAATTTTGAAGGAGGTCTTGTAGGAGCGTAAAAAGTGCTTCATAGAATGAGTCAAAGAAATGAAGCATTCCACTCAGCATGAACTATTTTTACGCCTAAAATAGGCTAATCACTTTACGCCAGGGTCAAGCCGATGGTTTTATGCCTAAGACAGGCTAACCGCTCTACGCTGGACAAAGCTGTCGAGTCTTGCATTTAATGCAAAGTCTGACATGAAGATTTAATGATGGCATATATCACAGAATTCGAAGGGATTTATTTTACACAGAGACCAATGTTGTCGTTTAGTATGTGGACTGAGCTATTTTACGCTCACAGTATGGCTTCTTTTACGTATGGAGACTGTATGAGTTTTTACGCTCAAAAGTTGACATGTGCATAAAGTTTATTTGGGCTACTTTTACGCTCAAGGTTGTTTAACAACCACTTTACGCGGGAAGTCCATGTCAGGGCTATTTTACGCCAAGTCTACTACTTTACGCTCAGAGTATATTTTGGGTTGTTTTTACGCCATATTCTTCTTCACCAATTTGGAACGTGGTTTGCCTACATGGCTTTCATGCCACACATCTCGAAGAACTTATGTACGTGTATCCTATTCTTATTGAAATGATGGGACACGTGTCAACGTATGCAGAGGATGACTTCAGTCATGGGTGGCAGTTATTAGCGTAAAGACGAAACTTTTGATGAGTTTTTACGCACAAGAAACCAAGTCTATAAATAGACTTATTTTTCTCAGAACAGAGAGACAGACAGAGAGAGGAGAGAATACATAGAGATCAGAGCCCGGAGACTTTGATTTTTCGGAGCATTCTTCTTCAACTTTTCTTCCAGAACAGAGTGAAGCAAAGCAGAAAAGCATTCGGCCTCGCCATCAGTGCCCAAGTGCGTCGATACCTTTCTGGTGACTTAGTTCTTCCAATTGTTCATCTTCTAGCAGTGATCTTCATCATCATCGTATGGTCCAAGGAACAAAGTGATCATTTACAGATCAGACTTCCATAACAATACTTTCCAGAATCAAATTTGTACTTCTTGTACTTTTTCTCGTTTTACTTTCAAAATCCGATTTACAGGCATTTTGTTAAGTGAAAAAACTAGCAGTAAAGCCTGCAACACAAGTGAGGAGCGGATGAATACAAATAAGAATGGGGCTATGGATGGAAGGCTTGTGATGTTCCAAGCAAGAGAGAATAACATTAAAATGACGAGGAATGTTAATCGAGGGAGAGGCAAATTAGCGAAGAGTACACACAGAGGTAACAACAAGAAGTATAATCCATTGCACATAGAAGGATCGTCGCCACAAGATAACGGATCAAGCAGCTGTAAAAGACATGCAGGAGCTATGAGCGAAGATGCAACCCAGCCACAATATATGCAACAAGGGGGACAAGTGTTGATGTGCACAAACAACACTAGGTGGTCGAAGATACATCAATAAGGGACGAGGAATATTCAATATGTGGACTCCAATCGGACAGAAGATTGGAATGAGTTGGCTAACCCCCAATTAGTAACTCGGAGGAAGCAGAAAGGGAAATCCCACTGGTTTAATGATGATTATCTTATAGAATGCTAGGGGGCATGTTCACTGGACAGATGGAAGGAGATTGGAGATGTGATTCGAAAAGAAAAAAAGTAGTATAGTCGCGCTTCCGGAGACGAAGATCAAATTGCCAAGACTGTATGAGAGGAGATCTCCTGCTTCTTGGAAGCATATGCATAACTTGCACTTGTGTGATTCTATAAGGATCTGGATTCGGTAGGATTCCAAAAACTGGGACGGTAAATTGGTCCACATGTCGGATCAATTAATTGTCATGTTGTTTTCCAATAAAGGCGGGCTGCAAATTTTATTTGGAGCTGTATATGGTCAGAATGACAGACGGAGGAGGTATAGATTATGGGAAGAGATAGTTCACATTAGTACATTAAATAATCATACGAATGTACTACCTCTGGCGATCATGGGCGACTTCAACACAATCCTCTCGGGGTCAGAGAAAGTAGGAGAAGGGAGGTGCCGGAGACTATCCTAAAGGAATTCCAAACATGCCTTTTGCAATCAGGTTTATAAATGTTAAACAGGACTGGAAATCTCTGGACTTGGCATAACAAGGCCTCTCAGAATAGAGTTGTATGTCAGTTGGATCACGTGCTAGGCAATAGCAATTGGTTTGATATATTCCCTATCGTATGCACGGCAGGTTTGTCGGCAGGTACAAGTGACCATTCATCGATGTGCGTATGACTGTTGACGAAGGAGAAACAAAAGAATAAACCATTTAGGATTAATAATAAATGACCTTTGATGGCCGGATATGAAGAGGTGGTGAAAATGGGTTTGCGAGCGCAGGTAAGCGGGAATCCGCAGTATAGGCTGCTCTCAAAGTTGAAGCAGACCAAAGTAGGTCTTAAAGCATGGACAAGGAGGTTCCCAAACGTAGTAGTAAGGAGGTCGAGAAGCGACTACGGGAAATACAAGAATTTATGCAAAATCACATATTGGACCCGGATATTGCGGACGCGGCCAATTCGCTTTGCCAGGAGGTGAACAAACTGAGATAGCTAGAGCAAATAGAGTGGGCACAGCGGACGAAATGTGACTGGCTGCAAGAGGGAGACAGGAGTACAAAATTCTTCTACAATGTTGTTCGAGCAAGGGAGAACCGAAACCACATAGCCAGGTTGTTAGGCCCCGATGGGAAGGAAGCGGTATCTCAAGAGGATATCCTGTAGTGCCCTGCTTTCGATAGGCGACAGACTTCATAATATGCTTATGCCGAGTCAGATCGGTTGGGAACTTAGATGTCCATCTGACTCGATCGCTGAGCTTGGTAAACGATAACATCTTGCGGCATCGATCAAATCGATTTGGACAGATATTACGAGAATTGATCCAACTAATGGAACGACTTCTGTTGGAATAAGTCCTAGATGCAGCGGGCTGCGTCTCGGCGAGTGAGCTCTATATAAGAGTCCCTTCGACGGGACCGGACCGCTGTATGGTTTTCTTGGAGCTTTTTCCGCTTGGTTTTGATGAAAGTGCTTTCGCGTCATTTTCTGAATTCAATCTACGAATTTCAAAACGAAGGAATAAAAAAGGAATCCTAACTAAGTGTTGGTGCCATTGCAGGAGCTCGCATAGCTAAAGCTTGAATGTTGCGAAGCACTTCGACGGTCGGCACGATCTAAGAACTTGGTCGGTGATTCGGCCCCTTCTTTTCTACTCTGTTCCGCAAACGAAATTCCTTTGCCTCGAATTCATTCAAATCAACGATGCCAAGTTAAATGCATGCCAATCCACTAAGGTCAAGAACTCGGAAAAAATGTATCAATTTAGAGTAATCTACTCTAAAAATACAAGTTTCGCACATAAACGAGAAATTTTAAGGTTCTAGTAAAAAGATAGACTATTTCATATGCTGCAAAATAATATGAAACGTCGATCGTGGGTTATGATGCCTCGGGCAATTTAGTGCCTACGGGACGCTAAATCGGGAGTACGGCTTTAGGAAAAATGAATCGTTGTATGAATTGGGAGAAATGATAATGTCGTTCAATATAGTATGCGCTATACAAATCTGTTTGCATATATTAAACTGTTCACGCATTGGCATGGTCATGGACAGCTTATGCACAAGTTTGATTTTTCTCGAATCGGTATCCGGTACATCGGTATCGAATCGACCTAGGGGGAATAAATAATCGTGCTTCGGCACTGATGCATTGCGGGACCGTCAGTCAGGCTTGCAACCTAGAATGAACGGGCCGAAATGCCGTTGAGATAGTCCCAAGTGGTATGTAACACCAGTGACCGCATATATAAGATATTAGCATGCTCACCTATTGTCTTATGCAGGTAGTAAGTATTATCTTTGTTTTTATGCAGGGACGAGCACGGTCGTGGTAAGAACTGTGAATAATCGTTATGTTTTACTGTATGCTTTATTACTTCAAAGATAGCTATCGATATGAACTGAATTCATTTATTTCTACATAGAAAGAAAACTCTAAAGCATGTCTATCTTAACAATCAGAGTCAGTTTAGACGAGTGGGTTCGTCTCGTCCACTTAGCAAGTGTGCTAATCCTCTCCCCCAATTCCCCAGGTGCGGCGGGAGCTCTAAACTGAAGCTGAAGTATAGAGAGGCATTTTGAAGCTCTTCCTATCCTGATGTTTTTTGAAGCTAATTCATTCGAAGGTTTATGTATAAAGGGGTGAATGTATGGAACGATAAGTGTTAGTTCAGGCAACTTGTCGAGTATGTTTCTTTTATTTTCAATCAATGTAGCCGCAATGACATCCAATGTAATTATGATTGTACTTTGTTGCAAGCTATGAATGAAAAGAATATTTCTATATTCCTATACTGCGTCTTATATTCTGATGTGATTTGTGAAGTTTCAGCTTGGTGTTTCAATATAATAATCAACGTAACGTTCTTGCCTTGTACGAGTGCAATTCCAGACTCGTACAACATCACGCCTTAGCGAGGATGATCGATTCAACATAATAACACCGGGGATGAACGGTTTGTCGACTCGTGGCGTGACATATCCGAACTGAAGCTGTGAGGTACTACTCTGAATTATATAATCAATCTGACTATATGTCCTTTTTTCCAGAGTTGATATGCAAAAAGGTGGTTACTCCCCGTGGTAACCAAGCACTATTGTCACCTGTGACGATGGAAGAAGTAGAAGAGATAGTTATGAATTCTAACCCAAACAAGTCGTCGGGGCCAGATGGGTTCGGAAGTGGGTTCTAAAAGATACATTGGAGAGAGTTAAAAGAAATGGTATTCGAGGTGGTTTCGGATTTCTTCGTCCATGGCCGACTGCTGCGTGAGTTAAACCATACTTTTCACATGATGATACCTAAGAAGGAAGGTGCCACAACTCTTGGGGACTTTCGACCGATTTCCTGCTGCTATTACATATAAAAGTAATCAAGATAGTGATGTGTATGCGCATGGAGAATATTATGAAAGAGCTCATATCTCCCTGTCAAGCAGCGTTCATCAAAGGCTGGGACATAGCTGATAATAATTTGTTATCACACGAAATGGTTCACCAGTTCAACAAGGTGGGTGGATAGAAGGCATGCATCAAAATTGATCTTCGAAAGGCGTATGATACGGTAAATCGCTCATTCTTGTGTCAGTTAATGCTAGATATAGGATTTGATGGAGTATGGGTGGAAATAATTTGAGAATGCATATCTACTCCTACATTCTCAGTTATGGTCAGTGGACAGCCTTATGGGTGCTTCGGGAGCAACCGTGGTCTTCGGCAGGGTGACCCTCTCTCCTTGTATCTATTTACGATCGTGATGGAGTACTTTACATGATGTTAGACTTTACAGTCATTATAGGACAGGTTACTCCGTTATACAAACAGATTAAAATGCACATTTCACACCTGATCTACGCGGACGACTTGCTATTCTTCATTGTTCCTTCGAGATCCGGTCTACAGAACTTAGGTAATATTTTGGATGTGTTCGACCGCTACACGGGGCTTCAGCTGAATAGTGAAAAAACAAAGATATTCGTTAACACTCATTGCTCGGAGAAGGAGGAAACAACACTAATATTGAGGGTAGAACGAGGTGAATTGCCTATTAAATATTTGGGCATACCACTCGGGGTTAATTATGCGAGTGAACTGGAATGTCGAAGTCTGGTAGATTATGTGCAACGGAGAGTTGAGGGATGCAAGCTCAGTGTTTGCCATTCGGTGGGCGTATAGAGTTGGTGAAAACGGTTATTACTGCAGTGGCTAATTATTAGTTACAGTCATCACTGCTCCCAATGGCCACTATTACGAGAATTGAGTGGCTATGGGCCAACTTTATTTGGTGAGGGGGTCCATGCTATTGGCTGGTAAGACCTATGCCGATCGCGAGAAGAAGGTGGTGTATGACTGCGGCCATTGCGAGGCCTCCGAGAGGTGGCTGGGGTGAAAGTTTCGTGGAAACTTCTTACAACAAACTCAATATGGGCTATGTAGATTGTAGTGCCCCGTCCTGCTCAGTCAATCGGAGGAATCGAAATACCGACAACGTTCGGACTTAACCTTGCAATGGCTACTCGAAGACCCGCTCGGTCGAGGCGACTCCTCGCTCAGGTGGGGTAGTTTCGGTGAACTTGCCTCATCTTAGCCTTCCCATAATAAATCATATGTTTTCAACTTGCACAAGTTAGGCTTGATAATAAAAAAGACGCATCCACATAGCTAAGGCAATAATTCCGACGGGTCGAAATGTGTTAGAACATGAAAAAAGGCCCACGGTCTGCTTAGAAGTCTGCTCAGCGTGCTTTCAAAATGACACTCGGTCATTCGTCTCGTGGCTTGAGAGAAGGAAGTTGGCCTAAGTTGATAAGTTTCCATAATGCTGGAATTAGCCTAAGTCATAGGCGTCGCCTGCATGAATGCTTTTATAAAGCATGCAAGGTCCTGTCGTTCAAGGCTTGGCATAGCCTTCGCCTGTCATGTGGTTTAAGTTGTATTGCACGGCATGTGGAGTCTAGGCACCAAAGAGCTTGGTTGTTCAAGTCGATCGCGTGCATAGCATGTTCCCTCAATGCAAGGCTTGGCATAGCCTTTGCTAGTCAAGTCGTTGCACGAATAAGTTAGACAAGAGTTTGGATGGGCTATTGAAGTCATAGCAAGCACTGTCCCCTGTTGTCTGCGGTTGTCAAGTCACGTGGTCCCATGATAACAAGGCTCGTCATATAAAGTATGTGACTTGAGCGATAATGTCGCATAGAAAATAAGTCAGTCTAAGGCGCGAGCCACGATTGATTTAGGGAAAAGCATGCCACGGACAAAGGAACACGTTATGTTCAAGTTAAAGATGGAAGACTACTTAGTAGTCGTTCCTTAGATTTTAAAGGATAGAAGTCCACGCGACTGGTTGTCGCCGAGATCGGTCCCACTACTTGGGAGTCTCGATAAGTCTCGATAAGGAAGTACACGAGATCGGTCCTGCTACTTGGGAGTCTCGATAAGTCTCGATAAGAAAGTACTCGAGATCCGTCCCGCTACTTGGGAGTCTCGATAAGGAAGTACACGAGATTGATCCCGCTACTTGAGAGTCTCGATAAGGAAGTGCACGAGATCGATCCTGCTACTTGGGAGTCTTGATAAGGAAGTACACGGGATCGGTCCCGCTAATTGGGAGTCTTGATAAGGAAGTTCACGAGATCGGTACCGCTACTTGGGAGTCTCGATAGAAAGTTGGAAAGTATGGTCATGATTAAGGAAGGACTTGGTAGATCGAGTTGAGTCTTGCATGGTCACTGGACAACTTGTGCACAAGGTGAATTCCTCGATTGATCCCAGGGTGCCGGGTTTGTGTCGGCCTAGGAGGAATTGCAGATATTGTACGACCTTCATCGACGGTACGACTCGATTGAAGTGAACCGTTACAATATAGGCTGTAGGTCATTCGGTGGGAGCTCGTACCTCGTACGCAGATGGTCACCGTATACAAAGATCCAGGATAGCTTAATATTGCTAGTGACCACTCATATAGATGTGTCGGCATTAGAGCGGATATCCACGTGTATGCCTTTAGATTGCGTCGAATACTAGCAAGTTACGAGTTGGGTTAACAAGGTATAATTATAGCCAGCGCTGACCTTGAATCGGCGCGGGTTAGGATGTGCACGGTTGCAACACCATTTTGGAGCCTAAGAGTTGGCTATGGCAAGGACACGTACTTTGGCATGAATGTGGTTTCGTCTTTGAGTCGTCTCGAGTTAAGTCAGGAAGGGCCGTAAGGCAAGTTGGTTAAGTCCGGTTGACCCTTGGGAGGCATGGCCTCGATCTTAAGGCACGATCAAGTCTATTGGCACGACCAGCATGAGTCGTCCCCTTGACTTCGTTGGCACAAGAATGGTCTAGAGGCGTATAAAAAGAAGTAAAATTCTTGGCACGACCGAGTTGGCATAAGTTTCTACTTGGCGAGGCACTGCCTTGAATACATTTAAGTCATGAATAGAGTATAGCACGACCCTGTCGTTACGTTGCCAAGTATAGGCCAAGGCATCTTTGTCCTAAAATTGATCTTAAGGCAAGACTAGAAAGACAATCATAAGGGATTAAGCTACACCAAGTAAATGAACTTGTCGGTTTTGTATGGGTGGGCAAGGAGCTCACTCCACCAGTACAGTTGAGTACTGACACCCACACAATTTTTATGTGCAGGCACATGTAGAAGTCCGATATCGCGGAGCTCGCTTGGATGCGTCGAGGTACAAAGTTTCTTGGCGTTCCAAGGCATGCGGCCACATGGAGTCAGAACTTATACAGGACATAATGTGTGGATATCGCCATTTCATAGAATCTGCCACTCGTCGCTTGAAGCTTGTATTGAGAAATGAGAGAGAGCAGAGTGACTTGTAATATGAGAGAAAACTGAGCTTGAGAGACTTGTAATTTAGCCTCGTGCCCATATTGTAATCTTTTTTCAATATCAATAAAAGAGTATTTTTGCATTGACTTCTGTTTTGTATTCAAATTTCTGCTGCTGACTATTCAATGTTTCTGCTTGGGACTTCTGTGCGACGACCCCCATCGCTTAGCCTGAAATCGACCGTTATGGACCTGCCTTGCGTGAGTGCAATCTAGGCTCACGCGGCATCATGCCTTAGCGAGTACGATCGCTCCTACGGGAGCGGGGCGTGACATAGATGAGGAGCAGGTATTTATCAGCAAAAAATTTCTGGGGCACTCAGGCAAACAACAACGACTCGGTCATTTTAAAACGCATTATGTCTCACAGAACGAAATTGAAAGGGATGATATCATGTGTGTATAAAGATGGGAAGACGACGGGGCTATGGCATGATCGTTGGATATGTCATCAGAGCCTGGCCGAGCGACGAGGAAGGATTACTATTGGCGAAGCACAGCGGGAAGAGAAGGTTAGCAACATCCTCAGAGAGGGAGTTAGGCGACCGGATTTGCACAAGGAAGCACGATTCCTGAGTGCAGAAATTGAAGAAATCTGCATTGACTTGAATGCAGACGAAGACGAATGGATATGGGATACAACCGAAGGGAGCAAGTTTATACAGAAGAAAATTTATGAGAGCTGTAGGATTCCTAATAATAAATGGGAATTCGTGGAATTGGTCTGGACTAAAGGAGTGGCGCGGAAGCTGCAATTGTGCGTATACAAATTATGCATGGGACGACTCCTAACACAAGACATGCTTCTCCGATTTGGCATCAGGCTAGTGGAGAGCGGGTGTGTGCTTTGTGGGAATCATCTGCAATCCATACAACACCTGTTATTTGATTGCGAAGTGGCATGGGATATATGGATAGTACAACGGGATATACTCCAGTTACCATTGTGTAGAGGTCGCGCCTGGGGCAACACGATAGGAGAGTTAAATGGGAACCATAGTAGAAGGAATGACTGATTTAACGAGGCTCAGATCAGGTTTGTGGCGGTAGTGTGGCACTGTATGGTTTTTTTTACTAATAATACAATTACCTTTTCTATATATATATATATATATATATATATATATATATATATATATATATATATATATATATATATATATATATAATATAGTACAACGGGATATACTCCAGTTACCATTGTGTAGAGGTCGCGCCTGGGGCAACACGGTAGGAGAGTTAAATGGGAACCAGAGTAGAAGGAATGACTGATTTAACGAGGCTCGGATCAGGTTTGTGGCGGTAGTGTGGCACTGTATGGTTTTTTTTTACTAATAATACAATTACCTTTATATATATATATATATATATATATATATATATATATATATATATATATATATATATATATATATATATAGGTCATATATATATATATATGTATGGGATGGGGATGATAAAATTATATTCTAGGTCATAATAGAATTTTTCTAAAAAAAAATCATATTGTACATAAAATATTCCATCAACATCCTATTTTAGATCATAATATAATTTCTAAATAGAAACCCTCTAATAAGAATCCTATTATATTTAAAATAATACAACACCATTTATGAACGTCCAAATCTAATCATATCAAATATTTAATTAGATTTGGACTCCACAAATATGTTGTTACCAATTCCAGACTGGACTCCAACAAACCGAAATCGAACCAAAATTAGCGAAAATCGAAACCGAACAATCAATTTGGTTTGTTCGGTCTATTGTTTAATAGATCGGATCCAAAGTTTGAATCGTGATTAAATTATATTAAAAATTATAATTTTTATACATACATTTATTGTGTTTTAAAGTTGATTTCAAAATTAGACTAGTTGTTAAATTATTAAAATTGAACTTTAAAATATATACATAGAATTGTTGTTTTCAAAATATATACATTTTTAATTTACAAATATGCATAAATTTAAGGATATTTACATAATTGTCTAATTTAAGAAAATTTTCTTACTAGGTCGTTTATCCACAACCAAGATAGTAACATTGTTTAAGAATCTTCACCTCCACTTGCTACAGCACGATTATTATTATATTTTTTTTATAAATTTTAATAAATTTCCCATTACCATTAATCATCAATTTCCACCTATATCTCACCATCTTTATCAAAATAACTTTTTATAGATATTAATATATTGGATAGATATCGAGATATCCTCAAAATATATATATATATATATATATATATATATATATATATATATATATATATATATATATATAATTTATGGAGTAATGTTACTATGGGAAAACTTTAAAACTGCAATACTTCATATATTATCTCCCCACTCGCACTTTGTTTTGTTGAAGAAAAAGTTTCAAATAATAAATGAACCGAGTTGGAAAAAGGACTTGTTATTTCTTTAAAGTAGATTAATTCAGGTATAATGCAGGAGATGGAGAGTTGTGCTGCGAATACATAAGTTGTGAAGCTATATGCTTCACACGAAATACAAGTGGCTCTTGGTACTATGTCACATTTATATAATGAATGAATTTATATTTCATATACGAATTAATAAAATAAAAATAAAAAACTAGCCTCAAAACTTAGATTTTCTGTTAATATTTTATGGATTTGATTGGATAGTTCAAGTAAACTGCTGTCAAATAGAAAGAACAAAAGTTCGGCTACCCGAAGAAGCCCATGGACTGATACAAAACCCAAAGGGCATGACCAATCCTTCTTACAGCCACTACCCCACCCCTAACATGACTAATGCTATGCTTACTACTATTACTGGTTACAGAAAATTTCATATACGGTGAAAAAGTTTATCTACTTTTCTCAGAAGAGAACAATTTTAGCATATTTACAAAATCCAAAATCTGGCGCCAGTGAGACTGGCACCAGAAACACACAAAAAAAGAGACGCCATTCACACTGGCGCCAAACTCCATTTTTTTTTGTTCTGTTAGTTTAGCTTGTTTTAGTTTGGTTTGGTTTGATTTATCTTTTAGTTTGATTTTGTTTAATCTTTTAGTTTAGTTGATCTATTATTTATTTTGTTATTATCTATATTATGTATAATAACAAAATATATTAGTTAATATATTTGTATATAATAAATTATATTAACTAGTAAATTTTGTTATTATCTATATTAACTAATAAAATTTATTATTGTCTATAAAATGATAAATATAGTAATATAGATAATAACATATTAATATACTAATAAGTATAGATAATAACAACCTAATATATTAGTATACAAATAAAAATAAATAACAATAAAGCAATATATAAAATAACAAACTATATATTAACTTATTGCTATTATATTTATTTATATACTAATGTATTTGTTATTATCTATACTAATTAGTATATTAATTTGTTATTATATATACTACTATATACATTTTTTATAAGAGATTTGTTATTAATACAAAAAATAGATAATAAAAAAACTACAAATTAATTTATATATATATATATATATATATATATATATATATATATATATATATATATATAAAAAAAAAAAAAAAAAAAAAAAAAAAAAAAAAAAAATATATATATATATATATATATATATATATATATATATATATATATATATATATATATTAATTGTATAGATAATATCAAAATTTATTAGTTAATATAAAATTATTATATACAAAAAATATTAACTAATATATTTTGTTATTATCCATAGTATAGATAATAACAAAATAACAAAAAGGTTAAACTAAACTAAAAGATTAAGAAAAAACAAACTAAAAGATAAATCAAACCAAACTAAAACAAACAAAAAAAATCGAAAAAACCTGAAGACAACCAGGATTGGGAATGTGTTTGGCGCCAGTAACACTGACGCTTCAATTCTTTTATATTTTTTTTTCCTCTGGCGCCTCATTTTTTTTGGTCTGGCGACAGTTGCACTGATGTCAGATCCTTTTTTGTAAATACCATAAAGTTGTCAATTGAATTAAGAGTAGAAAAGAAGTATTGAATAGTATTGTATGTCTTTATTGCTCCACCATAGTATGGTTTATATATAAATTTACAAGGCTGAATATAGAAAATTTACACGAGATTCTGTAAAGGTAGAGAGAGAAGGTGTATTAATACAATTGATTCTATAAGGCTAAAGATAGAAGGTGTATTAATTCAATTGATTCTATAAGGCTAAAGATAGAAGTTGTATTAATACAAATAATACACAATGAGGCTAAAGATGGAAGGCTTGTTAATGCACAAGCTATATCCATATTTGTTGTGACTCAACTCTCCCCCTCAAGGTGGAGCGTATATATCATATATGCCCAACTTGACAAGTGAATCGACGAAGACTGAGTTTGATAGGGCCTTTGTTAACATATTTGCAAGCTGCCCTTTAGTATTAACATGTGGCACCTCAATTTCCTTGTTCTCCAACATCTCATAGATAAAGTTTCTGTCAATTTTTACATGTTTTGTTCGATCATGTTGCACTGTATTTTCAGCAATCTTAATTGCAGATTTGTTATCACAAAACAACTTAATAGGTTTTCCTAAAGAGAAACCCAACTCCCCCATAAGCCCTTTTGACCATAGTAACTCACATATGCCCTTCACCATCACCCGATACTCGACCTCGACACTTGACAAAGAAACCACCTTTTGTTTCTTGCTCTTCCAAGTAACAAGATTACCACCAACAAAGGTAAAATAACCCGACGTCGATCTTCTATCTCCTTTTTCGTCCCAATCCGAGTCTGTGTACCCGAGAATATTTGTATTGCCATGTTTTGAGAATAAAAGGCCCTTTCCTGGTGCTGACTTCAAATACCTCAAGATCCTCACAACTGCATCCATATGTTGCTTACTCGGATTGTGCATGAACCTACTTACCACACTTACAACATATACAATATCAGGTTTGGTATTAGACAAATAAATGAAGCGTCCAACTAACCTCTACTGGGGTTTGATTAGGGCATTCCTCCAAATCGTGATTCTGCTCAATAGGAGACTTGATTGGCTCACAACCAAGCATCCATATTTCTTCTAGAAAATCAAGCACATATTTACGTTGCGACAGAAAAATACCTTGGTTGGAACGGTAAACTTCGTTACCCAAGAAATACTTTAATCCACCAAGATCTTTAATGTCGAACTCAGAAGAAAGACAGTCCTTTAATTTACTCATCTCATTGAGATCATTTCCTATTACGATCATGTCGTCCACATATATAATAAGAGATGTAATTTTACCACCCACTTTCTTCAAGAACAAAGTATGATCCGCATTGCACTGCATTGCATATATCCGTACTTCTTCATATCAAATCAAAATCTACAAAACCAGGCCCGTGGAGACTGCTTCAAACCATATAAGGTCTTCTTCAATCTATACACCACACCTCCAAAATTACGAAGGACATCGTATCCTGGTAGCAATGACATATACACTTCTTCTTTTAGATCTCCATGCAGAAAAGCATTCTTCACATCATACTGCTGTAAATGCCAATCAAGATTTGCAGCCAATGACAGCAAAAGTCGTATAGTGTTGATTTTTGCCACATGAGCAAAAGTTTCTTCATAATCAACACCATACATCTGAGTAAACCCTCGAGCTACAAGTCTTGCTTTGTACATATCGATCGAACCATCCGACTTTTGTTTAATGGTGTACACCCACCTACAACCAACAGGTTGCTTCCCTTCTGGTAATAATACTAATTCCCATGTCTTGTTCTTCTGAAGTGCTTTCATTTCTTCTTCCCTAGAAGCAACCCATTTGGCATTCGACAACGCATCACTTACTTTACTAGGAATATGTATTGCAGACATATTAGTGACAAAAAATTTAGAAGCCTCTGATAGTCTATGAGTAGACACATAATGAGCAATCGGATATTTGGTTTTCTTTATTGGTTCCAGTGAAAATCTCTCCGCTGGAACTCCACGATTACTCTGCGGTGGTAGCTGATATCTGTCATCATCAATAAACACGGGAGTATTGTTAGTATTAATCACAAAATTTCTACTTACCTCAGAAATATCAGCAAGGGGGAGACTATTGGTGACGAGAGAGAGGGTCCTTCAGCAGCATCAGTAATATTAGTACCATTATTCTGGTCGTGATCCGCAAACTGAATATGTTCATTAATAGACACTACTGGAATGTTCTTTCCAGGGACATCAGGATCCACAGTCAACTTCTCAATACTATCAATGCCACCTATTTCTCCTACCACCATATTATCTAGAAACATATTGATCCAATTCACTTCTTCAACATTATTACTCTCTGTCACGATCCGATCCCAATATAATAGGTCCAGTCGGATCATGCCCAGCCTGTACCGTTGTTAGACGGCGACAGTAAGCTGTATCAAGCAGTAAACACAAGCAGTACAAATATCTAAGCAAAAAATAAAACATTTTATTAAACATTATGAAGTACAACTAAGTCAAAATGAAAATGAAGACAAAGCAAAAGTATTCAACATCACAAAGGTTTGTTTATTGCAATTTTAGAAAAAGTGAACTAATCAGAAAAGGGTACAACTAGGACTCCTGGTTCCTCTGTCCTGGTTCAGCTAAGTCCTCAGAACCCAAGTCGGACCCATAATAGGAAGTGTAAGCCAGCTCATCAACGTCGCAGTCACCTAAAAATGTTGTCTCCAGTCAGGAGGGAGCAAGACACACAAATCCATTCTAGCATTTCATTCAATAATTAAAAGACGAGACAAGAAGCAGTTTATTATGAAAATATGACCTTCTAAATAATAATAATAAAATTGTTATGCAGTAAAACTCTGAAAAGTGAAATGATGCAATCTAGCTATAGTAGTGTTTAGAGCGCGGAATAGACTGTGGCCGGTTAGGGTTGGAGGCAGTAAGTGTTCTAGTAAATATGGTCCGGCTTCGGCCCAAGTGGGTTGGGCTTTCGCTATCCACAGTGATTCAGTAAGGGGCTTTGACCACAGGTGTTAACGCTACTCCCCCAATCCCCGAGTCAATGATTCAGTAAGCAGTCAAGTCAATGATTCAGTAAAACAATCGGTATGATCTAAGAGGGATCCCGTGAATCAGGTGTCGATACAGTAACTACCATGCAAGGAATTTAATTATCAATTAAAACACAAGTTTGGATAGCATGAACTTGCCTTGATTTTTGTCCAAAATTTGTTGAACCCAGAAATCCAATATCAATCCAAGCCTATGAAAAAAAAAATCAAAAGAATATATTTAAATAAAGTAATCACCTAGTTACCTATTCTAAGGTATAAGCCTAAGCATATTTAATGATCCTATATTAACTTATATACAATAATCTGCTAAGGTCATAAGATCCGGCATCTAACTTACCAAAGAAGAGGACTATGGTAAATGTAAAGTGACCTTGTTTGGAGGGTTTTTTGTAATACTTAAAATGGTATCTCATCTCTTACACGTGAAGGGGAGAGAGATATAATGCTTCTAATATTCTATTAAGCCCTTGTTAAGTTAGTAATTAATATGGATAGAAAGGTGGTTATATGCCAATTGTACAAGTAATGATTAGTCACGTGGTACCTCCTAGATATTTGTAGCTATTTCTACTTACTAAGTCTATGATAGTTGACCAAAACAAGGGGTTTACTTGAAAAATAACCACACTTTGGTTTAATAAATTAAAAGGAGGCAGAGAGACAACTGGAGTTACGATAATGGGTCGATCTCATATTTTCTATTCGTGCACAGTGAACCAAGATCTCATTATTGAACTACACTATTCTTCCTTATCCTCCTCTATATAATAAAATAGATAACCAACTCTTCTTCCAGATCAAAGCAAGGAAGAACAGCAGGCATGCAAGGAACTTTCGGTTGTGTTGATGGGCACAAATTCACCGTGCTTACGTGAACAATGTTGCTGCTTCCTATTTCTATCTCTATGGTCCATTGATCAAGTGCTTTGGTTCTCTTCAACAACTAATAAAGGAGGTGGAACTTATAACTATCTATTCCGGAATTGACAGAGCTTTATTCTGTCAATTTCGATCGGAACATGGATAGGTTTTGGTATTATGTAAATACACAAAAAATGGTCCAGGCTTACCGATTAGTTGATGACGGAGCACCGAGTGGAGGCCTCGGACTCGGAACGCGAAACGCGCATGCACGTATGCGGGACAGGACGACACACGAGTGCACGCGAGCACGGGAACATGCTGGTGCGATGCAGGTGCTGGTGCAATGCGGGACACCGCAGGACTGGGCATCCGACGAACGGCGGGGACGGCCGCGCAGAGGCGCCGACGGCTGCTGGAGCGGGCAGGGAGCCGTGCGGGGCGTTGGCAGCTGCTGCTGCACGGTGGCCGGGGCTGGCCTCGACGGTCGGTGGAACGATAGGGTGAGGGGTCTAGAAAGGACGGGGGCGGCGAAATGAACGTGGCGGTGGTCACGGATTGGGATTTGGTGGAGTAGGGAGAGAGTTATGGATTTATTTGTGAAGGTTTTGGGTGAGAGAGAAAAGCTTCTGTGAGTTTCTGTTTCTGCAGAATGAGCGTACGAGGGAGATAATGGTGAGGGAATTAGTGTTGTTGGGTTACATGCGGGTAGTGGGGCTAGAAATAGGATCTGAGAGGAATGTTTCTCAACGTTTGAAATTTGAACTTCAAGGGTGGGAAATAGGCTTTGTCCAAGGGGTTGGGTCAAGACTAGACTCAAACAAAACTAGCTAAAAGGCTCACAATTAAAAATAATAATAAAGCATGCATATATTAATTATTTACAAATTATGGGCTTCACAACCTTTCCTCCTTAGAAAATTTTGTCCACAAAATTTCAACCAATAATAAAAAGAGGGGGTAGAACATACCTAGGAAAAATGAGGATACTTTTCTCTCATCTCGTCCTCCCGCTTCCAGGTAGCCTCGCTTGGGGAGTGGTGACACCAAGCTTTCTTGACTAGCGGGATCACTGCGCCTCAATCTCTTCTCCATGTGGTCTTTGATTTCTACTGGTTGTTCTGACACGGTGAGGCTAGGTCCAACCTCCAATTCTGAATGATCAACAACGTGGCTCGGGTCCGGTACGTAACGCCTCAGCTGCGATACATGGAAGACGTTGTGCACGCCTTGGAGACTATAAGGTAGATCCACTTTGTGTGCTACATCTTCGATCCTGTTCAGTACCACAAGCGGACCAATATAGCGGAGACTCAGCTTTCCAGTTTGGCCAAATCTGATTGTGCCTTTGGTAGGTGATATCCTGACAAATACCTGATCTCCAGCCTCAAATTCCAAGGTTTGACGTCTGCTGTCCGCCCAATGCTTCTGGTGGTCTTGTGCAATCTTTAGCGTCTCTCTGATCATCTCCATCTTCTCAGCTGCATCTGTAACCATCTTCGGCCCCAACAAGACTCGATCTCCAATGTCGTCCCATGCTAGTGGAGTGTGACAACGACGTCCATATAACGTCTCAAACGGTGTCATTTGAATGCTGGCCTGGTAGCTATTGTTGTAGGAGAACTCTACCAGGTATAGGTGATCTTTCTAAGATCCACTAAACTGTAGGACGCATGATCTCAACATATCCTCAAGCGTATGAATAGTCCTTTCGGACTGGCCGTCGGTCTGCGGATGGTATGCCGTACTGAACTTCAGCTGCGTGCCTAAGCTTTCCTGTAGGCTCTTCCAGTAATGTGAGATAAACCGAGTATCCCTGTCGGATACAATGCTGACTGGAACTCCATGT
The DNA here is from genome assembly GCA_029216955.1 of Iris pallida. Classification (NCBI taxonomy): domain Eukaryota; kingdom Viridiplantae; phylum Streptophyta; class Magnoliopsida; order Asparagales; family Iridaceae; genus Iris; species Iris pallida. The sequence goes on along the minus strand of JANAVB010038620.1, from coordinate 2,945,469 downwards.
AGTCGGTATATGTTCCGCATATAGAGAGCTTCTGTCATGACCCGCACCTATTTTTTTTTAAAATCGGATACGAGACATGTCCAAGCCAGCCTACGCCGCAGTGTCGGCGGTAGAACGCTGTCACGGCCATGAAGATCAAAATCACAAATAATGCTCATTCACAATTAATTTAACTTACAATGATCACAAGATTTACATTTGCAGAAAAATATAAACTTGTACAAATATTAGAATGACTACAACTCAACTATCTAGCTAATATCTAGGCTTTTGTCTGCAAGTACCCCCGTATCTCCCACGCTAAGTAAAACTACGGCTACCTGAAAAATGTTGGTTTCCGGTCAGGAATGGAACGAGCACAATTCACTGAATGCAATATCAAATAAAGAAAATGACTATAAAACAAAGGTTAGACATCAATCATGAGTTTTAAAAATACACAGTAAATACAGAAAACTAATAGTAAATAAATAGACACAACAGACTTTCCCCAACTGCTAGAAGTACCTTTGATATGTGATCGGTCTCGGAACAATTATGCGACACGGTCTACACGATCTAAAGTTACACGGTCTACAGTTACACGATCTACAGTTACACGGTCTACAGTTACACGGTCTACAGAAAATATTGCAGTAAAGAAACACTGTCTACAAAATAATAATCACGATCTACACAGTTTAAATGCAGTAATAATCACGGTCTACACTGTCTACTTTGTAATAAATAAATCACTGTCTACACTGTCTACAAGAAATAAATAAATCACTGTCTATACTGTCTACAATAAATAAATGCAACACGGTCTACACGGTCTAAGGTCAGATCACACATCCTTGGTACTTCTCATTTCCGACTCAACAATTTATAATAGAAAATAATCACATAACCAATGACCAACCAATAAAATATAGCAAAAATCAATATCGAAATGCAGACAATAAACTGTACTCGTCTGTGGTCCTGTGCTGGTGAAACCGATGATCCAAATCACTCAATATACCACAATAGTCAAAACCCGTACAACAGTCCCCGGAAGCTGAAATAAACAATACCAATGATCTCAAAATAGTCAAATTAGCTAGGATTGCCTATCCTTAAGTCCAATTCTGGACACAGGGGCAAAACGGTAATTTTGGGCAAAAACGATATCCGCCGTTGGACCCGCTTTACACCGAAAAGTGTGCCAGAGTCAACGGTCTCGAAAGTCGTCAAACTATATGTCTACGAATCCATTTTTTCGATACGAACCCAACCGTATGTCCAGAGTTAGATTCCGGCGGGCCGTGCACAAAATCGCCCGTTGAGTGGGACCGTGGGGCCCGCAAAACGACGTCGGATTCGACTGTCTCAGAATTGGACCAAACTTGGTATACAGGACCAGAAAAATGATACGGTCCTGTTGGCACAAGTTTCGTCTCGATCTGACGAGCGTACACGAAGTAATTGAAAATTTTGCAAAGTGCACGATACGGTGAATTTCGACGGATACGCATCAAATTCGTCGCGCACACGCGACCAATATGAATTCCGTCAAAGCCCACACGACCACGAAATCGTTACGCAGCTTTCGATGCCTTCGGTTCATGACCACGTCGTCCGGATTGGCGTGACGCACGTCGTGTGGAACAATTTCAATGCTTTGAAATCAGATTTTTTGTGAACTTTACAATCAAATTTCTTTTCCTATAACAAACGATAAATTAAACTACCAGAAGGGTCTTAAAGCCCTACTAGTTGTCTTCAAGTGTGTTTAATTGGATTGCAAAAATATTGAACAGGTTTCCTGGAAACTGGGTACGAACATGGGTATTTGGGGTTCCTAAAAACTGTTTTCAAAACAGTTTTTCGCTAAAGTTTTGGTCGATTTTCTAAATCGATCAGTCGACTACTCTGAAAACAAACTACTGGAGAGTTGAGAGGGTTAGGTTGGCTTCATACCAGATCAAACGGTTCGAAGAACGGTCCACCGTGTCCGACGAAACGTCTCGACGAAGTTGTGCTCTCCACCCTTGCCGCTGCTGTCGCTGGTCTGATCCGCGCGCGCGTGCGCACGCTGCTCCGCAGCCTCGGCCGCGCGCGGCGGCACGCAGGCCCAGGGTGGGTCGCCAGTGTTCGGGGAGGAGGGTGGCACTGCTTCGTTAGGGTTTTGGTTGAAGTTTGAGAATCTCTCCAGCGGTTTTTTTTTTCGGTTATACAAGTGTATAAATACACGAAGTCGAGAAACCCTCGGCTAGAGAGAATAACCGAGTTATACTTTTGTTTGTGGCCGTGGGTCCACAATGGGACTTGGTATTGTTGGTGTTACTAGCAACTGCTAGTAACTAAATGGGGGGGGGTCGGCCTATGGGTCCGACTACAACTGCTCATATTCTTTTTTTTTTCTTTTTTTTTCTTATTTCATTTAATAGTAACTCTTGTATATGTATATATATATGTATATTTATATATATACACTTACACATACATTTCTATACATATATATATATATATATATATATATATATATACATATACGCTAATACATATATTTTTATATATACATACACATATATGTACACAATATATTTATATACACATACATATTTATCTATATAATATAATATTTAATTGACAAAATTAATATAATCCGTAACAATGAAATAATATTATATATATAATAACCTCATTAAAATAATAATAAAAATAACGAAATTTAATAAAACAATCATGGTGTATATATCCCATTATGCGTAGTCTAATAATCCCGAAATGTACGGAGACCTATTTTATGCAATGTCACCGAATATCACTAATAATAATATTAATAATATTTAATTATGAATACTAGAAAATATTCATTAAATCCTTAAGTTGCAACACCCTCATATCAAATCTCATCAACACGAATGTCATTGGACGTATCGCATGACTACATGGGCTTGAGCTCAGTTTGGGTCCAGTCCGGGCTAAAGTGGTATAACCGGTTTCCCTAAAACACAATAATATAATAAATAAATAAATAATTCTTCGGTAAGCGTTAAGTTGCAACTTGGCTTGGTTTTCCTAGTTAGGACATCACTATGACTCGGCCTTCCCTACCAGGGCTAATACGCTAGTCAAAGCACGTCATTGCACTACCCGTGCCACGATTTCTAGTCGTCTTGTACTCCAATTCCTAACAATGACTAAAATCATCTGCCGTAATAATAAACTAAATAATTTTTTATAAAAACAATTAAAATATAATCACTATTGATTCAAATAAAAAGTATAAATAAATATTTAATAAATATTTTCGGGAAGGGGAGCTACAAATCTACCCACCTTAAAAATAATTTCGTTCTCGAAATTCTAGTTCATAATTGTTCCTTAAAATTCAAAGTCTACTATTTTCTTAATCTCCTTGAATTTAATTCCTCGAAATAATTTATATCCCCCTCATAGCCATTTTGTAACTACAAATCCTTGACGACTTGTACCCACCTTTGGTCACACTATCCCCTTCAAATCTTCTGTAGCTAAAACTTTATAAACTTCCAATTAATTTCTAAAATTTCTACCACTAAATATCTACTGCATATGGCACTTATATCCTCTCCTCTCTATCAAGCAATCCAAAATCTTATCAAGCAAATTTCACAAGTAGCTAAAAAATATTGCTAACTTCTAATAAGCGTGACCATTCGTCACCCTACAATGGGAAGGACAGGAAGATAAGGGAAAAAATATTCCCAGAGCGGTAGAGAGTATCCAACGATAATGACAGAGGGGAAAGTTATGAGTCATTAACCTATTTTGCTAGATTGGGCTACTCTGGTCCAGTCACTTGCTAATACTAAGGACCCTTCGCTTCTTAGAGGGTCTTGCAACCCGTGCTATGCAGAAGTTTCGTTCTCGAAATTCTAGACAGTTTCCATAATAGAACGGAATTTAAGGGAAACAAAATTATGATTTTCCGTGGTTATTTAAACACGAGCCAGGGATACGAATGCAATACAGGATTGTATCGCGACGTCCAAGTAGAGGGCATAATGGTTACGAAGGACATCACATTCTAAGGGGTGGTGACTACCTAATAGGTATGGGGACCTATTTCAACAGTTCGGCTTTTATAGATCAACTATAGGGTTTGTCTGGAGGGATTTTACTGGGCCCTAATGGGTTTCCTTTTTGGATATCACTCGTTGGTTGGATGAACCTAGGATCTCAATCTATATGGACTGAACAAGATCCCAAGATAAAACTATGTCTACTAGGTTAGGGTAACCTAGAATAGGATTCAACTCGAGTGGTTAAGCTAGTAGCTAGTCAGGTTGGTTAAATAAGTTCTGTAAGCCCTGAAGACGCGTCTTCCGTGACTTTTGTGTTTAAGTAGCACGAGGAGACACAATTGAATGGCACATTAGTGACATGTGCGCAGTGGGCTTCGAGTAGATCGCAACCATATATTGGATCGAAGGAAATGAGTCAAGGTTGAGCTCTAAGGGAAAGTCGGAAAATATACTGGTATTACGGTAAGGGTTATAGCTAGTCCTTTTAACTTGAAAGTCGTACCATAAAAATAGAATACAAGGGGACATGTTTGAATGGGACATGATATACCTAGATGAAGGAGGACTCGTCTAGATCTTGTATATGAACTTTGTTGGAAGGTAACAGCTGGTCTCGTGCTCCGAATATTAATAACACGCCCGGGAACACAAAATGATCTAAATGAAAAGTGGGAGTCCAAGGGCACAAATCATCATCCTAATGGAAGTTATTCTAATCAATCGGTAATCCTCGTGTATCCTAAAATTTTTAGAAGGCTTACGGTCTACCCACCTTAGAAACTAGGACATAGTCTTAGGAATAATGAGGTTAGAGGGTTCCCAAAGTCCGGATACTGTACCTCGACTCTTGTAAATGGAGAATAAGGCACAACGTAATGGAATATGGTAGATGTAAGTCAAGTCAATGAGCATTCCTCAATAAATGAGAAACGAGGGTGTATAATAACACATGGTCGATAACATAGAGGAACATACCCATCCATAGTGTACAAGAGTTATCGACGGGGTAACCCGCTCCAAGGGATGTCCTATGAAGAGATTTCTAACAACTGAGTCATGAATCTCTAGTTGTGTCAAACCTGTCAGACTATCGTCATAAGGGTTCTAGTGGTATGGGCTATAGTGATCATGCGTTGTTGTTGACAACTGGTATATCTCAATCTGACAGGGTATTTAAGCTATGGTATTGGCTAAGCTAGTGACTGTGGTGTTCCAACACTAGTTAGGTCTTAATAATAAATTTACATAACTAGAGAAATATTTGTTGGAAACCAATCTCGGGATGAGTGTCACGGTAAATAATTACCCTATTGTCCACTCATCTCCTGTCTAACTGTGGGCTTCGGTCGAGGAAGGGTTGGTTCAGGGCTTAAGGGTTGTTAGTTAAGGCAAGCTTCCAGCAAATAGTTAGAGACTCACAACATTTGGTTTCTTGAGAATTGATAGTCTCCTAGGTTGGCGTTCTGACTAAAGGTAAAACCCTAATCATTCTCAAATTCAGATAGCTCGAAAGTCTCAATAGTAGTTTGAGGGTCGATGGGAGAACGAGTAACTCAATCACATGACAGGCCGATGGTAGCTACACTTGTGCCTACCATTATCATAGCCATGGGAATACTCTGTATCTCTCTACTATCACGAGCTTCCGTCTTTCCAAATCGGTGAAAAGACAAAAACGATAAAGAGTTCAAGGGAGATGTCACTGAATACAATTACGTGATTCAAAGGAGAATGTATAATTCAAGAGGAATTGTCAAAGCAGTCGTGGATGAGACCCTAGAGACATCTACATCTCCATCCACGTAGGATAATTAAATAAAGTGCGAACCAAATGCATCATGGTTGATCAGACCATAATACACTGATTCTGATTAGGCAATAAGTTAGTGGGCGTCCCCAATAACATATGTCTTGAATCAAGCTCGATAAAAGAGTGAGCTTGCAAAAACTAGGCTGTGATAGCAGCATTGGTCAAAATAGTCAATTTACAAGTATACAAAATTTTTGAAAGAAGCAACAAGTAAATCAAAACTTACATGGTGTTCTTGCTTATACAATCATCCTACTATATTCTTATCCATAAAGCCGTGGTCAACCAATGGGTTATGGACTTCTAAATTCCATATTCCAGGTAAACCTATTAGTGCCAGTCAATTATCTCGTCAATAGATCACAAGGACCACAGAATGTTAGGTCGGGAGACACGCTACCCAATCTCACAGAACTCCTACTACTATTGGCTTCGGATCTTATAGAACATACAGGACACTGTCCTATCTTTTATGGTATCTCAAACTTGTAATCATGTTTGAAGTCATTTCAGCATGGTTTACGCCTTGCCCGTATAGCCTGGCTGTGGTAAACCCTGGGTTTCGTAACTCAACATGATACAAAATCGAACACTTCTTAACTCTATCCAATATTGATTCAAGGGTAACTACGATCAAAGAGGACCACTAGCCATAGTTTTAGCAATATTCCATAACCTATATTTTCTTAAACTGATTTCGACTCTAGAGGTCGTGCCTCGCCAGTGCGCTGCTGGCTGCAATCTATCCATAGTCTTCAAAATCCAATTAAATGGCGACAGTGCGCTGCTGTCCTGCCATTGTGAGTTAACTAACAATCCTTTAACTATATCTAAAAATATTCATGAGCTTCTAGAGAATCGAACAAGTTGACCATGAACTAGAGCGTAAGCATTTGTCCTATCAATCACAACCCTTAAAATAAAGGATTGAACAGGAAAGAAATATCTGGGGACAAAAGAAATACAATATTCTAATATCTATTCCATGTGTATTCAAACCACAGAGGAAAACTTTTGGATCGAAACTAACTTGAGGTCCGTATGGGTATACAATGATCAGAGTTTATACAAAATAATAATTCCTAGGGCAAATAGAAACTACACAGGCAATTCGACAATGTATGAGGATAATATCTTAAGAGGCAAAGAGAAGGATTTGCACAACTCATCAGGGTTAGATCATTAATTCTATGAAGCCCTGTTCCACCAAGTGAATAAGCTGTCCACATTGGGTCATATCATCATATCAAGAGGTAATAGTGTACCTATAGGGATCTAACAAAGTATCAAAATTAATAACTCCTCATCTAAATTCTATGGCCTAGACTACCCATCGGTAAATTGGTATAAGGGACTCCTAGTCCTAGCCATTCTCTCAAATTAAATTAATTCTCGTTCGTGAATGAGCATGTTCTAGTCGCAGGCTCACAATAGTACAACTAACTTAAGTACTATCACGAGTTCGCATGATTTGCGAAAGCGGACCTGCGTGGGCCACCACAAAAACTTGTCACGACCCGCACCCGTTTAAATTTTTTTTTTAAAAATCGGATACGAGACATGTCCAAGCCAGCCTACGCCGCAGTGTCGGCGGTAGAACGCTGTCACGGCCATGAAGATCAAAATCACAAATAATGCTCATTCACAATTAATTTAACTTACAATGATCACAAGATTTATATTTGCAGAAAAATATAAACTTGTACAAATATTGGAATGACTACAACTCAACTATCTAGCTAATATCTAGGCTTTTGTCTGCAAGTACCCCCGTATCTCCCACGCTAAGTGAAACCACGGCTACCTGAAAAATGTTGGTTTCCAGTCAGGAATGGAACGAGCACAATTCACTGAATGCAATATCAAATAAAAAAAATGACTATAAAACAAAGGTTAGACATCAATCATGAGTTTTGAAAATACACAGTAAATACAGAAAACTAATAGTAAATAAATAGACACAATAGACTTTCCCCAACTGCTAGAAGTACCTTTGATATGTGATCGGTCTCGGGACAATTATGCGACACGGTCTACACGGTCTAAAGTTACACGGTCTACAGTTACATGATCTACAGTTACACGGTCTACAGTTACACGGTCTACAGAAAATATTGCAGTAAAGAAACACTGTCTACAAAATAATAATCACGATCTACACAGTTTAAATGCCGTAATAATCACGGTCTACACTATGTACTTTGCAATAAATAAATCACTGTCTAAACTGTCTACAAGAAATAAATAAATCACTGTCTACACTGTCTACAATAAATAAATGCAACACGGTCTACACGGTCTACACGGTCTAAGGTCAGATCACACATCCTTGGTACTTCTCATTCCCGACTCAACAATTTATAATAGAAAATAATCACATAACCAATGACCAACCAATGAAATATAGTGAAAATCAATATCGAAATACAGACAATAAACTGTACTCGCCTGTGGTCCTGTGCTGGTGAAACCGATGATCCAAATCACTCAATATACCACAATAGTCAAAACCCGTACAACAGTCCCCGAAAGCTGAAATAAACAATACCAATGATCTCAGAATAGTCAAATTAGCTAGGATTTTCTGTCCTTAAGTCCAATTCTGGACACAGGGGCAAAACGATAATTTCGGGCAAAAATGATGTCCGCCGTTGGACCCGCTTTGCACCGAAAAGCGTGCCAGAGTCAACTGTCTCGAAAGTCGTCAAACTACATGTCTACAAATCCAGTTTTTCGATACGAACCCAACCGTATGTCCAGAGTTGGATTCCGGCGGGCCGTGCACAAAATCGCCCGTTGAGTGGGACCGTGGGGCCCGCAAAACGACGTCAGATTCGACAGTCTCAGAATTGGACCAAACTTGGTATATAGGACCATAAAAATGATACGGTCCTATTGGCGCAAGTTTCGTCTCGATCTGACGAGCGTGCAAGAAGTAATTGAGAAATTTGCAAAGTGTACGATACGGTGAATTTCGACGGATACGCATCAAATTCGTCGCGCACACGCGACCAATTTGAATTCCGTCAAAGCCCACACGACCATGAAACCGTTACGCAGCTTTTGATGCCTTCGGTTCGTGACTACGTCGTCCGGATTGGCGTGACGCACGTCGTGTGGAACAATTTCAATGCTTTGAAAACAGATTTTTTGTGAACTTTACAATCAAATTTCTTTTCCTATAACAAACGATAAATTAAACTACCAGAAGGGTCTTAAAGCCCTACTAGTTGTCTTCAAGTGTGTTTAATTGGATTGCAAAAATATTGAACAGGTTTCCTGGAAACTGGGTACGAACATGGGTATTTGGGGTTCCTAAAAACTGTTTTCGAAACAGTTTTTCGCTAAAGTTTTGGTCGATTTTCTAAATCGATCAGTCGACTACTCTGAAAACAAACTACTGGAGAGTTGAGAGGGTTAGGTTGGCTTCATACCAGATCAAACGGTTCGAAGAACGGCCCACCGTGTCCGACGAAACGTCTCGACGAAGTTGTGCTCTCCACCCTTGCCGCTGCTGTCGCTGGTCTGATCCGCGCGCGCGTGCGAGCGCTGCTCCGCGGCCTCAGCCGCGCGCGGCGTCGCGCAGGCCCAGGGTGGGTCGCCAGTGTTCGGGGAGGAGGGTGGCGTGGCTTCGTTAGGGTTTTGGTTGAAGTTTGAGAATCTCTCCATCGGTTTTTTTTTTCGGTTATACAAGTGTATATATACACGAAGTCGAGAAACCCTCGGCTGGAGAGAATAACCGAGTTATACTGTTGTTTGTGGCCGTGGGTCCACAATGGGACTTGGTATTGTTGGTGTTACTAGCAACTTCTAGTAACTAAATGGGGGGGTCGGCCTATGGGTCCGACTGCAACTGCTCCTATTCTTTTTTTTTTCTTTTTTTTTATTTCATTTAATAGTAACTCTTGTATATGTATATATATATGTATATTTATATATATACACTTACACATACATTTCTATACATATATATATATATACACATATACGCTAATACATATATTTTTATATATACGTACACATATATGTACACAATATATTTATATACACATACATATTTATCTATATAATATAATATTTAATTGACAAAATCAATATAATCCGTAACAATAAAATAATATTATATATATAATAACCTCATTAAAATAATAATAAAAATAATGAAATTTAATAAAACAATCATGGTGTATATATCCCATTATGCGTAGTCTAATAATCCCGAAATGTACGGAGACCTATTTTATGCAATGTCACCGAATATCACTAATAATAATATTTAATTACGAATACTAGAAAATATTCATTAAATCCTTAAGTTGCAACACCCTCATATCAAATCCCATCAACACGAATGTCATTGGACGTCTCGCATGACTACATGGGCTTGAGCTCAGTTTGGGTCCAGTCCGGGCTAAAATGGTATAACCGGTTTCCCTAAAACACAATAATATAATAAATAAATAAATAATTCTTCGGTAAGCATTAAGTTGCAACTTGGCTTGGTTTTCCTAGTTAGGACATCACTATGACTCGGCCTTCCCTACCAGGGCTAATACGCTAGTCAAAGCACGTCATTGCACTACCCGTGCCACGATTTCTAGTCGCCTTGTACTCCAATTCCTAACAATGACTAAAATCATATGCCGTAATAATAAACTAAATAATTTTTTATAAAAACAATTAAAATATAATCACTATTGATTCAAATAAAAAGTATAAATAAATATTTAATAAATATTTCCGGGAAGGGGAGCTACAGCTGCATCGGTGGATAAACCAACTTTAAAAGGAATGAAATGGGCAGACTTCGTCAGTCTGTCCACAATTACCCAGATAGCATCCTTCCCTCCTTGGGATCTGGTTAGTCCTGTCACAAAATCCATAGTAATATGTTCCCATTTCCACTCCGGAATAAGAAGCGGTAGCAACAAACGTGCTAGTCTCTGACGATCTGCCTTCACCTGCTGGCAGATCAAGCATCTGGAGACGAATTTCGTCACGTCTCGCTTCATTCCAAGCTAGCATACATGTGTCCTCATATCCTTGTACATCTTGTTAGCTCCTGGGTGTATAGAATGCTGCGACTGATGTGCCTCCTTCATCAGCTCGTTCCTCAGCTCGCTAGTAGGTATGCAAAGCCTCGTGCCATGCCTCAAAGCTCCATCTCCAGCTATAGAAAATCCTTCAAGTGTTCCAGCTAATACTCGATCTCTCAATTTGCACAGTATCTTATCCTGGAATGGAGTCTCCTTGAATCTGCTGATTAGGCTGGATTGTACTTGTAGTTGCATCATGGATGAGTCCACGCCTGGTACAACTGCTTCCTTCCCAAGCTTCAACATGATTTTCTCTGGTAGTACGATCTCCAATCCAAGCTTTTCCATGTCTTCCAGCAAGTGGCGGTTCTTTGTCAAGAACATAGCCATCGGGTACCTGCTAAGTACATCAGCGACAATATTAGCCTTACCCGGGTGGTACTGTAGATTGATGTCAAAATCCTTTATAAGCTCCAGCCATCGCCTCTGGCGCATGTTGATCTCCTTCCGAGTGAAAACATATTTGAGACACTTGTGGTCTGTGTATATATCTATCTTCTTGTCATAGAGATAATGCTTCAACAACTTCAGGATGAAGATGACTGTTGCTAGCTCCAAGTCATGCGTCGGGTAGTTCTTCTCATGATTGCGTAATTGGAGATGCATAGGCAATTACCTTCCTATGTTGTTGTAGCACACAGCCTAATCCTTTGCCCAAATCATCACTATAAATAGAGAATCCACCTGATCCGGATGGTAGCGTCAATATAGGTGCGGTTGTCAACCTTCTCTTCAGTTCCTCAAATGACGCCTGGCATGCTTCGGTCCAAATGAACTCTTCATTCTTCCTATTTAGCTTCGTCATAGGCCCAGCAATCCTTGCGAAGTCCTTTACGAACTTCCTGTAATATCATGCTAAGCCCAAGAAACTCATGATCTCCGCAACTGAGCTGGGGGTTGTCCAAGATTCCATTGCTGCTATCTTCTTGAAGTCCACGGATACCACTTCTCCTATGATAATATGCCCGAGAAAATCCACTTTATCTAAGAAAAATTCATACTTGGACAACTTACCATAAAGCTTCTCCTTCCTCAGAGTCTCCAAGATAATCCGCAAGTGCTTCTCATGCTCTTCTTGGGTCTTTGAGTAGATCAGAATGTCATCAATGAAGACGACAACAAACTGATCCAAGTACTCATAGAAGACCCTGTTCATGAGATTCAAGAACACAGCTGGGGCATTAGTAAGACCGAAGGGCATGACCAAGAATTTATATTGTCCATACTTGGTGTTGAATGCCATCTTCGGAATATCCTCCTCTCGAACCTTGACCTGGTGATATCCTGACCTGAGGTCGATCTTCGAAAAAACCTTTGCTCCGCTCAGCTGATCGAATAGGTCATCGATCCTGGGCAGAGGGTACTTATTATTGATGGTGATGTTGTTCAATGCCCGATAATCTATGCACATTTGCACGTTTTCATCCTTTTTGGGCACGAACAAAACTGGTGATCCCTAGGACGAAGCTCCATCTTTGATGAATCCCTGGGCCTTCAGCTCGTCTATCTGGTCCTTCATCTCCTTAGCTTCCTTGGGGTTAACTCTGTAGCTTCTCTGTGAAATAAAGGATAAGCCAGGTACAAGATCGATAGTGAACTCTACGGCTCGATCAGGGGGTAATCCAGGTAGATTGTCAGGAAAGACATCTAAGAATTCCGCTATCAGGGGATGAAGGGGTCTGGGATCTTTTGTGATGGATGTGTAGGAGATACACTCCAAGCTCTCTGGTGCTCGAGCTACTTCAAATTCAGGTCCTCCAGGTGGACTAAAGATAACCCAACCCCGATGAAAGTCTATCATGGCGTGTTGCTTACTCAGCCAATCCATTCCCAAGACTACATCGTAGTTAGGGAGAGGCATAACAAGTAAGGCTGCTAAAAAGGTATGACCAAAAATGGTGATGGGGCAGGTACAAGTCTCTATGATGGGAATTGGTCCCCCTCCAGTCATAATTCTACAAATCATCTTACTACACCCTACATCTATATGGCATGCAGTAACAAATTCCGAAGATAAAAAACTGTGCGAAGCTCCAGAATCAAATAGGCATAAAGCTGGGTGTGAATGTAATAAAATGGCACCTGTGATGACATCTCCTTCAGTTTCTGGCTCAGCTTCCGGCTCCTCAACGGCCAAGGCAAACGCTTGCCCGGCCCTCTGTTGGTTTTAGTGCTGCTGGTGGGTGGGTAATGGACCTCTCTGCGGTCCAGGTCCAATCCTGATGAATGAGGTTAGATAGTCCTTTACTTGGTGGGTGGCAGACCCACAAGCAAGGCACTGTCCCAGCTTCTTTCTGCAAATTTCTGTGGTGTGACCATGCCTCTTGTAATAGGCACAGATGATTGTCTTCTGTTGCTGGTACTGGGGTGCCTTGTTGTGTGCTGATGGCTGCTGATGATGAGAGGGTCTGTTGTTGTTGTTGGGCCTCTTGAAGTTGCCCTGATGACTACTGCTGGATCCTGGGTGCTCCCTCTTGGTTCGAGTAGACGAATTGGCCTCCACGTCTTGGGCTACCTTCAACATCTTGTCATAGATCTTAGCTCTATTGGTGGCAACTAGAGTGCAGATCTCCTCTCGCAATTCGTGCCGAAACTTCTGGGCACGCTCCATCGGGTCTGTTACCAGGCGAGGTACAAATCTGCCGAGCCGGTTGAACTCGGCTGTGTACTCCCTAATGGTAAGATCCCCTTGTTTTAGGTCATGAAACTGCCTCTCCATAGCTTATAGGGCAGCTTCCGGGAAGAACTTTCTCTTAAACTGCTTCTTGAATGAACACCAAGAGAATCCTCCAATCTGGAATCTCGGCTCGTTTTGGTACCATATACTGGCTAGATCTAGAAGCTGTAGAGCTACATCCTCTACCATAAGGTCTGCTGGGATTCGAGCAACGCTGAGGATGCGCTCCATGTCATCCAGCCATTCGTCCGCGTATACAAGGCCTTCAGTTCCCTTGAAAGGCCAAGGATCCATCTTCTTGAAACTTTTAATATCTCCAACTTTCTCCTTGGTATGCCTCTGTTTCGACTGTGCTGAGTCCAGCACTGCCATAACTACATTGTGAGCATTCTCCATGCCCTCTTTCATAATCGTGGTCTACTCGCGACTAACTTCTGCTTGAGCCCTCTGGGCCTCAAGTACTCCGCGTAGCAGGCCTACGAGCTCGGCAGGGTCCACTGACCCTGATGGAGCAGCTGGAGGGTTCACATCAGCAATTGATAATGTGGGCCTCGGGGGAATCGGTGCAGCTGTATGCACAGTGGACGTATATGCAGCACGGGGAGTCCGTGCAGCACGAGAACGGGTGTTAGGCTGCATCAGAGAGGGATCTAATTGAGCATGAGTAGAAGTATTCCCGGAGGAAGAAACCTCTTCGTCAGCAGGCCCAGAGCGAGTTGTCTTCCCTTTCTCCATCTTCTGAAAAGGTTTGGATTCAAACATAAGCAAGGTAGCCTATAAGACTATAAGCAAGAAAAAATAGATATTTAATAGATAATTTTGGCCCTATGTTGTAACAGGGTGAATATAATCTAAGTGTTCTAGTTGTTTCTAGTATATGTTTTTCTAAAGTCTCATCTAGACATAGGTCAAATTACAGGTCTACATGCTGGTCTAGACTAAGTTGACTAGACTAATTTACAGATCAGACCTGCATGGGCTACCACTAAAAATATATCACGACCCGATCCAAATATAATGGGTCCAGTCGGATCATGCCCAGCCTGTACCGTTGTGAGACGACGGCAGTAAGCTGTATCAAGCAGTGAACACAAGCAGTACAAATGTCTAAACGAAAAATAAAACATTTTATTAAACATTCTAAAGTACAACTAAGTCGAAATGAAAATGAAGATAAAGTAAAAGTATTCAACATCACCAAGGTTTGTTTATTACAATTTTAGGAAAAGTGAACTAATCAGAAAAGGGTGCAACTAGGACTCCTGGTTCCTCTGCCCTGGTTTAGCTAATTCCTCAGAACCCAAGTCAGGCCCATAATAGGAAGTGTAAGCCATCTCATCATCGTCGCAGTCACCTAAAAATATTGTCTCCAGTCAGGAAGGAGCAAGACAAACAAATCCATTCCAGTATTTCATTCAATAATTAAAAGACGAGACAAGAAGCAGTTTATTATGGAA
The DNA here is from genome assembly GCA_029216955.1 of Iris pallida. Classification (NCBI taxonomy): domain Eukaryota; kingdom Viridiplantae; phylum Streptophyta; class Magnoliopsida; order Asparagales; family Iridaceae; genus Iris; species Iris pallida. Next base: position 2,930,395 of record JANAVB010038620.1, on the reverse strand, counting down.
ATATGATTTTCTAAATAATAATAATAAAACAGTTATGCAGTAAAACTCTGAAAAGTGAAATGATGCAATCTAGCTACAGTAATATTTAGAGCGCGGAATAGCCTGTGGCCGGTTAGGGTTGGAGGCAGTAAGTGTTCTAGTGAACACGGTCCAGCTTCGGCCCAAGTGGGTTGGGATTCCGCTATCCACAGTGATTCAGTAAGGGGCTTTGACCACAGGTGTTAACACTACTCCCCCAATCCCTGAGTCAATGATTCAGTAAGCAGTCAAGTCAATGATTCAGTAAAACTGGCACGAGTGATCTCAAGTATTTGTCTATTTTTCTCTCTGCCACAACTTTTTGTTGTACAGTAGAAGGACAAGTAGTCTCATACATAATGTCATGCTCCTTAAAATAGTCCTGCAACCCTTTGTTAGCAAACTCTCCACCATTATCAGAACGAAGGACTTGTAAGGTAGAAGAAAACTGTGTCTTTATCATTTTGTGAAAATTATGAAAACATTCAATAACTTCACTTTTATGTTTTGTTAGATAAAGCCAAGTCATACGGGTGCAATCATTGACGAATAAAACAAACCAACAAAATCCTGACGTAGTTGTAATAGGAGATGTGCCCTAAACATCTGAATGCACAAGTAAAGAAGGCAAAAATCTTTTGCTGGAACTATCTGCATAAGAGATACGATGACTTTTTGCCAAAATACAAGTTTCTCTTTGAAAATTTGAAGGTTTGTGAGTTGAAAGAAAATATAAAGGTTTATAAGTTGAAAATAAATCAGGAAATAAATGCTTCAAATATCCAAAAGAGACATGACCCAACCGTTGATGCCATAACCAAATATGATCCTTACCAACACAAGAATACCCTTTTGCAGATAGAGAACATCCTGAACAGACATCATCGACATAGTATAACCCCTCTCTCTTAGTACCATGCCCAATTATCTCCTCGCTGCTGATATCCTGAAGAAGGTAAAAATTTGGATAAATTAATACTAAAAAATTTAATTGGGCAGTTACTTGAGGTTCCAATAATAAATTATTGGAGAGAGTAGGATTCAACAGAGTGTGTTCCAGTGATAAAGATGGAGTCAAATCGACTCTTTTTGCTCTAGTTACGGGATATGAGACCCTATTAGCATTGGAAATTGATAAACATTCGGGCAAGCAGTGATCACGTAAAATAGATGCATCAAAAGTCATATGATTTGTGGCACCGGAATCAAGAATCCAACCATGATCCTTTTTTGAATTAGTAGTAACTAACACTTTACCCGACTGTTGTAGACAAGTAGAATATACCACAGAATGAGAGGTCGCACTGGCTCTACCACTAAACAGAAGACAGGGTCGAATTACATAAAGTTGCTTTGCTTTTGCTTCTTGCCTTCAATCGTTCTTTATGATCATGCCACCATTCTGGATACCCATTTTTCTTGAAACATGATTCCTCAAGGTGTTTGTCACTTCCGCAATGAGAACATCGTCCACCAACTGGCTTTGAATAATTATGTTGAGTAAAGGAGGATTGAGCGAATTTCTTAGCTGCCATAGCAACTTGAAATACATCTCCAAGATTCAGCATAGTATTCCGACGTTGCTTTTCACGTCTATGGTTAAAAAACAACTTCAGTACCAGGAAGTGGATTAATGCAAAGGACTTCGCCTCTGATGGAATCATAAATATCATCTAGACCTGCAAGGAACAAATAAACCGCTCTTCTTCGATTTTGGCCATACGTGCCTTGATAATATCTGCTTGTGTAAAAGTGATAGGTTTATGAGGATCAAGTTCCTGCCAAATAACTTTCAAATCTGAAAAATGTCCATACTCGCCTCCCTGCCTTCTTTGTTGCCATATCTTCACGGGATAAATCATAAATAATTGATTTATCACCACCTTCATAGAAAATGTGTGAAACAGTAGCCGACACATCTTTTGCAGTAGGTAAACGAATAAATAACATCATCACCTCAGTTTCCATAGAATTGATTAGCCATCCTTTAACAATAGCATCTTCTTTAACCTACTTATCGTAAGTTGTAGCACCTACATCAGGTTGTGGAGTAGTACCGGTAAGATATCCCTTCTTGCCTCTGCCAATTATGAACAGTCACAACTTGTGACCAAACAGAAAAATTGGAGCCTTTTAACTTGACTGCAGTAGGAATTGAGTTTGGTTCCTGTGCGACCATCATGTTCGTCGGTGGAACAACAAGAGTGTCAGAGGGATTTGCCATCGTATGATACATGAAACCATGGGCGGAGCCAGCATAGGCCCAGTGGGGTCATATGACCCCACACAATTTTTATAATATATATATATATATATATATATATATATATATATATATATATATATATATATATATATATATATATATATATATACTACTTATATTACGAACGAATAACAATTTTTCGTCGGTGGAACAACAAGAGTGTCAAAGGGATTTGCCATCGTATGATACATGAAACCATGGGCGGAGCCAGCATAGGCCCAGTGGGGTCATATGACCCCACACAATTTTTCTAATACATATATATATATATATATATATATATATATATATATATATATATATATATATATATATATATATATATATGTATATACTACTTATATTACGAACGAATAACAATTTGATATTTTATTTGTTTTACTTGTTGCTACAAGTAGTTGAATCATGCCATAAATTTTATCATTAATTGTTCTTAGATGGCAAGATTTAATTTTTTATTAGATATAATGCAGTTGTTTCTAGTATAACATTCTTCGATTAAAAATAAAATTAAAAAATATGAAGTCAAAGTATATTACTGGTTGTGTAACTACTACTTTTCTAAAATGAGGGTAAATTTTAAACTTTTGTAAAATTGATCATGATATTTATTAAATAATAGATTTAAATCATGTTAATGATTAATTGGTGATTTTTTGATTAATTTAATAATATTTAAATTGATGCATTGTGATTGTGTCTCTTGCTAGTGAAACCTTAGAACTACTTAGCCTAGAGACTAACCATGACCATGGAGACCTAGCTAACATATTTGGGTTAGTAATTAGACTCTAATCTAGCTAGGAATGACTTAGAAACCATTTGGAGATTGGAATTAAGGTGCTAGTTTGGGACTTTAGCTTAAGGGCTTGTTTTTACAACATAGGAAGAGGTATTGGGCCTTTGTGACTTAGCCAAACCCTAGCCCATCACCATGGTTGGCCAAGAAAGGTCTTCCCCCACATATTTAAGTCATCATTAGCCCCCTCTTGTCTCCTTCATTGCAAACCCTAACCCTAATTTGTGTTCCTCTCCAAATTTGCTCATTTCTCCAAATCACCTCCAAATTGAACCAAATTAATTGCATTGCACCCACCTTGTGAAGAAGAAGTCTTTACTGGCTAGCTAGAAAGTATTGGAAGCAATTTAGCCATTGGATTTGGTGTAGAAGCTTTCTAAGGACCTTTCTTTGAGATTCCAACACTCAATAGGTATATCTAAACCCTTTAGATTCATAATTTCTCACCATAGATGCATTCATTTAGGGTCCCCCTTTTGTGTCCATTTGGTGCCCGTATCATGGGCGTATCGCTCTGTATCGGAGAGATAACACAAGTGTTACGAAATGTCCCATAGGACTTTTTATTCTTGGATTTCTAAATAAATTAGATATTTGTGTAACTGTTGATGTGTAGATCTCATTTCTTTTTGTCTGAGTTGATTTTGGGTTCGTTTTCGTGTCAAATTTGGACACAGGGACATACGTGCGCATCTCTTGTGCTGCCCTGTTGCTGCGTGTCCAGTTCTTACTAGACACGATATGAATTGGGGTACCACTTGATGGAAAGTTGGGGGCAGTGACTGACATCATACACACTAAATTAGGGTCGATCTTATGGTGAAATCGATGAGATATTCATCCCACAAATCTCGTGCTGCCTTGTACAGTCGAGACATACTGCTGTACTTTGTCATGGACACAGCCACTCGAACACATTCCCTGTTGCAATGATTTTTATGACACATTGACACTTCGTGGACACGTGCTAACACTTGATACAAGACACTCACTTGTTAATACACTACTGCATATGATTGATCCTCTGACACTGTGCACACACTTGACACTATCACCTTGCCATTCACTCATCGACACTCACATTGACACATGAAATAGACACTTGTTTTACATGTTTTTAATATATGTACACTTTGACACTGACACCATAACCATGACACTCTTGGACACACTCATCTTCACACACACACACTTTCACTTATTCACTTTGAACACTCTGACACGCTACATTCGACCACTCTGTTAGGTCTGATACATTGGACACTATCCAGACACACACTCTAACACACTATTGGACACCTGCACACATTTTACATGAACTTTACTTGATGCACACAAATTCTGAATGCATCATACCCTTGTATGACACATGTATCTGCACATTAATCTTTCTAAACACTTGTCCTTGCCACTGCACACCCTTTCATTCACTCACTTCATATTGTACACTTGACACTCACATGCTCACACTAGGACACTGCCGTAACATCATGTGACACCTCTGGACGCAATTACCATGACACTGCATTAGACACTTGCATCAATTGACTGATACACTATATTAGAGTATCACACTTAAATTTACTTGAGTATCAAATCCTTTCTCCTTAATTATCTGCTCACAAACAAACCTATGAGACACTCATCCACTCACTCTTGCCTGCACCTCAATGGTTTGCTGCACACTTTGCTCACACAGCTGCAGAACAAGTTCACACCTCCGTTTTCTTACTGTACAGCAGACACTCGACCCCCCCCCTCTGTGACACATACACTTTTGTATAAATATCAAAAAACCCTCTTAGTTAATGTTATGGGTTTTGTATATATCTGTGGGTTTTGTTTAGATTAGTTGGGTTTATTGTATTTATGTTATGTGGGTTGTTCAGTATACAGTTGTAAGGAATACCTTCATGCATGTAATGTTTAAGGCATAGCCTTTTGGGTTAGTTTTCAGTTGGGTTGTGAGATGAGTTTAGGTATAGGCTTGCTGGACATCTCAGTTTTACTGAGATATGGAGTTTGGGATACATATTAGTATAAGTTGTGGTTATATACACTGGAAGGTTATATATATATATATATATATATATATATATATATATATATATATATATATATATATATATATATATATATATATATATATATATATATATATATATATATTAGATGTTTAGGTCTATGTATAGACATATGGGCTGTATCTCAGATTGCCTGAGATTGGATAGATGTGATCTATCCTCAGAATTCCTGAGATTATAGTTCACATGCATTGGATGTATGTGTGTGACTATTCTTATATATATATATATATATATATATATATATATATATATATATATATATATATATATATATATAGGGTTGTGTTGTATAAATAGTTGTGAGGTTATTCTACGTAAATATAAGTCTATATGTATGTATATATATAGGGTACTATATGAGGGATTGGGTTATATTAGGATATATATAGTATAAATATGGTTATATTTGTGAGAGTATATATGTGAGTTTAGATATATGTATATAAGAGATATACATATGTGGGTTATAGGTATTTTGAGTTTGAGAGTTAGTTATCTTGGGGGTTTGCATATGAGTTATATAGATATCTTGAGATGTCATATACGGGGTTGGGCTATTAGATATATTATGAGAGATAGTGATATATACTACATGTATATATGTAGTAACCTAGTCTTCTTTGAGATAGTATTGCGTTAACCTTAGAATTGACCCAATAGGTCTAAAATGACTTGTTAATTAGAGTTTGACCAAATCCTAGACTGTTGACCTAGTTAGCTAGACTGTTGTCCTAGTTTGACTAGAATGTTTACCAGAGTTGACCAAGAGTTGACTTTGACCTAAAATGACCTAGAATTATGTAGATTGCATAATAAATTTCAATTGTATATAATTTGAACTCTTTATAACCTGTATTGCTCTAATATGACTCTGTGACTCCAGTTTGGACATCTATACATATCAGTTGTTCAGGTTATCAGACGAGTACATTCTTTGACCATTTTATTCATGATGGTATCCATATTCTTGCTTTAGACTACTTTACTTAATGCTGTCACATTGTTATCACGGATTGGTACTATATGGATCTTTTTATGAGATGTTATCCCCCTATTGGGTGCATCGTATACTTCATGTCATATACTTTTTACGTACATCATGTATTCCTTGTACTTTCTTTATTTATGTACACTTATGTGCTCTCATGTACTCTCATGTTCACATGTGCTTCATGTATAAAACAATTATGTATGTAACGTAACCTGACTAGATCCTTGTGTATTGATTGGGGGTAGGGAGAGTAGAAGTGGTTATGGGATCAATTCCAAAGTAATGTAATCATGTGTAAATTCTGTAACTTAGTCATGTGCAAATCAAGCCAATTACATAACCATCTTGTGCTCTAGATCGGTTATATTTCACTTACGGTTCTTATTTCTATAAAACTTTTATGTACTCAGATTTATCTATTCTAACTGTTCATGTACATCCCTCTCTACGAAGTTATATGTATTTTATGTTCTTTATGTACATCCCTCTATAGTTTATGTATTTTATTATACTGCTTGTTCTATATTTACTACCATGTTTATGGAATTGTATTCCGAGATTTGTGCTCATTCCTGTCCTGATTGGACTCGTTGACAAAATATTACAGATAACCTGGAAGAACTTGGCACTATCTTATGGAGCTGACGTAGACGACACTTGTGACTTGGACCCTCATAAGGATCCAGCTTGCACTGAGGAGACTACCCTAGTTCCTAGGATAGATTGCTAGGGATTTATCTTACTTTTGTGTTGTCTTGAGTTTGTATTATTCAGATGTTATGTTGTAGTGTTGATAACACTTAGACTTATTTCATTTCTGGTTGCTTCCCATTATGTGGATTTTATATCTATCTTATCGTGCCATTTATCTACCTCTAGCTTTTGTGATTGAGTTGTATATTTTGAGATGTCCTCCGATTGGAGAGTATATTCTAGACATATTTAATTATACTGTATTAGTTGATTGAGACCTAGAACAACGTTCTACCGTCGATACTGCGTCGTAGGCTGGACGTACCCACGGTCTCGTACCCCTAAACCGGGTGCGGGTCGTGACAGGTTTGAAATAAAATATTTTTAGTTTTGTTTTTCCTTGAGGGAGAAAACAATATTTAATTTTCATAAGACCCTATGATGTCAAGGTTCATGACTAAAATGGTAGGATCCAAGTATGAATTTTAAAATACATTGAATCTTCTCGATCAAATTGTTAAAATTGATCAAAAATGTCTTGTATAACATGAATAGAATGAAACTGAAGTTTAAGGTTCTGATTATATTGCGTTAGAATTAATGTATATTTTAATACCAATCGTATTTTGAAATGAATAGAAAAAATGAGCAGTACATTTGAAAAACTAGAATAGACGACCAATGTTAGCTGTAGAAAACAGGATTTGTGACTAATTTATTCAATTTTTGTTCCTCTACATTTTTATAATTTTTTGAATTAAAATTTTTCTAGTCGATTTTGACCCCGCTGTACCCAAATTCTGGCTACACCAGTGACGAAACAATAGGTTTCGTAGTAATAAGCAAACAATCAGCTTGCTTAGAAGAGAAGTAGGCTCTTAGGGTTTTGCAACCACTCTGATACCAAATTGAAATAAGAGTAGGAAAGAAGTATTGAAGAATATTGTATATCTTTATTGCTCCACCATAGTATGGTTTATATATAAATTTACGAGGCTGAATATAGAAGATTTACACGAGATTCTATAAGGCTAGAGATAGAAGGTGTATTAATACAATTGATTTTATAATGCTAAAGATAGAAGGTGTACTAATACAATTAATACACAAGTAGGCTAAAGATAGAAGGCTTGTTAATGCACAAGCTGTATCCATATTAGCTATGATTCTAGAAGGTTTGTTCTATGAAAATTATATAAGCTTCTTCTCCCTATATGAAATCTTCTGTAAGTTTTACAATCGCCTATGTGGCATCCATTAATTGAAGCAGATAAGAGAGTGAGACAAAAGGCATGTCACCATCATTCCATCCATGTTGATGGACCAACAGGAGAAGCAAAATCTATTAATGTCACCAACAAAGAGAAGAGGGACGAAAGGCACATGGACAGCTTCGTCACAGCACAATCACTTTGATAACAAGAAATGAACAACCAACACATTACTCATCATAATGAATTTTTTTTTAAAGAAAAGAAAATATATAAAACGAAAAAGGAGCCGAAGCTCAAGTGGCAGCGGGAGAGAGCCCAAACCCCCCATACAAAAGTAATAAGGAAAGGAAAAGGAGAGGGCCGGGGCTAAGCACAAAACCCCCGGCAAAGCAGAACTACAGACGAATATACAGACAGAAACCGAAAATCTGAAGATCAAGGCGGATCAAAATGGTGATCCAAAGAGAGAATCCGAGCCACGTCAATCGGTATAAAAGTAGAGTGGGAGAAGATATGAGTCCCCTTGGAGGCTAGCCCCCAGACGGCCATAGCTTTTACCACTCTATTTTCTGAACCGACCGAGAGAGAGATGCCACAAGCTAGAGGGATTAATCTCTGGACCTTCCTGAAAGTGTAGATGTCGCGCCATGGAATCCGCTTGGTGCATTTGATGGCTTTGTAGAGAGCTTCTGACGTGAATTCAATGTTGCTAATAGCCATCTCCTTATCCTTGCATACCTTCAGACCACACTTCAAAGCTTCCAGGTCCTGAGTATATGCGCCCTGGTGCTCAAAATAATGGCTGAAAGCCAATTCTATATGCCCATCCGAGTTTCTCACAATCTCGCTAATAGCTTCCCCGATCCCTGCGACACGGTGGCAGCACACATTAAGTTTGAGGCCGTAGGTCGGTGGGGCCCATGATGCTGACCCGGGCGACGCCGCAGCCTGCCCCGCCCTGACAGAACTAATCCCAAGCACCCGCTCACGGCCAGGAGGGTGGCCCGGGTCGCCACCCACAGCAGCATCCCGCTCCAGACTGCCAGGTCTGATCCCAGGCCGGACGGCAAGGCTGCCACCAGCAGTGTCCGCCACCAGGCTGACAGGTCTGTACCCAGGCGGGTCCTCCTAGCCACCACCCGCAGCAGCAGCCCCCAGCGGTCCTTCAGTCGTTGAGTTAGCCTGGGCACCGGAAGATCCCTCCCCACGAACAGCGCCATCCTGCGTCCCAAGCTGAGACAGAATCCCGTGAGCATTGGCAGCATCTTGAAGACCAAAGGAAACTCGAGAGATCACCGCCTGGCTATTTGGTTTGCCATTGTTGAAGATAATCATGTTTCTTTGTTTCCAACTCTCCCAGAGGACGGTAGCGAAAGTAGTGTTCCTGTAAACACCCAGAAAATTAGCGAATGAAATATTATTAAGCCATACCTCCGCCAAGTCATTTATGTTGTCCACCCTATTGTGAATCTGATGTCTCCCGGAGAAGTACTCCCAAACCCTCTTCGCCATATCGCCATGGACAAATAGGTGGTCATAATTTTCTTCCCTGGCCGCCACGCAACAGACACATTTGGACGCCATATGGAACCCCATCGAACGAAGGCGTACGTCCACCAGGATAGCCCGGTGACTCAACCGCCATAAGAATGCACCAATCCTAGGCTGCACATATTTGTTCCAATAAAAATCAGCCCATTTAGCAACAGGATACTTCATTCTATACTTATCCCAAAATAATTTGTTATTAAAATCCCCATCCAAAGATGGGGTCCAAACCAGCCTATCCGGATATCGCTCAAGACCAAATCATCCAGAAACTCCCTAGCCACGCGGGGGAGCAAATTGTGGGCATTCACCGAGTTTCCATTCCTGCAACGAATATAAGGGTGAGCTAAAATTTGCCTAATATTGGGCGTATACCTGATGGAGTGCGGTCTCTCCTGGATACTCCCATACCAGTTAACTCCCCAAATAGGAACATGCCCCCTACCGATTACCCATTGACAGTCCGCCATCACATTGGTAAAGTTCGCCATTATGGAACGCCAAAGAGCAGACGGACGAGCCGGGGGGACATAGTCCCTGTCCCGCGGATCCCCGTACTTCGACATCATGTAATGCGCCCAAACGGACTCACCTTTCAAGAAAATCCAGCACCTTTTCGCGTGTAACAATTACATAACCTGCACAAGAGGTCTAATACCCAACCCACCTTCCGACATAGGCCGACAAACCTTCGACCAAGCAACCCACTTCCTGCGATGTTTGTCGTTAGAATTCCAAAGAAAATCCGCAAAAATACCTTCTAATTTCTAGAGAAACTTGTGGGGAATTTTGACAACCGCAAGAGTATGAATAGGGATAGAATTCAGCACGCTATGTATGAGAGTAATCTTCCCTCCAAACGAGAGGAGTCTACCTCTCCAACCCGCAACCTTCTTCTTAATTTTGTCCGCCAGGCCGGCGAATAACTCTTGTTTAGCCCGGCCTTTGAACAGAGGCGCTCCCAGATATTGAATATGCAGATGAGTAATAGTAAGCCCAGTTCTAGAAGCAATGTAATCTGCCTGATCCATCATATGAGGCTTGTTAGAAACAATAAGCGAGGATTTAGTCAGATTAATTACCTGTTCGGAAATGTCAGAGTACTCCTTGAGCGTGGACATCAGACAATCCATACTCTCCTGCCCGCCGTTGATAAACATCAAACTGTCGTCCGCATAAAAGAGATGAGACACCTTCATAACATGCCGACGAACGCTGAAGTGTTTGATTCACCCGTGAGTGCTCAAGTAGAACATCCTACGGATGAGAGTGTCATGGGCGATAATGAACAGAGCCGACGAAAGTGGATCCCCCTGGCGAAGACCCCGAGCCGATTGGAAGAAGCCTCCCACTCTTCGGTTGATCGATACAGAGTACCAGCAGTTGGAGATGCTCCTAAAAATCATATTAATCCAAATCGGAGAGAAACCGAGCTTACCAAGAACCCGTAAAAGGAAACGCCAGTTGACCCGGTCGTATGCTTTAGATATGTCCAATTTGATCGCAACGTTGCCACCGATAACCTTCGAGTCAATGGAATCAATGATTTCATGCGCCATACTGATATTTTCTTGAATGCTTCTCCTCTTCACAAAACCCGACTGTTCCCTGGAAATAATAAAGGGAAGAACAACAGAAAGCCTATCCGCCATAATTTTAGATATGATTTTATGAGAAAAATTGGATAAGCTAATAGGTCTAAAATCCTGACAACTAGTCGGTTTAGAAATTTTAGGTATGAGAATAATATTAGCCGCAGTAATACCTGGGGGGATGAACCCCCCGGAAGAAGTCCCGAACAGCCGCCAAGAGATCCACTTTTATGATGTTCCAGCAGGAAGTATAGAAGAAACCCGTAAAGCCATCCGGTCCTAGAGAGCTCTGAGGGTTCAGATCTTTGATTGCCATTTCCATTTCCTCTTCCGAAGGCACCGTCTCTAGAATCCTATTCTGCTCCAGCGAGACCAGCTCGGGCACGCATCTCAGGAAGCTATCCGGCTCCGCCGCAACCTCAGATTGGAAGAACGTCGAAAAATGATGGACCGCCCGATCGAGGACCTCCTTATCATCAATGATGGAACCATCAGTATCAAACATTCTGGAAAAATTGTTGGTGGCCCGTTTCCTAATGATCGCATGGTAGAAGCTCGAGTTCCTATCTCCCTCCTTCACCCAATTGATCCTAGCCTGATCCTGTAATAGTTGTTCTTCCAGACCCAGAACGCTCTCCAAGTCCTTCTTAACCTCATTCAGTTCCCAATCCGCATGCTCACTCCACTCCGTTTGGATCTCGATCTCCAACTCCTCAATTTGCGTTTTGAGCATGTTCTTTCTGCTGCGCAGGTGCCCAAACGTGTCCCAGTTCCATCTCCTCGGCCCCCTCCGAAGTATGGCCAACTTGCGGTAGAATCTGACAAGTGGTTGGCCCGAGCCATATGAAGTGAAATATAAGAAAACGAGAGAAAATTAATATAAGAAAATGAGAGAAAATTAATTTGTACATCTTCAATTCAACTACTTCATCTTGAGCCATATGAAGTGAAATATAAGAAAACGAGAGAAAATTAATTGGTTCTCAGCATCAAGATTATAAATATATACAACACATGTTTTCTTATGTGTCTCATATAACTGAGCATAGCAGAATATAAAAGGCCTTGTCGTCTACTTTGGCCACATTGTATATCTATTCTACTATATAATGCCAAAAGCAGGTTTCACCGTGAAAGTTTTCCATTCCAAAAAAAAATCCTACAATGATTAAAAAATAGTAATGAAATATGTATTAAAGGTATGCATGCATGCGAAGTAGGCAGCTTGGAGAATGATAGTTAATAAAACAAAGGTGCGCATGCATACAAAGTTGACAACTTTAAAAATAAATCAAAAGACAATAAAACATGCATGTAAAGTAGGCACAAGAGTCGACATAAATATTTTCTATTCTCATCATTTAATTTCTCCCTTCTTTCAAGCTCCCACCTATTATGTTTCCACCTATAATAAAATTAAAGATTATTGTTGTTTGCTCTTTCAATAAACTATTGTTTGCTTTTTCAAGTAATATAAATACGTGCAACGTACGTGCATATATACTAGTATTTATTTTACTATATAATAGAAAAACTTGGTGGTGAAACTTTTGAATTCCTAAAATACTCTTAAGTATTTTATAAACATGATGTTATTATGTCAACTTGCATGTCATTTATGTTTAAAATTCAAAACAATAAAGTTTGCATGCTATGAAGTTTTCTTTTTTTATACAACTCTTCATGATCCAATGGTAATAAATTTTCTGTTCTTACCATTTTCCAAATGTTATTATTCTCAATAGAAAAAAAATTCGTACTCCGAATCTCTTGACATTTTAAAAAGTAAGCAGAAAAACATGAATAGTCACCTCAAAAAGACGGAAAGACCACAACTGACCCTACGATATTCTAATTAAAATACGTGCAAAGTACGTACATGTAGACTAGTATATACAAATCAATTGAGTAACCTCCAAACAAGAAGCTAAAAATTTGTAACTATGTAGTAAGCAACATTACACCACTACCAAAATAAGTCAAATCAGCGACGTAATTAGCGACTCTTGTTTAAAACGTTGCTAATATTTAGGACATTAGCGACATTTTTTATTTACGTCGCTAAACGTTACTGTTAAGTGAACATAGCGATGTTTAGCGACGTATAGTGAATACATTAAACATATTAGAAAGTCACGTCGCGGAGAAGTCGCTGAACGTCACTATAATTTTAAAATTAGAGATGTTTAGCAACTTATACAGGCCGTCGTCGCAATTATTATATGATTTGGCGACGTGTACCATCGTCTTCTTCTTGATGTCGCTAAATTTTGTCAAATAAGTTTCGCTGGTTCAACTTTTCATTTCTTCCTCTCCCACTTTTCTATTTTTCTCCCGACCTCCAGTTCCCCTGCCCCTCCCCCGCCTCCGGCCGCCGCCCCCAACGAGCCCTAGACCTCCAGCCCCCCTCCGACGACAGCTCTCTTCCGTCACCTCCTACGCCTGCATCCCCCCCGTTCGCCTACGCCGCCTCCAGCACCTTCTCTGTACGCCTCCAGTCCCTCCTCCACCACCAGCCCCTCGTTCGCCTACGCCGCCTCCAGCCCCCATCTCGGTAAACCCTCTCTCTCTCTCTCTCGTAGAACGGACACGGACACTTGACACCATACCTTGTCTTTAATCTCTTAGAACCCAAATGTTGTGACCTCTTGACACCACGAACACGGACAAAGACACTTGACACCATACGTAATGTCGTATTTTTCCCTTTTAATCAAAAAATTATATATTTTTCGGTTATTCCTTAATCACATTACTAAAGTTAATATCAAATTATATTCGTACAGAATATAGTTAATTAAGTAATTATTTAGAAGGCAAAAATTAAAAAAAACACTAGCGTACTTAAATGTAGTCTACTACCAAATAAGAAAGCTTTCAAGGAGAGTCGTATACACGGACACGGGAATGACTCTTCAAAGTCGAGAGTTTTGAAATACAGGATTAGTATTTGTATATATATATGATTGTGTGTGTGAGAGAGAGAGATTTATTAGTGTGAGATGAAAAGCGGGGTATTAGTGTTGTGTTATATGTGGTAAAGAGTATATTTGGCATGTATCGATAGAAATGAAAGAGGCTACTAAGTGATTATGATATGTAATATGCTAAGGAGTATCCTAGTACCTAGAGTGTATAGAGTATCCTAGAAGTGTAGGTATATTGGTATATCGTAGTACCTATAGTGTATAGAGTGAGTATCCTATTAGTATATAAGATATTTTAGAAATTAGGTAATTGTTAAGTTAAGTTTGGAGTTTAATTGAAAGTATCTAGAGTGTATCCTATAAGATATGGTATGGTATGGTATGATTGGTATCCTACTATCAAGGTCCAAGAGAGTATCAATGTGATATTGTGTACCATGGTACATGATATCCACATGATACACAAATACCTAAAGTTAAGGTGATTTGTATGTAAGTGCTAGCTAGGTATCTTAGATATTTAGGGTAAGTGTATGTGTCAGTCCGAAGTCAAGTGTCCATGCCAGCCCTTCTTTGAAAAAGTAAGTTTACATCTGTAAGCCTTTTTGAGGCTTTTAGAGCTACCGATTTCCGAAAAATAGGAGAATAGACAAAGAATGAAAGGAGTAAGAAATAGTAAAAAACAAAGAACGAAAAATCCTATAAAAGAAAATTATAATACTTGGCCATTTCTATTATTTTTCAAAAATTTGGTAGAACTCTGAAAGCCTTAAAAGGCTTGCAGAAGTAAATTTTCTTCGAAGAGAAAGGCTGACGTTGAACACGTGACGACAATCATTTAATACTCGTGTGTCTATGAATCCATTTGGACAATATAATCAAAAAATGTGTATCTATTTTTGCAGAATTATCTTTAAATGAATATTAATTACTATCTGCGACATCATTCATGGATGTACAATCGGCATCTTGATGACATGTGCGGTGTACGAAATGAATTCATAGAGGGTGTACAGAAGTTCCTGCAGTTCGCCAAGGCATCCCCTCAGTACATGGACGGTACCAAAATTAAGTGTCCGGCCTATGGAATATTATCGGGATAGAGCACTCATGGCCATCTTTCATATTCGTATTGCATGGACCACACTAAAGCTTTCCGTTTGAAACACAGAGACAAACCGTGCTTCTTCGATTGTCATTGATAATTTCTGCCGAAGGATCATTCGTACCGGAGGAACGTGAATGCTTTTTGTGCCGGCATTGTGGAAAAGACTAATCAACCGCCAAGGTGGCCCGGATATACGATATGGAAAGAGGTAAAAGATTTACCAAGAGCTATTGAAGAGCCTGCTAAGTGTAACTCCCCGGTCCCGTAGGACCGATCGTCCTCGCTAAGGCGTGATGCCGTGTGAGCCTAGATTGCACTCACACAAGACAGGTTCCATAATGGCCGATTATAGGCTAAGCGACAGGGTCGTCGAACGAAAGTCCTAAGTAGAACATTGAATAAGCCAGCAAAAATTTGAAACAAAACACAAGTCATTCAAATAGCCCTTTATTGATATGAAAGAAAGATTACAATGTGGCAACTTGGCCATGATTACAATCACTCAAGATCACTTTTCACTCAAGTTACAAGTCACTCTGCTCTCTCTTATTTCTCAATATAAAGCTTGACATGCCATCGGATGCTTCAGAAGGCGATGTCCATACATTATGTCCCGTATAAGTCCAGAATCCATGCGTGCGTATGCCTCGAAATGCCAAGAAACTCTATGCCTCGACGCATCCAAGCGAGCTCCATGCCGATGAGCTTCTACCTGAGCCTGCACATAAAAACTGTGTGGGTGTCGGTACTCAACTGTACTGGTGGAGTGAGCTCCTCGCCCACCCATACAAAACTGACACATTTATTTACATTGTACAATACAAGTCCTTTATGATTGTCTTGCTATTCTTGCCTTAGGATCAGTTTTAGAACATAGGCTATTGGCCTATTTTATGTCTCTAGACCATTACCGTGCCAATGTGCCGATAACTTGCTTATCGTCGTGCCTCTAGACCCTTGTCGTGCTAACAATATCAGAGTGTCGACTCGTGATTGTCTTTTCGACTCATACTTTGGTACTCAACGACTTATTTTATGTCATCAACTTGGTCAGCGCTTCAAGCATCGATGTCGTGCCTCGCAGATCAACATGACTTAACCAACTTGCCTTACGGCCCTTTTCTGACTTAACTCGAGACGACTTAATCCCGACTTATGGAACTTGTGTTGACGACTCCAACTCGAAACCACATTTGTGTCGAAGCACGTGTCCTTGCTATAGCCAAATCTTAGGCTCCTTATTGGTGTTGCAACCGATGCACGCCTTCTTAATTCACTTCGTGTCATGCTAGTACTTGGCGCAATCCAAAGACAGGTACATGGATAACCGCTCTTATGCCGACACATCTATATGAGTGGTCACTAGCAGTGTCAAGCTATACTGGAACTTTTACATACGGTGACCATTCGTGTGCGAGGTACGAGCTCCACCGAATGACCCACATCCTATATTGTAACGGTTCACTTCAACCGAGTCGTACCGTCGATGAAGGCCGTACAATATCTGCTCATCCTCCTAGTCCGACATGAACCCGGTGCCCCAGTGATCGTTCGAGGAATCAAACCTTGTCGAGAAGTTGTCCAATGACCATGCAATACGCAACTCGATTTACCATGTATTTTCTTGTTCATGATCGTGCTTTCCATATTTCTATCGAGACTCCCAAGTAGCAGGACCGATCTCGGCGACAACCAGTTGCGTGGACTTTCTATCGAGACTCCCAAGTAGCGGGACCGATCTCGACGACAACCAGTCGCATGGACTTTCTATCCGTTTAAAATCCAGGAAACGACTACTGCATAGTCTTCCAGCTTAACTTGGACAAAATATACGTTCTTTAACCGTGGCATACTTATCCTTGAACCTACCGCGGCTCGTGCCTTAAACCAACTTATTTTCTTTGCGACACTATCGCTCAAGTCATACTTTATATGACGAGCCTTGAGATCGTGGGGCTATATGACTTGACAACCGCAGAAAACGTGGGACAGTTCTTGTTATGACTTCGATAGCGTAATAAAACTCTTGCCTAACTTAATCGTGCAACAACTTAACCCGCAGAACGAACAAGGGCTATGCCGAGCCTTGCATCGTGGAAATGTGTCATACACGCGTTCGACTTGAACAACCAAGTTCTTTGGGTGCCTAGACTTATGCCACAAACCGTGCGATGCAATAACCCGTGGGATGAGCCAAAGCTATGGTAAGCCTTGGTCGACGGGACCGTGTATACTTTATTAAGCAATCAGGCGGGCGACGCCTATGACTTAGGCTAATTTATAGCTTTGTGGTAAAATTTCAACTTTTCTTTTCCCAAGCCACGGGACGAAGGACCGAGTGTCATTTTAAAAGCCATCGTGGAACATTTCTAAGCCGACCGTAGAACGTTTTCCATATTCTAACTCAATCGATCCAAGTTGGGATTATTTCCTTAGCTATATGGATGCGTCTCTTTTATTATCAAGCCTACCTGTGCAGTTAAAACTTTCGTTTTTATTAGTGTGAAGGCCAAGATGAGACAAGTACACCGAAGACACCTACCTGAGCGAGGGGTCGCCTCAACCGAACGGGTCTTCGAGCAGCTGTTGCATGGCTACGTCCGAACGCCGTTGAGCTGAGCAGGATAGGGCATTACACTAAGGGCTACAAGTGTGACAGATTTGGTCGCCCTCATAACTGGACGAAGAGGAGTATATTCTGAGATCTGCCATATTGGAGCACCAATCTAATCAGACATAACCTTGATGTCATGTATATCGAGAAGAATGTGTTTGACAACATAATTAACACTGTAATGGACGTAAAGGGGAAGACGAAAAACAATCCAAAGGCCAGGTTGGACTTGTAAGAAATATGTAGACGTCCTGCGTTACATTTGATTGAGGAGAGGAATGGGAAGTTGAAGCAGCCGAAGGCAATTTTTTCACTGGAGAAGGAGGATAAAGTGAGACTTTGTAGGTGGATTCAGGGCCTAAAGTTTTCAAACGGGTACGTTTCGAACTTGATAAGATGTGTCGACCTCAAAGAGAACAAACTGACGGGTATGAAGAGCCACGATTGTCACGTATTCATGGAGAGGTTAATTCTGATTGTATTTCGGTTATTCTTATCCTAGGTCGTTTGGGATCCATTGACAGAGCTTAGCATATTCTTCAGAGATCTTTATTCTACTCAGTTGCTCATCGACTGTCTATAAAAGCAAGAGAACGATATTGCGGTAATATTGTACAAGCTCGAGAAGGTGTTTCCTCCTGGATTCTTTGACTCCACGGAGCATTTGCTAATTCATCTTTCCTATGAGGCACGTGTTGGTGGGTCTGTCGGTTATCGATGGATGTACCCGTTCGAGCGATATCTGAATTACCTAAAAGAAAGGTAAAAATAAGGCATGGGATGAGGGTTCTATTTGTGAACCTTATGTTATCGAGGAGATTACAAAATTTTGCTCGACGTATTTCAAATCTCATGTTGCTACTAATAGAATGAGTGCTCCGAAAAACGATAACGGATATCAGGAATCTAACGATGCAATACTAAAATTAATTAATGCGTCTGAAAAGCCTTCGGGGAAAATAAAGAAGAGATATTTGAATGACGAAGAGCTAAGGGTTGCTCACTTGTATATATTACTTAATTGCGACGAGGATGAAGTGGAGAAGTGTAAAACCCCTTAAATTCTTAGAATATATTATTACTCTTTTTATAAATTAATATATTTTACAACATTTATATAAGGCTTTTTTATACATATTTTTGATGTTTAAGTGTCATAAATTACAAGTAAAATAAATAGTTCCACTCGTAACAAGATCCAATACCTCATCATCGATACAGTGGACTACCCCTACAACCAAACAAGGACAAGGGGTAGTACACTATACCGCGATGCGACATTGTCTCAAGCTACTAATGGGACGGGGTGATATGACATCGACGAGGGTTACCTGACCATTCTAATGTGTTTATGCAGTAAGAACAAACCTTCAACGCATGGGCATCTGGCTCATGAGCAGTAATCTCAGGTATGGTCCCATCAGGATACCAGGGACCTCAAAGCATAACATTCCTCGAATGTCAGAGGCCAGCAGGATCAGTAATAGGAAAGTGCATAAAGGACCCATACGTTAAGGAACTGTTCTTCCCACCCAATGCCTAACAGAGTCACATCCATGACTCATATACCTCTACTAACTGCTAAGTCTCCTAACATGCCTCTATTAGCAGTTAGCCCTAACGCATGCACATGGGGGATCAGCCCACACGCAAAACCTCTACATGCTACTCATCTCACATATCCTCGTGGTACAACTGTGTCAAGGTATATGCGATATACTACAGACGGTAGTCTCTTAACTCTAAGTCCATATGCAATCAAAGGATAATAACAAAGTACAGCTAATATCACTGAGCAGACAGTAAATCAAGAACTGTAAGAACCGAAAATAATGAGCAGTGATTTGTAATAAATAAATGCAGACTGAATATAAACAGTTTAATAGCAAGGTATCTTGCCTGATATGACGCCTGGTGTGGTGCGATGGTCCGACAAGTCCTA
This sequence comes from Iris pallida, assembly GCA_029216955.1. NCBI lineage: Eukaryota > Viridiplantae > Streptophyta > Magnoliopsida > Asparagales > Iridaceae > Iris > Iris pallida. Next base: position 2,910,596 of record JANAVB010038620.1, on the reverse strand, counting down.
TTTTGTCCAATAGCCATAATTAGAGGTTTTAAGTCACGAGATAATAGAATATGATCAGTCATGATTAATCACAATCAACTTTGATAATCAAAGGGTATTCACGAAAAAATATTCGTACTCTATCTTTAGAAAACATCTATATTTATTTGAAAACTAGATTTTATTAGTCTAATAATACTTTGATAAATATTTGTAAATACTATAAAATCATTGTATAAATTTGGTAACTACTTTTTATTAATAATAATACTCAAAAACCTAAAAAAAATCATTTTAGATCAAAACTATAAATTAAATTTTAGAAATAAATAAAATCTATTTTTTTAGAATACCGTAAAATATTTTAGTAATATATTATTATTTTTGGTTGATCCAAATTATATATTTGTTACCCTAATGATTTTGAAAAATATTATCTAAATATCTTTCCCATATCCATAACCATAATAAAATAAACAAAATACTTATACTGTAAAATCAACATAAATAATAACAAACATAATAATAATAATACTAACAAAGAAATCCTAAAAAATGTAATTTAATATTACTTAATAAATAAAATATAACACTTTTACACCATTCTTTCTACAGCAACATCCCAAGAGGAAAGAGAAAAAAAAAAGGAAAGGACTTACAAAACGGGGAAGAAGAAGAGCGGGATTCCACCTCCTATGGGAGAGAGGGGTTCATCGGCGGAGGCGGCGGAGCTTCTCCGTCCGGATCGCGACGGCCGTTCCAGTGCGGCGTGGCTCATGTCGCTGGTCCCGGTGACCAGGTCGGTTGAGAGCGACAAGGGCGCGGCGGAGGTCAGGCCACATTGCGTTGGGCGGCGCAGCCATGGAGGAGGCGACGGCAGACGGCTCGAATGGTCGAAATCAGCTGGTAGGCACCAGGTCTGGATGGCGATAGGTTCGACAGGACGACCGCGGCAGACGCGGCAGAGGCCAAGGTGGAGGTAGGTATTTTCGGTTTTCCTTGTCTCGGGTGTTGGTGATTTTAGGGCTTCGATCGGATGCTGATGCTGACGATGGTGGTGGTAGAGATTTACTGTAGGGTTGTTTGGTGGACGGGGTCGGAACGATCGGCGGTACGTGGCGGAAGGTTTTTCTGGGGGTGTGGTGAAGGTGACAGTGGGCTGTGGGTTGTTGGTAGGCTGTGTTTTTGGGCGGCGTCGGCCGATGATGGCCGTGGCGGGGCGGATCGGGAGGCACGATGAGGTTTGGAGAGGAGTTGGTCGTCGGTGGTGACAGCGGGATGATGGCTGGATTGTCGGGCTCGGGAGGCGGTGGCGATTGGTCAGCACCGCTGACGGTGGTGTCGACTCTTCTGTCTGGGCGAGCGGAGCACATCTGTGTTGGGCGTTTGTCAGGCGCGGGAGGCGATCGGCCGGATCTGGCCTGGAGAATGAGTGGTACAGCGGTGACCGGCCGGAAGTGAGGAGGGTTCGGGTGGTGTCGAACTGGTGGTGGTGTCGGGGAGACGGAATCATAGATTTTTTTATTGTGTCGAGGTGTGTCCGACACGAGAATAATGTATGTGTAATATAGAATAAGAATGATGGACACAGACACGGTGCACAACGCATTTGGGTGGAGGAATTTGGATTGTGGAGATTATGGAAAAAAAAAGAGCATGGAGCATCTCCTTATATAGGAGGTAAAGGCTCTAAATTATATAAGGATTTGGACGATTTAAATTCTCATGTGGATAATTACTCTTTTAATTCGAATTGATCCAAATTTTTATGGATAAAATCCAATTTAATTTAAAGCTATTTTAAGATAAGGACGATAATCCAATATTATATTTTCCTATTCCAATTATCATAATCTATCGATTATTAAATCAACTAAATTTTTAAATACCTTTTTCATAAATATTAATATTTAATAATATGAAATTTCAAAAATTAGGATAATTATTTAAATATTAGGAATATATTTTTATAAATAAATAAACTAATTATAATTCATTTTCGTAAATCAAGTGGACATGAAATAATTTTATGTCACTGGCACACAAAATATATATACATAAAACAATAATTTTTCTAAATTATCACTTATAGTTGTTAGGCAAAATAAATATCATTAAATAATTAACGTTTGCCAAAATTCGACGCGACGCAATAAATTAAATATTAAATACTTATTCGGAAAAATCTTTTAATAAAATATTCGTATAAATATATCGTCTTGCGACGTACAAATATAAAAAATGCGAACTCGTATGCGACGTACAATTTACAAAACAAAAATCGATACCAAATTTTAAAAATCGTAGTATAAATTTAGGGGTTTTACACCCCTCCCCCAGACGCCCCCACTCCCCATGCTCCCCTCCCCCAGCCGCCCCCACCCCCCGCTCCCCTCCCCCAGCCGCCCCCACCCCCCCTCCCCCTGCTCCCTTCCCCCCCACCACCCACACATACCCACACCTAACTCGAACCCTAACCCTAGCTCCCCTCCCCCAGCCGCCCTCACCCCCTCCCCCAGCCGCCCTCACCCCCCCCCCCCGCCCCTCCCCCAGCCACCCCCCACTCACCCCCCAACCACCTGCATCCCCCCCTGTCCCTCCTCCCGAGCACCCGTACCCCCCCCTCAACCACCAACAACCAAAACAGCCGGAGAGAGAGAGAGAGAGGGAGGGGGAGAGTCACGTACCGAAGAGGGAGGAGAGTCGCCGGAGAGAGTGAGAGCGCCGGAGAGAGTGAGAGCGCCGGAGGGGGGAGGAGAGAGAGTGAGAGAGTAAAATGAGAGAAAATGAATCGTTGGGGGGAATATAATTAGAATTTATTGACGTTAATAGTATCGTCGCTAAATTACTCGCTATTAGCGACGACTAGCTCATGTAATTAATATACGTAGTTGTCACGTCGCTTATTTCGTCGCTAGTAGTGACTATTAGCGACGTTTTATTGAAACGTCGCTAATGTACACAATTTAGAGACGTTAATAGAATGTTGCTAAATTTACGTCGCCAATTGAGCAGATTTTAATAGTAAAATCCTGAGAGAGAGAGAGAGAGGTAACAAAGGCCGACTGCTTGATTCCATGAGCTGCACACAGGCCACAACATTGGTCAAAGTCCTACCAGACCCATCTTCTTCTTTTTTCCTATGTTACAAAGTATACGTCGTCGTCGCACAACGCTAACCAAATTAACAACGTTTTCGACAGCCAACCCCCACGTATCGAAACTGTAAGCGCAACAAACATACGTATGCCCAGAAGTCGGAGTTGGCCGTCGAAGATAATTTTAGTTGTCCGTTAGCCTTTATTGGGAGCCGGTTTGTGGGCTCACCCATGATCCCGACCTCTTGTTGAACACGTTGAACCTTGAAGGTTTCCGAATAGAGAAAAGTTATCCTAGTTTGAAATTTTGTCAGACTTATTCATGAACCGATTCTCGTTGCATCCTACATCTTAAAGCTCCATTTGGTTGGAACAATAGAAAAGTGAAAGAAATGAAAACGAGCATATATAATTTTGTTCTACATGGAAAAGTGCGAAAGAAAGTTTATTTTCTTCACTTTTTCTTGCATTTTTTGAGAGATTGTGTTGGATTTTTGTTGTGCCCTGTCGATTCATGAGATGAAGAACATAAATTAAATTGATTGCGGAAGCGTACCTGAATCCATTGTCTTTGCTTGATGGATCTTGAAGCAGACGTTTTTCTTTGTGGGATTTGATCTTCCAACCCGCTACGGCCCTTAATAATAAAGATTAAATCTTTATTCCTCTCTTTGTTGATGGAGATACAGAAGAGAATAGAGAAACCCTCTCTTTGGTGGCCGTATGAGTTGGGGACCATAATCCTAATGAATACACATATATATAGATATGTGTGTTGTGATATTTCTAATTTGGCCCCTCATCAAATTAGAATTATCTCCGGTATCTACACATTAATTCCATGAAAATTATACCCTTAAGCCAATTTTTAAATAGACCACTTTAATTTGGCTTAATTATTTAGATAGCCCAAACACAATTAATTTTACATGTGTGGCCCCATAATTATTGAATAATTCCAACAATCTCCCACTGGACCACATATGTAACCTTATAATTGTGTTAACCTTAGTAAGCTCATAAATTGCTATTTTAATCCTTAGGGTATATCCGGACAATCTCGTCCATTAACCATATCAACATAGGATCAAAGCGGCCTTCGTTACATATAGCGTAACTAAACCATCAATGGTCACATATACCAATATAGCTAAACGACATAGATCAATCATGGATGCGTAGCATGGAAATTACACGCAATGTGATCAATACATGTCTATTTCCAACAGGTCCTCCTTAACTTTAATGAGATCAATACTTAACATAATGAAAACAGAATGAACTGAATTTCCATATATCTGATCAGATAAATATCCAAAATACTTTAATAGATAAATGTGTCCAAAACCAAATAGCACCCAAATACATAAAATACAAACTCCCACTATATTGCCATATTCTTAATTAACACCCATATGAGCAGTATGCTCATGAAAGACCCTGGGTGATAATGCTTTTGTGAGTGGATCTGCTAACATAGAGTTTGTCCTAATGTGCTATATGGACACTATAACCATTCTGAATTCTTTCCTTCACAACTAGAAACTTTATGTCAATATCCTTTACTTATACAAGTTTCTATTGTTTTTGGAATACATTACTGCTGATTTATTGTCACACCATAATTTAAGTGGTCTTTCAACACCGTACTGTAGGCGCAGCCTTGTGACAAAATTTTGCAACCATATTTCCTGAATAAATGCCCCACAGCATGTTATAAACCTTGCTGCCATGGTGGAAAAAATTATGAGTGCATGTTTGACACTCATCCAAAATATATCTCCATTAGTCAACATAACCTGTGGATCTCCTGCTTTGTTGGCATTTAACAAAATCAGAGTCGGAATACCTTATGATCTCCAGAATTATCCGATCTCCTACAAAGAGCATATAATTTCATGTTCTCTATTAATTACTTAAGTAGTTTGGCTGCTATCCAATGATCCATTCATATTTGCTTAAATATCTGCCTAGCATCCTAATATATACGCAATATCCTGACGCGTACATACTTGAGTATACGTTAGACTCCCTACAACTCATTATGAAGGAAAAATCTATTGTATTTTTTTTAATTTTAAGGCTAACCTTAGGGCACTTGTTTGAGACTGAATTTGTCTCCTTTAACGAGATGTGTCACATGGTTTGCATTAAATACTTCAATCAATGTACAAAACCAGAAAGTTATTTCTACTCCCACTGAACTTGTGATACACACAATCTTCAACAGTGTTCATCTCAAAACCAAACGAGATAGTTACTTGTTAAAACTCAAAGTGTCTTTGACGAGAAGCCTGCTTGAGTCCATAAATAGATTCTGTCAGTTTGCGAACCATATTTTTTGGGTCTTCTGACACAAAGTTTTCTGGTTGCACCATATAAATTATCTTGTCTATTTTACCATTGAGAAATACCGTTTTGACATCCATTTGATGTAGCTCAATATTAAAATGTACAACAAGTACTATGATTGGTTTAAAAGAGTCTTTCAATGAAACTGAAGAGAAAGTCTCTTTAATAAACAATTCCTTCCTCTTCTCTTGAGGTTGTTGAGTTTGTTCCTCAGAAATAATTACCTTATCTTGAATGGGGGGTGCATTTATGTTATCTTGTTGAGGTAGCTCAGCATCGACTTATAGAGGTAATTCGACATTGTCTTATTGAGGCTTTGAATTCACTTCTTGATCAATGACAGGTGCAGAATCTTGCACATCGTCAAAAGTGATAGTAGGAATCGCAATCGATTCATCCTCAAAGACAATGTCATTGACTTTATTTCTCCCCCAAACTCAACATCCTCAAAAAATATTACACTTTTCGTCTAAAAAAAATTCTTTATTTTTGTGTTTAGTACCACGTGGTTCCATATGCAAGGTTTCTTTATAGGATGCAATAGTTTCAAGTGATAATAGCATGTCACGAACATTTAAAAAAATAAAAATAATACCAACATTATTTTGAATTTAAAGATAGATCAAACTTTATTGTTCCCAAATGAACAATGATAAATAGGATTGTCAAACAAGAAAACTGAAACTAAATTTGGTCTAAAATACGGTACAATAAAAGCTTTAGATAAAATTGTCTATCAAATCCAATAATAACTAATATCCAAAATTTGTCCTATTGCATCCACTTCTACCGACTTGCCGTCTCCCACATTGATGTGTCTTTCACCATCAATTGGCTTTCGGTAGATCTGGCAATCCTGCATAGAAACACTGATGTGAGTAGTTGAACCCAAATCTAATCACCATGTGTTTCTTAATACTGAAGCTAAATCATACCAAATTAGGAAATGTACCTTTCTTTACACGCCATGCGTGGTACTTTGTACATTCCTTCTTTACGTGTCCCGGCTTGCCACAAAAGAAACAACCATTAGCCTCAGTTTGTTGTTTCTTTTGCACTGGACCCTTAGTAGCTTCTGTATTCTTTCGCTTAGTGCCCTTATACTTGTCTTTAGGGGTGGTAGCCAAATTAGCACTTTCAGTTTTATCTTGCTTCAATCTCTCTTCTTCTTGTACACAGTACGAAATGAGCTTATTTATAGTCCATTTTTTCTTTTGACAGTTGTAACTGACCTTGAACTGATTGTATTGTGTAGGAAGTGAGAGCAATACCAAATAAACGAGCAAGTCATCCGACAAGTCGAGCTTAAGTGCCTTAAGTTTTGAATCAATATGAGACATCTCCATGATGTACTCCCTTATGTTACCTTTGCCATTATACTTCATGGTAATCAAGCGCAACAAAAGTGTGCTTGTTTTCGCCTTATCATTTTTTGCAAATCGCTTCTCGATTTCAGCAAGGAATTGTTTGGCATTAGTAACCTCATCAGATACTGCACCCCTGAATGCCTCTGGAATACCGCGCTTTATGATCATTAGACTCATGCGGTTTGAGCGTTCCCACTTCTCGAAGTTCGTTCTGTCACCAGATGAACTGTCATCCTTAGGAGTAGTGGGACGCTCAATCCTAAGTGCAAGGTATAGATCCATGCAGCCGAGAACAATATATATGTTCTCTTTCCAGTCCTTGAAGTTTGTCCCGTTAAGCATTGGAATTGAGTTCAGATTAGCAGATATTGTAGCAACACTAGCTGAAAAGAGAACAAAAAATAAATAAATAAATATGCTCTAATTAATAACCAAAGAATAAAAGATAGTCAAACAAATTCAAATAATGGTGAACCCCATCTCAAGATACCTAGTGCATCATTAATATCAAGTCTTTGGACAGTGATATTAACTGCAAGTGGTACTCTTGGTGTAGTGATCAAATGTCGACAATAATTCATGTCAAATAATAAGCCTATCTTTGGATCGGATTATTATTCACATATAAACCGTATAATTGTCACACATTTATCACTACAAGTATGTGTGCAATTCGGCCAACTATTAACCTTCCTTTGGGCCGGCTAATACCCGCATGAATATACACACACAAACATCCGACATTCCTCATAGACTATCTACGCAAGAGAGGTCACTTTGGCGACATCTTGTTTCAATGAGTCTACTTAGAATATTGGACAACTATTGCTAGTCATAAAAGGCACAAAAAAAATTGAATGTTGACTAAATTTTACAAAACTGAATCATGTCCAAAACTTTATATACATGCATATTCATAAGATTATTACTCAAATAAAGTAATCAAAAGCATAATCATGAATTTTAATTTGGCAAAATTGGATATTATCACTATAACAAAATTCATGAAATAATCTATGGAGGATATGCATCCAAAGATAATATCAAATAATGTATACGGATTACTATAAATAGAATAATCTATAGAAGGTCAAATATATGCATTAACAGATTATATCAAATAATCTATAAGGATTATTTTAAATAAAATAATCTACCGAAGACAAAATCCTAATTTTAATTTGAAAACAATCATATATCTTAAAAAATATCTCCTTTAATTATTTAATAATTCCAACACTTTCTACCAAAAGCAAACATTAGAAAGAGAATAAAGCGATAAATATGGAGAAATCAATAATTCATTAATAACTGCAGTATCGGAATCCACCAAAAATTCAAACTTTTCCCAGTTATCCTATCCTTCCTCAAGATTTCCGTTACCGAACTAAAAAGAATCACCAGTATCTACCAAAAGGAAAACACCCAAAGCTACAAACTTTATATGATCTCATGGAAGAGTCATAGATTTTATCAAAGAAAAACATCAAAAGCAACAGACTTTATATGATCTCATGGAAGAATCATAGATTTTATCAAACGAAAACAACCAAAGCTACAAACTTTACATCTTTTTCTGGAAAAAAAAAAAATCATTGGTTTTTATCAAAGGAGAACACCCAAAGCTACAAACTTTATTTCTTTCTGGAAGAATCATAGGCATTTTTATCAAATGGGTCATCGAATAAGCTTATAATAACATAAATTTATAGAAATAAGCGGATAGCAAAATATTCTCTTTAAATTAAATTAGACCGAACGATCTAGGGTTCTGAATCCAAAAAAATAATAATAATAATAATAATAAATTCTAAAACTTCGATCTCATAAATCAAATAGGTAGGCTCTGATACCACTTGTTGGATTTTTGTTGTGCCCTGTCGATTCATGAGATGAAGAACATAAATTAAATTAATTGCGGAAGCGTACCTAAATCCATTGTCTTTGCTTGACGGATCTTGAAGCAGACGTTTTTCTTTGTGGGATTTGACCTTCCAACCCGCTACGGCCCTTAATAATAAAGATTAAATCTTTATTCCTCTCTTTGTTGATGGGGATACATAAGAGAATAGAGAAACCCTCTCTTTGGTAACCGTATGAGTTGGGGACCATAACCCTAATGAATGCACATATATATAGATATGTGTGTTTTGATATTTCTAATTTGGCCCCTCATCAAATTAGAATTATCTCCGGTATCTACACATTAATTCCATGACAATTATACCCTTAAGCCAATTTTCAAATAGACCACTTTAATTTGGCTTAATTATTTAGATAGCCCAAACACAATTAATTTTACATATGTGGCCCCATAATTATTGAATAATTCCAACAGATTGAATTTATTAGCTTAAGTCGAAACTTTTCCTTCTCTCCACTTTTTTTATATCTAACAAGAAAAAAAAATCATTTCCTCTACTTTTTCATCCTCTGTTTTCATTCTTTCCACTTTCCCTTAGGCCTGTTTGGTAAACAGGAATTGGGACTGGATTTGAAATTTTTTTAGGAAGTGAAGCCAAATCCATGGCTTCCATTGTTTGGTTCATTGAATAGAGATTTGAAAAGCAACTGCAGAATGGAACTTGCAGTTCCTGTCCCCCCATTGTCCCCTCCCCAAATCCATATATCCACTTCCTCCCAAATTTTTAGGATGTGGGTTGAAAACTTGGAATTGGAAAGTAAAATATATAGGAGGAAGGAGAAGAAAATTAATAGTTCATCCACAGAAAAGAAATTTACAGAAAAAAAAATTACTTAGTAAAAAAATTACTTAGTAAAAAAAAATTTACTCACTAATCAACGACGCCTCCGGCAGTGAATCCCCCATCGACAGCCTCCGGGGTGTCGAGGTTGTATGGGTCCGACGACGACATGAGATCCAAAGGCGGCGGTGGCGTCGGGATCCGGAGCTCCGGTGGCAAGTTCCGGAGAAAACGGAGGAGGAGGAGGGTTAGGGGCAGAGGCCCAAGCAGCGCCAGTGGACGAAAAGAGTTTGGGGGCGGAGGAGGGGAATCGGTTTTTTTTTTTTTTAAGAAACAATCGGTCCAAGGAGAGAGAGATAGATAATGTAAATGGTAGTTATTTAAATATTGGGATCATTCATTAGTTAACTAATTAATATATTAATCTATATATTACTGTATGTATTAGATGATAAGATAATGCATTAATTAATTAAAATTTTAACTCGTAATTAGTAATTAAATTTGAGTTGATAAATTAGTGATTCATAAATAATTAATAATTATTTATATAATTTTATCAAACTAATTATTTAATTGCATTAAATTATTATGTGAATTAATTATACTCTTTCACTTTTCAAGTTTTACTTTCTGATTTTAACCAAACACATTTGTCTAATTTTTCACTTTTCACTTCTTCTTTTTTCTATTCCAACCAAACGCATTTGTTTCCTACTAGGGGACATGGAAGTGCATGAATTTCTATCATTCTTTTTTTTTCATGAAAGTCAAAATCTAAATCCAAATTCACTTCCTGTTTAGCAAACAGCACCTTACTGTCAAACTCAAGCCTAACATTAAAGAACTGCTTAAACCATAAACGGAAACTTCTTTACTCTCTTTGAAAACCTCTCTTTTAAGACAACTACAGCACAGCTTAAATTTCGAGACACACCACTAAGAAGTAAGGATAAAGTGCATTTAAACCCTCCTTAGATTTTCCTCGTTTGCAAAATAAGATCTTTTAGAAAACTTAAACAGTTTGCACCTTCCGCAAAACCGTTTTTCTTCGGAATGCCCCTTTCTGTCAAAATGACGTTAGAACTAGTCGTTAGAGCCCATATTTTGGATTAAAAAAAATTTGCACTCCCCAAAATACCCCTAATGCTAACGGTTACATTGTGGCTGCTGGCTCTCTTTCATTCTCTATATATAAGAATGTTTGTTTGAAACATAAAACCTAAGTTTTATATTTTCTACTTTTTTGACCGGTTGGTTGGAAGAAAAAATAATATTTAATTTTTTTTATATTCCTTTTTTTTTTTACTTATTTGCTCTCATTTAATGTATTGAAGCTTTTTCTTACCTACAGATCTCAAATCCAACTGAAATTTTTTTTTATTTCCTTTTTTTTTTATTTGCTCTCATTTAATGTTTGAAGCTTTTTTAATTATTCCTTTTTTTCTCAAGACGTCCAAATAGAAATTATGGAAGAACAGTTTATTGCTATTGTGGATTAATTAGCCCATTGGAAACTTTATTGACACCAACAAATCCAGGAAGATGATTCTACGGGAGTGCAAATTTTTCAACAAATTTTTGTAATTTTTTACTATGGGAGGATGAGAAACTTTCAGAACACTATCATATTCTAATGTGAAATTTAATGAAAAAATTAAAGGAGCACCGAGGCCAAGGTTTACAGCCTATTCCTAGAGAATCGACAACGGCGGTGGCAGCCACTGAATCTGGACCATGCTTCGACATACATGTTTTGCAATTTATTTTTGGATTTTTGACACGTTTAGTAATATTTAAGTTATTTGTTTAAGGAATACATGTGATGAAAATAATTTTGTACCAAGATTTACGATTTCAGTTAGAATTAATAATTAAATAATTACGATAATAGTCATGACTAATAAATTATTAAGTAAGACTATAATGATGATTATAATGATGATTACTAAATTATTAATTAAAATTATTATAATATATAAATTATTAACTATAATTATAATTATGATTAAATTATTATTAATTAATATTATAATAAAATTGTAATTAATAAATTATTAACTAATATTATAATTATTAATTAAGATTATAATTATTATAAAATATTAAATAATATAATATTAGTTACAGTTATCTAACTCCAATACGGTTTACCAAACATGTCCTAAGTTAAATGGCTGGAAAGTTCAGGACAAACCGGACATTTGTTAAAATATTTTTTTTTTCAGAAAAAATTTAAGATAAAAACCTACTATTTAGATTATAAAAATTTATTTTCGAAAATGACGTCAAGAATGAGAATTCTATCTTTTAAGAACGGGAGGTTATTTTTTTGTCCCAGTCAACTTTTTGTCCGAGTAAATTCTTTTTTGCTTTTTGTTTAGTTTTCTTGTCTTTTTAATATTTTGTTTTTTGTTTCCATTTTTTTAGTTCTTATTTCATTTTTTTTTCATCTTTTTAATAATCTTTTCTAGTTTTTTAAGAGTGATTTTTATTTTTTTGGGTAATTTTTTTATTTCTTAAATATTTTTTGTTTTTTTTTCAAATTTGTATAGTTTTTCTTTTTGTCTTTTTTCATTGTTTAAGATTTATCCTCATTTTTTGGTTTTTTTGAATTTTTGTCTATTTTTTTATTTTTTTCAAATTTTAATAATATTTTTTGTTTTTTATTTGGTATTCTTTTTTCCAGTTTTTCATCATTTCTACTTTTTAAGAATTGATTTTTTTTTGTATTTATCAGTTTTGTTTTTCCCAAAAATATTTATATATTCGTTAAATAAAAAATAATTTATGATAAAATAATTTTAAATAACAACTTTATAGAAATATAAAATTTCTGACTATTTAGTATTTAAACGTCCAAAGTTTTACTACAGTAAATAACTTTGGATTTTATTAGTAAGTGTAGAGAATCAAGTGGCAAATTACAATAGCTAATTATATCCAGGGGTAAAATGGTCAACACAACCCTATTTTAACACCGTTAACAGAAAAGTTAGATTATGGGGTGGTTTGAGCATTTTCATAACCTTTTGGATTTTTCAAATCAGAAAGTCTTTAATTGCGTTTTCGTAACATTTAAGGAGGGTTTAAATGCACTTTACCCAAGAAGTAAATATCTAAAATTAATTTTGAGCCCATTTCAAGAACCAGAACTTTTTTTCACTTGTTTAGACAGGTTCCAAGAGGAGTTATTATGGATACTACATTTATATTTTTGATAGAAAACACCACAATTTTGACAATATTATACACAGCTCTATCAAAATATTGACAGCCCTAACACAAACACACACACACACTCTCTCTCTCTCTCTCTCTCTCTCTCTATATATATATATATATATATATATATATATATATATATATATATATATATATTCTACTATATAATAGGAAAACTTAGATGGTGAAACTTTTGAATTCCGAAAATACCCTTACATACTGATGCTAATTAAAAATAGTTCATTAATTTTAATAAGGATAACTTAGTAATTAGGAAGACTACCCTTTGGTCTTCCTAAAAAGTCTTTCTAAACTAATTAAGAAATATTAAAATACGTACAAGGCACGTGCACATATGCTAGTATATATATATATATATAACAGAGAAACCATGTCATCAGCTCCTCCCCTCCTCCTTCGATCTAGGGTTTCACTCCGCTCCATTACTTTAGCTCTGAGAGCCACCAAGAAATCCATCCAGTCCGAGCTCTCTCCTTCCATCTCCAATTCCCGATTGCAAATTTCTTCCTCTTCTTCGGAGAAGCGCATCTCGCTCATCGCCAGCGCCATCGCCGCCGCTCGGCTCAAGTCCGCGCTCTCCGCGGAGTCTCAGAACTGGGGTCTGGTCCCTCAGGGCATTTCAATGCCTTTATGATAGACTTGGTGGCTGATCGGTCAAGAAATGAATGATGGAGGCTCCATGATTCTTACTTCCAGAATTTCTTAAGGAAAAACTGAACATGGCTTTCCTCATTGCATGGCAAAATGCAAGTGTAATACTTGAAATCTTGATTTTGTTAATTTGCTTGCTGTTTATTAGCACTTCCATTAATGCCCAATATATATATATATATATATATATATATATATATATATATATATATATATATATATATATATATATATATATATATATATATTTATTCTACTATATAATAGGAAAACTTAGATGGTGAAACTTTTGAATTCCGAAAATACCCTTACATACTTATACTAATTAAAAATAGTTCATTAATTTTAATAAGGACAACTTAGTAATTAGAAAGACTACCCTTTGGTCTTCCTAAATTAATAAAAAAATGTTAAAATACGTGCAAGGCACGTGCACATATGCTAGTATATATATATATATATATATATATATATATATATATATATATATATATATATATATATATATATATATATATATATATGGGAGCGTAAAGATGGGGAAAACGATCGTGCCTGGCGACTTGAGCGGCTCGAGCGACTTGAGCGGCTCGAGCGACGCACCTAGGGTTTCCTTGGTTCCCCCTCCCCGCCCCCCAGACCCTCTCGAGGGAGGGTTCCGGAGGAAAGGTGGGAAGGGGGGGGGCGGGCGGCTCTCTATGACGGGCGGCGGTGGCAAGGGGACCCCCCCAGGCGGAGGGGGGGGCGACAGTGGCAGGGGGGTCGGACCCCCCAGACGGGGGGGGAGGGGGGGGGGGCTCGGGCCCCGGCGGATCGGACAAGGGGCCGGGCGGCGGCGGGAAGCACCATGGCGGGAGGGGGTCGGCTGGATCCCCATCGGGACCCCCCCTCCCCAATTTGGGGGTTCGGGAGCAGGTGGAAGTCCTTCTCGCGGCGGATCGGGGTTGGACGTGGGGATCGGCAATGGTGGAGGAGAGCCGGGGGCTATGACACCGATTTTTGAATTCTGTTCGGACTCTACGCCGGAGGCGGACGGGACTGGAGAGGCTGGCTGGCAGACGGTGGTGAGACGACGGGCCGGAGGGCGACGAGGGGTCCAGAACCAAGGAAATCATGGGAGTCGGCCTCCAAGAGGCACAGTCGATCCACATCGCCGAGGAGAAAATACGGTACGTTGGTGCTTGGGTGGCGGCCAAAGGCGACGGCGGCTGAGAAGGCAAAGGGTATTGTTGTCGATACTGGTAGGCAGGGCCCGGGAGCTGCGAAACCTCCAACCAGGACCCCCTCTGAGGAGCAGAGGCCTCGGTCATGGAAGGAGGTGTGCACTCCAGTGGAGTCGAAAATCCCGTTGTCGATGGAAATATATGTTACCCCGATGGCGGTTAGAGGAGGACCCAGGGCATACTTTCCCGCAGAGGAAATAGCAGAGGTCTCTGACTTCTGGAAGAACATCTTGGTGCTATATGTGTTAGGGAATAAGCCGTTCTATGGCCAAATCCGGGGTTATGCGGAGAGAGTCTGGAGACCCAAAGGCAGCATGGAATTATTCTCCCGGGAGAATGGATTTTATTATGTCAAGTTTGGGCTGGCGGAGGATGTGACCAGGATTTTACAGGGAGGGCCATGGCCGTTTGATGGGAGACTCATTATATTGAAGGAATGGACACCGGAGCTGAGGTGTGAGAAGGAGGTGTTGAATGCCATCCCCGTCTGGATCCGATTCCCAGAGTTCCCAGTGAAATATTAGAGCATTCCTCTCCTCGTGAGACTCGCCAGCCTCGTGGGGAAGCCGATCAAAGCAGATGAGGCCACTGCTTTCCATACCAGACTAATGTACGCCAGGGTCTTCGTGGAGATCAAGGCAGGCTCGGAGCTTCCGAACATGCTTGAGTATCAGGTATCGTCTGGAGAGGTTCTGACGCAGTCGGTGGAGTATGATTGGGTCCCACCCATGTGTTCTTACTGCGAGTGCTTTGGGCACATTACCAGTGCATGCAAATACAAGGAGAAGGAGGCCGCCAGGCCACAGGAGGCTCAGACGGAGGCACCTGGGACGGAGACGGTTCAGACGGAGGCACCTGGGAAGGAGACGGCTCCCAGTCACTTGCCTGGGGAGACGGCGCCAGACAGATATATGGAGGAGGACACAGTTATGGAGGTTGATAGGAGGCTGGAGACAGGATCACCGCAGAGACAGGAGAGCATGCAGGGTGCACTGGTTCCGTTCCGGCCACGGAGGACTATGGTGACCAGGGGTATGAGCACGGCTGATAGTGGTCAGATGGTGGTGGAGGCCTCCCCGGCACTTATGGTATACAGCAGCATGAAGGGACATGCTCCGGCCACATTGGAGGATATACCCCAGGCGAGGGATATGGATGACCAGACCGAAGCCAATCCTGACTGGGCTCTTACTCTTAGCAGGATTCAGGCTCATCTTGCTCCTTCCTCCATGGCAGATGCAGTCTTTGATCAGGCGGATGAGACACTTCCCTCGAGTATCGATCCAGATGAGTTCCAGGGGGTCCCCTCATCTATTAATTAGATGTCGGTCCTAGCATGGAACATTAGGAGGGTGTCCCATTGGACGATGGAGGGAGATTAGAGGGGTTCTGAGGAGAGAGTCATGTGACATTGCTATCCTGCTGGAGACGAAGATTAGAGGGGCCGCTATGCTCTCGCGTCGGACTCCAGCAAACTGGGATCACATTCACAACTTAGATCTTTGCGGTATGGCAAGGATCTGGGTTAGGTGGAACAAAGGTAGCTGGGCGGGGGTGCAGATTCATAAATCAGAACAACTCATCGGCGTTACTTTCGAGAACAAAGGTGGGTTCCGATTCATCATGGGTGTTGTATATGGGCACAATGACCGGAGACTCCGGAAGGCTTTGCGGGAGGACATTGTGCTTATGAGTCATATGGCGGACAACATGCATCTCCCTCTGCTCATCATGGGGGACTTCAATGCTATGCTACTTCGTCAAGAGAAGGTGGGAGGCCGTCCTGTCCCGGACTCGATTTTATACGACTTTCAGAGGTGTCTGCTTATGTCAGGGATACGGGGGCTGGAGCGAGCCGGACATATTTGGACCTGGCACAACAAGACTACACATAATCGGATTGCTTGTCAGTTGGATCGGGCCTTGGGCAATAGTGAGTGGTTCAGGTGCTTTCCGAACTCGGTGGCGGAAGGTCTGGCGGCGGGTACTAGCGACCATTCTCCTATCCGGATTGGCCTCTGTGAGAGACCCACTTTGAGGACGAGGCCGTTTCGGTATAACAACAGCTGGTATCTGTCGGCAGGATATGAGGAGGTGGTTATAGGAGAGATGCAGCACTTCCGGGAAGGCACGGTCCAGTTCCGCATGGTTCACAAACTCAAGCAGCTCAAGCGGGTCATCAGGGGGTGGGTGAAGACGAGACCGAGGACTTCTCTGGCGGATAAGAAAGCCGAGCTTCGGGACACTCAGGTGGCCCTACAAGCTGACAATCTGAACGGAGAGCTGGCGGCTAAGGAGAAGATCCTGATTGAGGAGGTCAGCATTATGAGACTGCAGGAGAAGATTAGTGCGGCATAGAGGGCTAAATGTACCTGGCTCAAAGATGGAGACCGATGCACCAAATTCTTCTACGATGTGATCCGCACCCGTCAGTACCGGAACAGCATCCCCAGACTTCTGAATGCTGACGGACGTCTTGTAGGAGACCCGGTGGAGATTCAGGAGGAGGCCGTCAGATTTTACAATGACTTATATCAGCAGACGGACTACTCTAGCACGTTCTCTGCCCTTGTAATGAAGAGACTGGTGTCCCGCCATGGGAACAGTCTGCTTTTGGCACCTGTGAGGATGGAGGAGGTGGATGACATTGTGATGAAGGCTAATCCCAACAAAGCTCCTGGGCCTGATGGCTTCTCTTAAGAGTTCTTTAAGCGACACTGGGGTGTGCTTAAGGCACCTGTTTTGACGGCGGTTCAGGAGTTCTTTGTGGAGGGCCGGCTTCTGAAGGAGATGAATCACACATTCTTGACGCTGGTTCCTAAGAAGGAGGGAGCGACCTCACTTGCAGATTTTCGGCCCATTGCTTGCTGTAATTTTCTTTACAAGATTATCACTCATCTTATGTGCAGGCGTACGGAGGGGATTATGCAGGGATTGGTGTCCCAGAATCAAGCAGCGTTCATCAAGGGCCGGTCGATAGCGGAGCACGGCCTGCTAGCTCATGAGATGGTGAGGGAGTTCAGCAAACCTGGGGGGATGAAGGCTTGTGTGAAGCTTGACCTCCGGAAAGCGTATGATACGGTCAACCGGGACTTCCTGTGTCACTTGATGCTTGTCATGGGGTTCGACGAGAGGTAGGTTGCGAGGGTGAGGGAGTGCATTTACTCCCTACTTTCTCAGTCCTCATCCAGGGCACGCCGCATGGCTACTTCAGTAGCAACAGGAGGTTGAGGCAGGGTGTCCCCCTCTCCCCGTATCTATCTACCATGGTGATGGAGTACTTTACTTGCATGATGGATACGGTAGTGAATAGCAAGAGGATCGTTCCCCTTTTCCGGTTGGTGAGACCAGTTGTATCACATTTGTTCTATGCTGACGACTTATTGGTGCTACTCCAGCCTTCCATGCGGGGAATGAGAGCGCTCTCTGACATTATGGAGGAGTTCGGGCGGCTATCTGGGCTCCAGTTAAACCGGGAGAAGAGCATAGTCTACTTCAGCTCCCGGTGTACACTGCAGGAGGAGAGAGCCTTCGCTTTAGGAGTGGACAGAGGCGAGCTCCCAGTGAAATACCTGGGGGTCCCGCTGACGGTCAACTATGCCCGAGAGCAGGATTGTCACAGCTTGGTGGACTTTGCTCAGAGGAGAGTGGAAGGCTGCAAGCTGCGGGTCTATCATTTGGCGGACGGATTGAGTTGGTACGTTCGGTTATTACAGGCATCACGATGTTCTGGCTCCAGTCTATCCAGATCCCCACGGCTACCATTCAAAAAGTGGAGGCCATTTGTGCTGACTTCATCTGGAGGGGAGGGATGCATGCGATATCCTGAGACCAGTTATGTCGACCTCGGGAGGAAGGAGGAGTGGGGTTGAGGCCTCTTCATGCGGTTAGGAAGGCAGCTTGTGTGAAGATGGCCTGGAGATTCATCAAGGGGGGTCGCTCTGGGCGGAATGGATGGCGAACAGATACCTGAGGAGGACCAACTTCTGGGCCTGCAGGATAGACAATAATTTTTCGGTCACGTTTAAGGCCTTCCTGAGGTGTAGACCGGTGCTTCAGACCGCTATCTGCAGGCACATGAAGGATGGGACAACTATCGACCTTTGGCTAGACCCTTGGTTGGGTTCCAGATCCTTGCTCGAGCAATTGGGAGGGCAGCTGGACAGAGAAGCGGGCAGAGACTCACATGTAGTCGGTTCATCAGAGATGGAGTTTGGAGGCCAGAAGGATATCCATATACTGCTCAGCTTGCCGAGGAGATCCACCTTATTACTATTGACGCTAGCCAGGCGGAGGATTCATGGAGCTGGGCCGGCCCAGGTACGGAGGGCGGGTCAGGTCTATTCTGCTTTCGTAGCTGCTACGACTTGGTTCGGACCCATGACGACCGGGCTGAGGAAGTGGACTTCATTTGGGGCAAGGGAGCTGCCCGAAAAAATGCGCAGGCCGTGGGATTAGTGGCCCCTATTCCATGGGCACTATTCAGAGAGAGATTCCAGACTAAGTACTTCGATGCGGTGGCTCGGTACGATCTACAGACCAAGTTCACCAATCTGAAGCAAGGAGGCAGGACGGTCGATGGATATGCGGCCGAGTTCTCCAGGCTTAGTCGGTTTGCTCCCACTTTGGTGGCAACCGAGTTCGACAGAGCCCAGCGGTTCCAGCAGGGGCTCCATCTCGAGATTTTGTTGGCAGTGGAGCAGTTTGAGCATCAGACTTTCGATGCAGTACTGAGGGCAGCTAGGAGGCACGAGTATACCTCCCACAGGATTGTGGACAGGACCGGAGGTCGAAAGCGATCTCACGGCCAGATGAACCAGTCATCAGCACCAGCCCCGGCAGCCAGGGCTTTGACCATTGGAGCTCCGAGACGGGCGGCCTCAGTGACGTCGGTTCAGCATTCAGCCCCGGCATCCCCTCAGCAGCAGAAGCAGTCTTCCGCAATGGGCTGCACTCATTGTGGGAAGCCAGGACATGTTGTTTCGGAGTGTCGCCGAGCTCAGGGATTATGTTTGGCTTGTGGAGCACCAGACCACAAGATAGGATCCTGCCCGAATAGGGCCAGTTCATCCTCGGCCCAGACTAGTCCCTCGGTAAGGGGACCAGCACCAGCACTAGTACAACAGCAGTACCAGCCCCCGAGGCCATTGCCGCCTCAGGCACCAGTATTCCAGCAGCAGGGACCCCAACAGTATGCCCTGGTCCAAGCTCAGATTAAGAACTGGCAGAGAGGTTCATAGCAGGATATCTTTCCTCTTTCTCGTGCCTTCAATTTCCTTGCTTACATACATGATTGCATGATTGCATGATTGATTGTTTAGTATAGCTTGCTTGTGATTAGTATAGCTTGTCCTTGCAATTCTAGCCTCTTGATTAAATTCCGAGGACGGAATTCTTTTAAGGTGGGTAGAGTTGTAATGCCTGTGGTTCGTATTGCGTATATTGGTATACGTATACGTAATTTGACCCGTATTGCATGTCTTCCTGCTTGATTTATTCCAGCATTTCATTGATTGGTTTATTCTTGGGTTGGTTCGGCTTGGCTTGGTTTGCTTTGGTTCATCATGAACCAAGGGTGAACCCTCCTACCTACCACCACCCTCCTTACTTATAACCCCTTCCTTTTCTTTCTCATCATTATTTCCTTCTTCATTTACTCTCCACCATTACTTCTTCAACCACCAGGAGGGAGAGAGAGAGAGCTTAGGCAAGTGCAAACTTGCTTCATGATGGATCTCATGTTTTATTGTTCCATTCTCTTCCTTACTAGATTCTAAGCCTCTTTAGAACTGAAAGTTTTCGGTTTTGATGGTTATATTTTTGTAGATCTAAGTTTTAAGTTCCTTCTTGTTTATTTTTCTTGGTTTTGATCTCTAAAAACTTGGTATTTCCAAAAACTAGTGGTTCCATGTTGTAGAGAATTTAATTTCATGAAGTTTTAGCTTTTGTTTCGCTTGATTTCGACTCCGAATGAGAAAGTTATGGCCATTACAAGTTTTCGGAACTTTCATGGCTGAACTTGCTGTTTGGGGACGATGAACCTCATGCGCCCGGGAGGCCATGCGCCGGGAGGCCATGCGCCGTGAAGTCCCGGCAACGCATCCCTTAACTCCGAGCGTGTCATGCGCGTAGGTTCCCTACGCGCATGTATTAAAGACGCAACGTGAGTTTCTCATGCGCCGATTTGAGCAGAAATCCCATGCGCCGATTCGTGCAGGAATCTCATGCGCCGATTTGTGCAGGAATCCCATGCGCCGATTCGTGCAGGAATCCCATGCGCCGATTTGTGTAGGAATCCCATGCGCCGATTCGTGCAGGAATCTCATGCGCCGATTTGTGCAGGAATCCCATGCGCCGATTCGTGCAGGAATCCCATGCGCCGATTGTGCAGGAATCCCATGCGCCGATTTGTGCAGGAATCTCATGCGCCGATTTGTGCAGGAATCCCATGCGCCGATTTGTGCAGGAATCCCATGCGCCGATTTGTGCAGGAATCTCATGCGCCGATTCGTGCAGGAATCTCATGCGCCGATTTGTGCAGGAATCCCATGCGCCGATTCGTGCAGGAATTCCATGCGCCGATTGTGCAGGAATCCCATGCGCCGATTTGTGCAGGAATCCCATGCGCCGGAATTGCTCTATTTTACTGTTTTTGCCTGTTTAAGTTGTTTTGTAGCTAGAATCTTGAAAAACTCAAAACATGAAAGTTGTAGGTCTTTTCCTTGGCTTCAAGAACATGTTACTAGTTATTTTATGCAAGTTTCTCTCATTCATGATAATGTAAGGATAGAACACGATAGTGGCCTGTTAAGGCGCACTCTTGACAAGTACCAAGTGGACATGACATGACCTGATAGTGGCCCGCCGTGGCGCACTCCTGACAAGAAAACCTGACATGATATACCCTGATATGCTGTTGCGACGGCTAGCATGACATGACATGACTTGATAAGTATAAACAACCTGGACACCGTGGACGATTGTGCTTGTGCAATAAACCAGTCTTGTCTTGCATCATGCTTAGGATGGGACCCCTGAGTACCACGGTCAGGGGTACCTACTGAAATGAACTAAGGCTAATAACTAGATTAACACAGTAGTCATGAAGAGATTTCCCAGCTACAGGCAATCCCGTTACCTAGGTGCTCTTGGGATCTGTAGCCTGCCGTCGAGTAGGGCACATTTCCAGCACACTGTCATGTGTTGCACCCTCTAAGTCACTTAAGGGTACATGCGTTTCCTAGACAATGTACCCACATGAACTCAACCCCTAGTATTAACCTGGGTAACCTGGATGGTCTGCAGGGCTTGTGGTTGTGGAATATCTCATTGCATCTTGCTAGTAAATTAGGCCTGTGATAACCCTAGTTAGTTAAAGTATCAAGCCGTACTTATTTCTTGGCCGTGAATGATTGAATGGAGTCTAACCCTGTCTATTCTTGCCTCAATCATGTACAAGATTGTTACATGACATGATTACTTGTGCTTGCTTTTCAACAATAAAGATCAGGGGACCAGTTCTGTTCAGGCGAAGGGTTACAACCCCGGTCCTTGTTTGGTTTACGGGTTGTAACCTGGCTCCCGGAGCAGTTCTGTGTTCTCTCTTCGTTTATTGTCTTGTTGCACCCCATGACATGCTCGACAAGCTTTACCTTACTTCGAGATCGTAATTATTTACACTGGCCTTATTGATAAATGGTGGGGATACCAAGTTCCGTTCAGATGAAGAGTTACAACCCCGGTCCTTGTTTGGTTTACGGGTTGTAACTTGGTTATCTGAATAGTCCCATGGTTACCTCATCGTATATCACCTGTCATGCTTTTCCTTAATTACTGTCTTTTATTATGTAATTATATTCTTGTGCTAATTGCTGGTTTTAGTTCCTAAGTGAAGCCTCCTTTGTGGCACTTGCTCTTTCTGGGGTCTGACCCAGCTGGTTTTGTATGGCCAGATACCAGAGCAGCTCCAGAGGATCTACCGGTTTTCCAGCCCGATGGTGAACACCAGGCGTAACCAGGGCAACGAGTGGGTTATTTTTGGCTCTCCCACTTTATTGTAAAAAAAAAAAATCTTTTGAGGCGTTTAGCCGACGAGCACCTGTTTAGCTCGTATTGCACCTTACTTACTGTCTGCCTACGGGCTATAACATGATTGGCAACCTAGGGTTGATCATGTATGACTAAAACTCTTGCTAGTCCTCACATTTTGTAACGACTAGCTTCATGATCAGCTGAATATGTAATGTTTGGGACGCCTTACTATTGTATATTTGGTGATCTTACATCTTGTAACATTTACTTACTTGCTTGTGATTGAGACACTAGGCTTGTTCTTGACCTTAAGAGACTGTTAGCTTGTAGATAAACCCTCATATATCTAGACAGCCGTGACCGTATAATGAGGTGGATTCCATTTCATTATACGTAGCTGGCTATGTCTGCCCCCGCTCTCCAGTATTCTGGTTCTGGGGCGTGACAACAAGTTTACCCTCAAGAGACGGCCTGATATCTCTGTCCATACACTATAGGTGAGTTCTTTATAAAGAGTCATGGCATGAAGCATTGCGCTTCTTTGCGGTGCTACGCCGCTATGACATGGCTTAAAGCCGAGGCTTTACCCCACCTGGGTACCTCATCGTAGTATCATACTACTGTAGCATGAGGTCACCGGCCTCTTTGTAGTGCCAAACTACCCAGCATGAAGCCTTGTGCTTCCGTGCGGTGTTACGCCGCTATGACATGGCTCGCAAAGCCGAGGCTTTACCCTACCTGGTACCTCTTCGTGGTGTCATGCCACTGTAACATGAGGACATCGTCCTCTTTGTAGTGCTCTCTACCTCTCTTTATTACGATTATCATACAACATTAGGCTACATGCCTATTTGTGGTGCTACTCCGCTGTGACTTGGCTTGCAAAGCCGAGGCATTACCCCTACCTGGGAACCTCATGGTGGAGTCACCCCACTATAGCATGGAGTTACACTCCTTGTAGTGCTGCGCTACCGTGCTTTCTGTAAAGCACTCGAGGCATTCACTCTGCCTGAGAACTCATTAAGGCATTTAAGCCAACCTTCCCACAGGATCCGTTTTCCGCAGAAAATAAAAGTAGACAACAGTGGTTGTAGGTCTGTAACATCTCCATGTCACATAGGACAAGTACCCACCGTTCCTGATATTCTTCTGGTTAATAGTCCTCCTTTGAACCAAAAGCTAGATGCCTAGTAGATTTCTCTTTGAACTAATAGCATAAAACTTTATGGTAAGAATGTAATAACACAATATCAGAATGCCTTCAAACCCATCTTCCTTGCTATGTCCTCGACCAGCTGGCGTTTGAGGCCCTTCGTGAACGGATCGACCAGGTTCTCTTGACTCCGAACATCGATTACTGCAATGACGCCCCTTTTGATGAGATCGTTCACTGCTCTGTGCTTCAACCGCACCATCCTCTTCTTCCCGTTGAAGAGTTCATTTGATGCCACTGCTGCTGCCGCCTGGTTGTCACAGTATATCGGTATTGCCGGTATCTGAGCTCCAACCACCGGAAGATCATACATGAGCTCCCGAAGCCACTCTGCTTCATCTGCAGCAGCATCCAATGCAAAGAATTCATATTCCATGGAGGAGCGAGATAATATAGTCTGCTTCTTCGACTTCCACGATATAGCAGCTCCGCCCATGGCGAATACGAATCCACCTGTGGAATACTCACTCTCCATATCTGAACACCAGCTAGCATCACTGAAGCCTTCCACTACTGACGGATCTCCGCTGCAGAAAAGTGCATATGTCTGAGTTTTCTTGAGATATCTCATAACACGCTTCACAGCTTTCCAGTGCTCAACGCCTGGATTGCTAGTGAACCGACTCAGCATTCCTACGGCAAAAGCTATGTCAGGCATTGTGGCAGTAGTAGCGTACATCAAGCTTCCGATGACGCTAGCGTACTCCAACTGCCTGACGCTTTCCCTCGAATTTGGCTCCAGCTTCTGATCACTCCGGTACGGTGTATCAATTATAGGAAGATCTTGATACCCGTAGCGAGTGAGCATCTTCTCAATATAATGAGATTGTGACAGCGCTATTCCAGTGCCTGTCCGGATGATCTTGAGCCCCAAGATTACGTCGGCATCCCCCAAGTCCTTCATACTAAACTTGGTCGAGAGGAATTTCTTTGTCTCTGTGACGCAGCTTAAATCCGTACCTAGGATTAGCATGTCGTCCACGTAAAGACAAACAATTACTCCTCTTCCGTCAGTAAACTTCGTATAGACACTCTTGTCTGTTTCACTGACCCTGTAGCCATTTGACCTTATCACCTTGTCAAACTTCTCATGCCATATTTTGGGAGCTTGTTTCAAACCATACAGAGACTTCATCAACTTGCAGACTTTGTCTTCCAGACCTCTGACGACAAAACCTTCTGGTTGTTGCATGTAGATCTCTTCGGTCAGCTCGCCATTAAGGAATGCCATTTTCACATCCATCTGATGTATCACCAGCTTGTGTATTGCTGCTAGAGCAATTAACAATCTGATGGTTGTCATCCGAGCTACTGGAGCATAAGTGTCAAAGTAGTCGATCCCCTACTTCTGAGCAAACCCTTTGGCCACTAGCCTGGCCTTGAACTTGTCAGTGGTTCCATCTGCTTTCATCTTCTTCTTGAAGATCCATTTGCATCCGATGGGTCTTGCTCCTTCTGGCAGGTCAACCAATATCCATATGTTGTTGGAGGTGATTGAGTCAATCTCGTTGTCTATCGCCTCCTTCCAGAATACAGCATCTCTGGTCTTCATCGCCTCATCATAGGTAAGCGGATCTGCTTCCACATGATAGGTGACGAAGTCATCTCCGAAGTCTTTCGGCCTCCTCGTTCGCTTAGTTGACGGCTCAGCGAGTTCTGGTTCAGCTGGTGTCTCCTTGACGATAGCTTCATCTTGGACTACTGGTTCATTAAAGACTTCTGTCTGCTTTGTACCCTCATCATTCTCCGAAAGATCCGCGAGAACAACATTCTTGTGTTTTGCAAACTTGTCTTCAAAGTATTCAACATCGCGAGATTCGATGATATGGTTTGACTCGATATCAAGGAATCTCCGAGCATCACTCTTTTCGGCATACCCCAAGAAGATCGCCTTCGTAGTCCTTGTCCCCAGCTTCTGAATCTTCAGATCCGGGAGCTTCACATAAGCCAGACACCCCCACACTCGAATGACATTCAAGTTAGGTCTGACTTTGAACCAGAGTTCACGAGGAGTTATGTCGGAAGTTGCATATGGCACTCTGTTCAGAATGAACGTTGCCGTTAGTGCAGCTTCTCCCCAGTAGCACTTTGGAAGACCTGCAGTCAACAGCATGGAGTTCATCACCTCTGTCAACGTTCTGTTCTTCCTTTCTGCTACTTCCGTTGGATTGAGGAGAGTACGGAGCCGTCGTCTCATTGATGATTCCATGTTCTTTGCAGAATGATAAGAATTCATGAGACCGATACTCCCCGCCTCGATCACTCCTTAACCTCTTGAGTTGTTGTCCAGTTTGCCGCTCAGCCTCGGCCCTGAACTCCTTGAACTTCTCAATAAAGCTTTGAGATTGTTAGTGCCGAGGCACAATTTTCGATGGAAAATTCTGAAACTGAAACAATTATACAGACAACGTTTCAAATGCAACACCTTAAAGAAGGTGTGCAACAGAGATCCTGGAGGATTCTGAATTACGAGGATCTAAAAAGATTCTACTTAATACACAAAAAATCTAAAGAGACTTTGTGCAAGTAAATATCGACAGTAGAGCTTCTAAAAAGAAGTTACTGTAAAAGGCAACTATCGGCAGTAGAGCTTCTAAAAAGAAGTTACTGTAAAAGGCAACAATCGGCAGTAGAGCTTCTAAAAAAAAGTTACTGTAAAAGGCAACAATCGGCAGTAGAGCTTCTAAAAAGAAGTTACTGTAAAAGGCAACTATCGGCAGTAGAGCTTCTAAAAAGAAGTTACTGTAAAAGGCAACAATCGGCAGTAGAGTTTCTAAAAAGAAGTTACTGTAAAAGGCAACAATCGGCAGTAGAGCTTCTAAAAAGAAGTTACTGTAAAAGGCAACAGCAGCGATGACAGGCGAGAATGAGATGCTGGGGTGAATGAACCACCATTGCTCAAAGCTTTATTCGCCCCACACGAGCACGAACAGCTCCCAGGAACCAGCAAGTTCATGAAGAACTTCTGGAACGCTCGTAAGTCAATATTTGAGACTTGAACGGGCTTTCTGGACTTTACAGACTCCCTTTACTCTCTTCTTGGTGCATCTTTCAAAGGAGGCCAAGGGGCTCTATTTATAGAGTGGAGTTGAGACTTCACCTCTTCTCTTATCCGATGTGGGACTAAAATACCAATACTCAAAAATAGAGTTTGATATTTTAGATCATCCCACAATCAGCATAGAAGTGTGCCAGTCTACGCCTACCCCCCAAACACTCCCGTGCATGCACGAGACATCCTGGAGTCCGTGTCCGAGTCCGTACTACAAAAATTAACTTGCTTCCTTGTTGGATTTAATCCTTTTTCCTTCTAGGAAAATACTCCCACATGGCACAAACTTGTGCCCCACTACACCTCATGTGCACACCTCAACACAAGCAATGCATTATATTGAGATACTCACCATTTGGTGTAGCCGATGTGGGACTATCTTTTCTAGTCCAAAGACAAAAACACTAACATATATTTAGTTAACCATATCTAGAACCCTAAGAAGAAATTATAAAACCAAAAAAAATTTTTGTCAAAAATGCCATTTTTAAGCGTGTACCTGTGCAATGGTGGTAAATTAGATAGGTTAGTTGAATGTTAATTATTAATTAGATAAACTAGAATAGCTAATTATTAATTAGATAAACTAAACAACAATTAGCTCTGACAAGCTGATGTGTTGGATGAAAAAGTAAAGAAACGCCCATTTTAGGGACGTTTTGGGATTTTTTTTCTTTTTTTTTGCAAATATCCAAATTTTGTTGCTCTTCTAGCAATTTCTTTCAAGTATAGTGCTCTACTGTAATTCTCTGTTTTGAGCAACTAAACTATGTAATAATTAGAATGATAAGAGTGTTGTAAGAGCCGAACCGACGGTTGGACCGAGTTCAATCGATTTATGCTAAAAAATCGGTCAATTCCGACTAAAACTGGATCTTTTAAAGAACCGTCGATTTTTTTCAATCCTGATTCAACCGGTGAACCGGCCGAACCAGTTTACAATTGAACCGGCCAATTTTGATTTATTTTTTTTAAATTAAAAAAAAATTATCATGTGAAATTTTGACAATTTGATTCTTGGTTTACTGGCCTTAATTATAATTGTAAAATTAAACAAAACTAATGTACTAATAATCAAATCAAACCAAAGCAAGAAATAAATATGGATATATTACCTATTTGAACCAAATAAAAAATGTAGGTTCAATTGCGGGTCCGGCGTGACTTATTGAAGCTAACTAAAGGGTTTTCTTTTTGAGTACATATAATTAAGCCTCCTAAATTCATATCTATTTTTTAGTAAAATATTTAAAATTAAGAATTCAACAAAAATGACGAGGCCAAGCCTCTTTACGAGCAAGAGGCACGCATGAACGATGCGATCAGTCGATTCTATATGTCGTGATAGTGCTTATGTCTACCTCAGGTCGATTCAATGGCATATAGATCTCTCTCCCTCAACAATGGAGGTCGCAGGTGAGATCATGTGGACAAAGAGGAAGAGAGAGCTCTACTATTTGTTCTCTTCAAACAAAGAAGAAGAAGAAGATAGCATAAAATTAGAGAGAAGGAGAGTTAAAGTTATTCAATCCAACGGTAAGTCAATGTATAGTTATTCAATCCAACGGTCCAGTGTTGTCTTCAGTGGCGGAGGATAGCATGGACTAAGGAGACGATGGCCTCCCAAAATAAGGCAAATATTAAAGGCCACCTTTTTTTTACTAAGGACAACCATCCTACTAAGGACAACCATGACTGACTTTTTTTTTACTAAGGACAATCAAAATTGAACAAGATTACTAAGGACAACCATGACTCTCTGCTTCCTTCGTCTTCCTCCACAAGGAAGCCCTAACCCTAAAAAAAATATCGTACGACGACGTGGATATCGAGGACATGGAGTGGAGCGAGGAGATCCAGGCCTTCACCTACCCATGCCCATGCGGAGACCTCTTCCAGATCACCAAGGAGGAGCTCCGCACCGGAGAGGAGATCGCTCGGTGCCCCACCTGCTCCCTTTACATCACCGTTATCTACAACCAGGAGGACTTCCTGGACCCGAAACCCCATGGCGAGGACTGCATGCCAACCTGCAGTCATGTCTTCACTTTGGACTGCAAGCAAACCCTGCAGTCACTGTAGGTTAGAAGTTTTAAAAAAAAAACTTCTGTCAATCGAGGACTGCAGACAAGCACTGCAGTCATGTCTTCACTTTGGACTGCAGGCAAGCCCTGCAGTCCTCGATTGACAGAAGCGGGGCGGCCCTTAGTGTTTTCAAAATGACAAACTTGTAATTTTTTTAAAATTTTAAATTGGTGGCCCTTAGTAAAAAGAGGGTGGCCTTTAACATTTGCCCAAAATAAATTCTTATAATTTGGTCTCTACAAAATATAGTTTACTTCTATAAAAAAAAATACATCTTATTTTTTCAAATTTTTTTTTGTTAAACTCTGCCAGTGGATGTCTTAGTTTCTTTGAAGCTATGTAAGGGCATATTTGATAAAACGTAAGTGCAAAAAATTTTGGGTTTGGACTTACAAAGATGGAAGAATGATAGAAATTCAACAACTTACTTGTCCTTCTAGTAGGAAAAAATTGTGTTTGGTTAGAATAGAAAAGTGAAGTGGAAAATAAAAATTAGATAAATATGTTTGGTTCAGATAGAAGTGAAAAATGAAAAGTAAAAAGTGGAAGAGTATTCTATAATAATAAATTATGGATGATTCACATAACAATTTAATAAATTAAATAATTAGTTTAATAAATTAAGATAATTAATTAGTAACTAATTACAAATTTATCAACTCAAAATTAATTACTAACTAATTAAGAATTTATATTTAAACACTAACTATTTACTATTAATTACTATAATTCTTTTGAGATTATTTATCTAATTATTTACTATTAATTGAAAAAACTGACTTTAAAAAATTATTAATTACATTGATTATATTAATTATCTAACTATTCTTTCCATTTGAAAAAACCTAGTGCAGCTGTTAGCAAAACAAACAATTAGTGCACCTGTTAGCAAAAAAATATTAATTATATTACTATTAAAAATTACTATAGTGCGGCTGTTAGCAAAA
The DNA here is from genome assembly GCA_029216955.1 of Iris pallida. Lineage (NCBI taxonomy): Eukaryota > Viridiplantae > Streptophyta > Magnoliopsida > Asparagales > Iridaceae > Iris > Iris pallida. The sequence continues at coordinate 2,880,647 of JANAVB010038620.1, read as the reverse complement.
GAAAAACTATTAAAATTACTATTAAAAAACTATTAGTTACATTAATTAGCAAAAAAGTAGTGCAGTTGTTAGTAAAAGAAATTACAACTAATTAAGAGTGTTTTTTTAAAAGAAAAGTAAAATAAATTAAAATAAATAAATTTCCACCCACATCCGGCATCCAACTCCGGATGTGGATGTAAGCAAATAACCCTGCCTCCCTCCGCCGACAGGAACTGCCAGCAGTCACATCTGCCAGTTTCGTTCCCTCTTTCTCCTCCCAACAAAACAACAACTTTGCACTCTCAACCTTCTATTCCTAAAAAAATGTAGGAATCCACACTCACTTCCTATTTGCCAAACACCCCCTTAGCTGGATAATGTTAGAGTGACTAGCATTGGGTTATCATCTCTTATGGCTTCAAAACGTTAAAAAAAAATTAATTAAAAAAATACGAGAAAAATATTTCTTAAATTAATTTTAATCATAGTTAAAAATTTAGGTTTAATTTTATCTTGATACTCTCAACTATTCATATTTTTTCGACTTAATTGTAACTTGATGCCCTCAACTATTTTCGTTTTTCAACTTGATATCCTAAACTTTTTTTTTTAAACTTGATACATTGAAATTTTTTTTGACAATAATATCCCTGTTCAAAACTAAAAACTACTCTTCAACCCCCTCCCACCCCAGCTGCCCCCTCGTCCCTCCCCGACCACCCCTCTCCCCCCTGCCCCCCTCCCCCTCCGGCCACCCCCCCACGTCAAGTCGTTGTTTTTAGGGTGGTTCGAGCGGCCGAGGGACGAGATCGTGAAGGAGCAGGAGATGTGCAGGGACCCCAGGTTCAAGGCCTCGCACGGCCCCTACTTTGATAGGCTCCCGGCCGATATGATGGCTGTCATTACAATGCACAAGGTGATGAGCCTGCTGATGAGAGGGCCGGGAGGGGCCGGAAGCATTAGGGTCGTGCAGGCCGCGTGCGTGATAGGAAAGGCCATCGAGCATGAGGTGAGATGAGCTTTGTTACTCAAATTTTACTTATTCGTGTAGATATACTGTGATTAATTTAGTTATTTGACTATGAGATAAAATATTGTCAATGAATCGAGTCAATTGACATCATAACATGAAGATAACAGACGAGTGTGCTTGTCGGAGGTTCCAAACGCAGGTGGGGAGCTTGGTTTTTTGTTTTTGTTTTTTATTTTTATTTTTTTTGGTGGGGGGAGGGGTTTGGCCGGAGGGTGGGAGGGAGGGGGGGAAGGGAAGGACAATGGTATTTTGGGATTTTTTTAAATTTTAGGGTACGAAATTGAAAACATATAATAGTTGATGGTATTAAGTTGTTAAGTAAAAAAGTTTAGGGTATAAAGTTGAAAAACGAAAATAGTTGAAGGCATCAAGTTGCAATTACGCCTATTTTTTAACTTGATATTCTAAACTTTTTTACTCAACAACTTAATACTATCAACTATTAAATATTTTCAACTTTCATACCCTAAAATAAATCCAAAACTATCCCTACCTTATCCTGCCCCTCCCCTCCAGCCACCACTCTGTTGGGAAAGAAGCGCGGAAACCTTTCCCCAAACCGGAGAGTACCTGCGAGAGGACCGGGCAATACAACGCACGAACCCAAAAACGAACACACAAAACAAACCACGCAGACACAGAGAATTTTTGACGTGGAAACCTTTGCGGGAAAAATCACGGGACGATCGGAGTCCAACCCTGAGAAGCCTCCACTAATGGAATAGAAGAATTACACCCTCTACAAACTCCTCCCGATCCAAATCGGATCCCCACAACACTCAGAGATAAGAACAATGATTACAAGGCTACGAAGAGCGAGAACGACGAGTAGAGATTACCCGAAACACGATCTCCTTCGAAAATGACCTTCAATCCTCCGTCTTCTTCTCCGAAGTTGCAATGGCACTCTTGCCTCCTTCTCTCTCTCAACTTGTGTTGTCCAATACTTGCGCTTATGAATTAGGGTTGAGAAAACTCAATATAACTCCCCAATCCCGCAACCAATCTGGACCGTTGGATTAGATCCAATGATGAAAACTCATCCAGAAATCCGCTTCAGCCCCCGACACACAGAGTTCGGCCAGAACTCTGTGTGGGGCAGCCAGCACCTACTGGCCAAACCCTGGAACGGCCAGACCGAGTTCGGCCCGGACTCGCCATGGGACCGAGTTCGGCCCGAACTCGGGTCCCCTGCTTCCAGCAGCTCCAGCAGCAACAGCAGCAACTTCGTCGCCTACTTCCCGAGCTTCTTCGACACACGAACGGCGCTCGTCGCACTCCGGGGTCTTCTCCACATAGGTTGGGAACCCCACCCACTCCAACAAATCTCCCCCTTCACAACTATGGGGAGGACGTCGTCATCCCGACGATCTGCCTGCAGTACTCGAACTTCCCCCTTGGTAGAATCTTCGTGAACATATCAGCTCCGTTGTCATCTGTATGTACCTTCTCAAGCTCCGCGTCCTTCTTCTCAACCACATCCCGTATCCAATGATACCGAGTCTCGATGTGCTTGGACCGGCTATGAAACGTCTGATTCTTCACAAGGTAGATAGCACTCTGACTGTCGCAAAGCAAAGTATACTGCTCTTGCTTCAGTCCCATTTCCTGCAACAACTTCTTCATCCACAACAGCTCCTTGCAAGCCTCCGTCGCCGCAATGTATTCCGCCTCCGTCGTCGACAAGGCAACACACTTCTGCAACCGCGACTGCCACGACACTGCTCCTCCCGCAAACATTATCACGTAGCCTGAAGTCGATCGCCTCGTGTCTACATCTCCAGCCATATCAGCGTCGGTATACCCGACCAGCTTCGGCTCGTCACCACCAAAGGAAAGTCTCCAACCGGCAGTGCCCTGAAGGTATCGTAGAATCCACTTGACCGCACTCCAATGTACCCTTCCAGGATTTGAAAGATACCTGCTAACCGTACTAACTGCATGAGCAATATCTGGCCTCGTACACACCATAACATACATCAGGCTTCCCACAGCTGAAGCATATGGAACCTGCTCCATATCTTCCTTTTCGTCCTCGGTAGATGGACACTGCTCCTCAGTGAACTTAAAGTGAGCCGCGAGGGGGGAACTCACTTTCTTCGACCCGTCCATCCCGAAACGCTGAAGTACCCGGTGGATGTACTTCTTTTGGGACAAGTGTAGCAGCTTGGACTCTCTCTCTCGGCTGATCTCCATCCCAAGAATAGTCTTCGCTGCGCCCAAATCCTTCATAGAGAAGGCCGCGCCCAGTTGGCGCTTCAACTCCGCTATCCTAGTGGCATTCCGACCCACTAATAGCATATCATCTACATAGAGCAATAAAATGATGAAATCATCCTCGGCAAAATACCTCACAAATGCACAATGGTCCGACGTCGTCCGTGCATAACCATGCTCCCCCATAAACGACTCGAATTTTCTGTACCACTGCCTCGGAGCCTGCTTCAGACCATACAAGCTCTTCCTCAACCGGCAGACCAAATGTGACTTGTCCTTCTCACAGAATCCCTCCGGCTGCTCCATGTACAACTCCTCCTCAAGATCACCGTGGAGGAACGCCGTCTTCACGTCCATCTGCTCGACCTCCAAGTCGAAACTGGCTGCTAATGCTAGCACCACCCGAATAGACGAATGCTTGACGACATACGAAAAGATCTCATCATAATCCACGCCTTTCCGCTGACCGTAGCCCTTGACTACCAGCCTCGCTTTGTATCGAGGGCGAGTAGCATCATCCGTCTGCTTCACTCTGAACACCCATCGATTCTTCAAAGCCTTCTTGCCCTTTGGCAACCACACCAGATCATAAGTGGAATTGGTGTGCAAGGAACTCATCTCCTCCTGCATAGCCACCATCCACTCCTGCCTGTGTTCGTCTTCCATAGCCTCTGCGAAACTTTCGGGCTCTCCCCCGTCAGTCAATAGCACATACTCATCCGACGAGTATCTCGTAGATGGTCGACGATCCCTGTTGCTCCTTCTCAGTGGAGCCACTGGTGCTGGCTGTATACCGACAGCCTCCTCCCCTTCAGGAACTGCCTTCCCGGCATGCTCATCCTCCTGAGGGACACCCTAACCACCATCATCAGGCTGATGATCAAGGTTGGGAGCAACTCCATGTACCGGCTCCCCCATAACTGGATCCTCCGCAATGTCTTCTGGAAACTGCTCGAAGCGAAATGACTCTAACTCAGGCAATTCCTCAGCCTCAGAAGGCGTCTCGGAATCCTGAGTGTTGGTCATGGTCTGATCCTCGACGAACACCACGTCCCTGCTTCTGTAGAGCTTTCCTTCCACTGGGTCGTAGAGTCTATAGCCAAACTCATCCCGACCGTAGCCGACAAAGACGCATCGCCTCGTCTTCGGCTCAAGTTTGGTTCTCTCGTCCTTCGGTACATGCACGAAGGCCTTACAACCAAACGCCCGCAGGTGACTGTATGACGGCTCTTTGCCGTACCATACTTTGTCAGGCACATCACCCTGCAAAGGAGCACTAGGAGACAAATTAATAATATAAGCAGCTGTGAGAAGAGCCTCACCCCAATAACTGCCCGGCAAGTTTGCTTCTGACAGCAAACACCGCACCCTCTCCATCAGTGTCCTGTTCATGCGCTCCGCTACACTATTGAGCTGAGGTGTCTTTGGCGGAGTCTTCTGGTGTCGTATCCCTTGCTCTCTGCAATACGCATCAAAGGGACCGATGTATTCGCCGTCATTGTCGGACCGAACACACAACAACTTCTTGCCCGTCTCCCTTTCAACGGAGGCCTAAAACTCCTTGAAAGTAGGCAGCACCTGATCCTTGGTCTTTAAGGCATAGACCCAAACCTTCCTGGAACAGTCATCAATAAAAGTCACAAAGTAAGAAGCACCACCAAGAGATTTTACCTTCATAGGACCGCAGACATCCGAGTGAATCAACTCGAGCAACGCCGGCTTTTTCGAACTTGGGTGACTCTGGAAAGACACCCTATTTTGCTTCCCAGCCAAACAGTGCGTGCACTTCTCCAACTTTGTAGACTTGAGCCCCGGAATCACCTTCATGTTCATCAAGTAGCTCATCCCCTTCTCGCTGATATGGCCGAGCCGCCTGTGCCACAACTCGGTAGACGCATCACTGACTGCGTTCACCTCCTGTGCCCCCTGTGCGCTCCCCTCCATATAGTAGAGACCGAACTTCTTGCTTCCTCTGGCAATCACCAACGAACCTCTGGAAAGCTTCCACTGACTATTCCCGAAGAGACTGAAGAATCCCTCGTCATCCAACCTTCCAACCGACACCAGGTTGAAACGGATATCAGGGACATGACGAACATCCTTGAGAACAAGAACCGCACCCGTCTTCGTTCTCAAATGCACATCTCCAACGGCAACCGCCTTCGACACATCTCCGTTGCCCATCTTCAACACGCCACAGTCACCTGTCGTATAAGTGGCAAACAGTGCCCTATTGTGAGATACATGTGCTGAAGCCCCTGAGTCCACCAGCCAAGAATTGTCATCGCAGGCGAGGTTAGTAATGACCTCATCACCTACGACGATCACATCGCCTCCATGCGTCGAGGCCGCCGCTGTAGTGTTCTCTTCTTGCTTCCCCTTGTCGTCCTTCTTCTCTCTCTTCCAAGCGAAACAGTTCCGCTTGATATGGCCCTTCTTACCGCAATGATAACACTCTGAGTCCTCGTAACGACCCTTGGACTTCCCCCTGCTCTTGTCTCTGCCACCACCTGGACCCCTACTTTTGCTCCTTCTGCGGCTCTCTGAAACAAGTACCTTTGAGTGGTGGGATGTGGATGAAGTGCCCTGAGAACGTCTCCGCATCTCTTCATTCAACACCCCGCTCTTGGCAAACTCCAGACTGACCACGCCCTCTGGAGCAAAAGCGATCATAGATACTCGTACGGTCTCCCACGAGTCTGGCAAGGTACACAGCAGCCACAGTCCCTGAACTTCGTCGTCGAACTTGACTCCCATAGAAGATAGCTGGTCAACCACGCCCTGGAACTCACTCAAGTGATCCGAAATAGACGCCCCATCCTTGTACCGCAGACCCATCATCGTTCGGATCAGGAACAACTTGTTTACCCCGGTCTTCTTCGCATACAAGGATTCCAGCTTATCCCACAACGTCTTCGCGTGCTCAATATTGGCAACGTGGTTGTACACGTTCTCATCAACAAACTGCCGTATGTACCCACACACCTGTATGTGCTCGAACGTCCAGTCCTCCTCGGATTTATCACTGGGCCTCTCGGATGCAAATACGGATAGATGCAGCTTCTTGACAAATAGCAAATCCTTCATCTTGCTCCGCCAATAATGATAGTTTGTGCCATTAAGGTTCACCATGCGCACCGGCTTCGCGTCCATCTCTCCTCTCTGGTTCCTCTGTCAACTCCTGACACCCTTTGAACCCAAAGCTCTGATACCACTCTGTTGGGAAAGAAGCGCGGAAACCTTTCCCCAAACCGGAGAGTACCTGCGAGAGGACCGGGCAATACAACGCACGAACCCAAAAACGAACACACAAAACAAACCACGCAGACACAGAGAATTTTTGACGTAGAAACCCTTGCGGGAAAAACCACGGGACGATCGGAGTCCAACCCTGAGAAGCCTCCACTAATGGAATAGAAGAATTACACCCTCTACAAACTCCTCCCGATCCAAATCGGATCCCCACAACACTCAGAGATAAGAACAATGATTACAAGGCTACGAAGAGCGAGAACGACGAGTAGAGATTACCCGAAACACGATCTCCTTCGAAAATGACCTTCAATCCTCCGTCTTCTTCTCCGAAGTTGCAATGGCACTCTTGCCTCCTTCTCTCTCTCAACTTGTGTTGTCCAATACTTGCGCTTATGAATTAGGGTTGAGAAAACTCAATATAACTCCCCAATCCCGCAACCAACCTGGACCGTTGGATTAGATCCAATGATGAAAACTCATCCAGAAATCCGCTTCAGCCCCCGACACACAGAGTTCGGCCAGAACTCTGTGTGGGGCAGCCAGCACCTACTGGCCAAACCCTGGAACGGCCAGACCGAGTTCGGCCAGGACTCGCCATGGGACCGAGTTCAGCCCGAACTCGGGTCCCCTGCTTCCAGCAGCTCCAGCAGCAACAGCAGCAACTTCGTCGCCTACTTCCCGAGCTTCTTCGACACACGAACGGCGCTCGTCGCACTCCGGGGTCTTCTCCACATAGGTTGGGAACCCCACCCACTCCAACACACTGCCCCCTCTAGCCAACCCTGCTCTCCCCTTTCTAGCCATTCCTGCCCCCTCCAGCCACCCCCTCCCCTCCCCCCACCTCCCCCCTCCTCTCTCTTCGTGCGCGTGCCAGCCAGCAGCGAAGACACCGTAAAGAGAGGGAGGGCGGTGGTGCAGTCGAGGGTGGGGGGAGCGGGGACGGGACAACGGGGCCGGGAGGGGGGGTGGCAGCCGCGAATGGCTGAAGAGGAGGCGGGGAGTATGTACATCAGTACGTCACTCCGAAGATCAATTGTAGAATTTTGTTAAAAGAAGTAATTATTTAAGAATTTTGTTGAAACAAAAAAAAATTGTTGAAAGAATTTTTCCTGTGCTTAAGATTTGGTGAAACCAAACCGGCCGAAAATCGATTTGTTGTAATTAGGTTCGGCTTTTATTAATTAATACGGATTTTTTTTTGGTTATACATAATTCGGTTTTTGATTTAATCGGACTTCACATAATCGGTTCATTTTGAACCGAATCGAACCAATGCTCACCCCTGACCAAAAACTAGGGTGAATGTTCATTCTTTTAGGTCTCGTTTGTTTTGCTAACAAATCGATTCTTTATTCTTTCATTTTTTTTAATAAATTGCAATTCCAATCAATGTTTTTCCGGTGTTAAATCATTAGGTGGGTGGGAGAAACATTTTTTTTTCTCTTATTTTTTTTCTCTTGGGAATTAATTTTATTTTCTACTCATTTCTTTGACATCCAAAAGAAAAAAAAAAGAACTTTCCGTTTCGAAGGCTTTAATTCCGCGAACCGAACATGATTTAAATCAATAATAGTCAAAACTAGTGTTGATGTTCACTCCAAAAATTGTTTTAGTTTGAATGAAAATGACACGTACCAACTTTTGAGTAGAATGATAAACATCCATCCTAGTTTTGTCAGTTTTAAATTTGCTCAAAATTATCAAAGTTGTATTATCTTCTAGTAATTATTGTAGTACATTTAACATTTGTCATTTTCAACCTCTTGTAGTTGATTCAAGATACCATATGTGAGACATAAAAAACTATTGCGAGAGAAACTCCCGTAGTAGTAATGTAACACCCTCTACGTTATGGTTTTACAATCATACCCAAACATCATAATCATTAATTTGGCAAAACAATACTTGGCACTGCCAAAATTTTGTCAGTCCTATCATTGCAGATTACTGCCAATTGACGGTCTTATAATTTTTTTTTTGAAATCATAGTCTTAATTCGTTATAAGACTGCTAATTTCTTTGACAGTCTTAATTCATTATAGGACTGTCAAAATTTTGACAATACTAACAATAGTTAGACTGTCAATATTTTGACAGTTCTGTATATGTTCATGACTGTCAAAATTTTGGTAATCCTTCATCGTTTCGGAGAAAAACATTTGAATTTTGAAATTTCTAAACTTCATTAATGTAGTTCCAAACTTCGAAAATAGTTTTAAATGTGGTTATCTACTACCAAGCTATTAAAATAATATGGATTAAGGTTTAGAACTTTGGGAAGAGAGGATAAAGTAAAAGAATTATTTTTTTTATTAGTTTTAATATTTTTTAAAATTATTTTGGGGTGTTTTTGGCAAGATTTTTTTTTGGGGGAATTTAAAAAAAAAATTGTGATATCCAATAACATATTTTGAGGTGCCTTTATAAAATTGGCTTTAAAAAGGAGGGTTTTAGAACACTCCTCCCGCTTGCTTGCTTAAATATCGTCTTCCTCCGCAAACCCTAGGTTTTTTGCTGCTGCTGCTTCCTTCTTCTTCCATTCCATTATGAAGCTCGTCAGGTTCCTCTTTCTCTAATGTCTTCATAGATCTAAATGTCTTGTTCTTGTACTAAGTATTTGGATTATTACTATTTTTTGCGACAAATTTGGTTAGGTTTTTGATGAAGCTGAACAACGAGACGGTCACGATCGAGCTCAAGAACGGGACTACTGTCCATGGCACAATCATTGGTATTCCTCTCTCTCTAATGGCGTGTAAAATTAGGTTTTCTCTTTATTTCCCCCGATTCATGTGAAATTTATGTTTTGTTGTTGGCTATAGTTGATCTGTTCGTTTGAAACCCTAATTTACTTAGTTTTTGTGCTATTTTTAAATTTTATTGAGAAATGATCATAATGAAGTAAGAGCCATCCCGAAAGAGGGATTAAAATCCGGTCTTTATGGGGATTGAAATATAGGTGCTTCGTATAGTTGAGATTGCTTAGATGTAGACGAGCTATGGATTACTGTGATAGGCACTTGGGCTGTGTTTGGTTGGAAAGTGGGGGAAACGAGAAATAAATGAAATAGGAAGGAGATTGGAGGAAATTATTTTTATTTGTTTGGTTAATTGAGGAAGTTGAAAAGAGAATCACGGAGAAATTTGTGAAAAAGGGATAAAAATGAGATAGCGATGAAGGGAAGTCGTATGGGTGGTCAAGGTCGAAGAAACGAGGGAGTGGGAGGGAAGGACTATATATATATATATATATATATATATATATATATATATATTCCCGTTTTCGTCCTGTCTCGGAGGATACTCGGTTTTATTGATAGTGATTTGTCGAAACACAGTGTGGGTGTGGTTTTAGAATCACAACAACAGTCGCAGGCATTCTGTAATCATTGTGTTTTGTCTATTCTGAAATCACACCCACACCATGTTTCTGAAATCGAGATCGACTAACCCCCTAAGTCCATTTTTATGCAAGTTGGCTCATAATCATAGGTGTTCTACTTTTATATACTCAAATTATTTAGACGAATAGTAACAGTGATTTGATTTTCAAATAGTGTCCTTGCTTGAGAAAATTACTGTATTTATGCTTAGAATAAGTTTGCTTAGTGTGAAGACCAAGGTTTACCTCAATCTACCAAGTGCATAATACCTCAGGAGTGTATCATCAAAATAAAGCTTTATGCACCGTCAAACCCCTTATCTTATAAAATAGAGTACGCTTTGGAGTACATTGAATAACTTGAATTGAAGAAGGCTTGGTGGGAGGGTAATTATTTTGCGACACGGTCATATGACGACACCAACTCTAGTCCCAACTTTGGAAGGCAACTATGTGGAAAATAATAGATTGGTAGAAACCAGTTATGGTGTACATGATAGTGAAAACTATTTTATAGATTTTAAAGTTCAATATTGCCCAATGAAAAGCAATATGTGAATCTCTCTACTGGAAACAGTGTAGAAAATATGGAGATAGAAGACCATTTTTCCAGAAGGTGATACGAAGTTTTTTGCTATGTGAGAATTGCATCCATCACTAAGACGAAGATTTGCCAAAGTTTCAAAAGAAACTCCGAGTTAAATAGCATGATGATGAGAACTATGCCTCACGCGCAATCAAATATGTCAGGTTCTTTATAACGATATATGTTCACTGGACCCAAGTCGTTTGATAAATCCACTAATGACATGGCATTTTGTAACATGATAGCATCACACATTCAACTTGTTCCCCATACTTGACCTTCATAGTTGAAAAAATCAAGGAAATGTTCATTTTGAAACCAGGAGTAGAAATATTGAAGTAAAAACACATAACCACATCAAACATCATATTGCAGACTTTTCCTCTGGCTGCTTTTTCAAGGGATTACAGCCTGGTTGTTAATGGACTAACATATGTAGCTGCATACATTTCTGTTGCACCGTTGTCGTGACTAACACAGAAACAAATGTGCATAACTTGCCTTTATGCGTAGTTTAAATGACCTTATATATTATTTTGAATTGAGTATAAGATAATACTATTCAACACAGGTTGATGATAATCATGCAGTACATGTGCATTAAGCTAGGAACAAATTAAATTTATTACCTGTTTTGTAGATCTGTGTTTGATTGTTGTCAAATTCCAATATATTTGGCAACTTCAAAAATAACTCAAGCATGATGAGCTTCAATATGGAGTTGGGGTTTCTTTTTATGGGGATGGTTTGGAGGCTATGGATCCGTTTCAGTGGTAGAATAGTAACCCTGAAAAGGGACGATACATGATTACATGGCCATGACCACAAGGGAACCACAAGTTTTCATCTGTCAAATTTTATGGATAGCCTCATTCTGTTTTATAGTAAAGAAGTAAATACCGCCATCAGAAGTAAATGCCAAGATCATTCGTATGGTATTCCTGAGGGAAAAAATGGTAAGTCTGTCTCTTAGCTTGTTAGACATCCCAAATACTTTTATGTGTGTGAAGAACACCCATAATTGTTAAAGAAGGATACGGCTTTTGTTTGCGTTAGAGTGGAAATGGCTCTGTTAACAGGGCCCTTAACAGAGCTGAATGAAAGAACATGATTCAAACAGCAGACCCCAAAATTGGTATAAAAGGTGGTGTTGTTGTTGTAGGAACACCCATAATTACTTTACGAGGCAGTCATCAACCAATTAACCTTCGAGACATATGCACGGTAAGTTGATTTTTTGGTTAAGGCCATTTGCAACTATTAAGTATTCTCAAAACAACAACGTGCATTTAAAGCACAATTAGACTAGTAGTAAAGAAGAAAGCTAGTAAAGTTCCAAAAAAGACAGCTAGTAGAAAAGAGAGCCATCATTGGGAGATTGGGAATCCAACCTACATCTACTCCCCCATGATTAGAGAAACTTTGATCCGATCTAGCTGGCACCAAGAGGCTCCGAATCATTCATTAACCATAGGCAGTTCTGCTTCACTACACTCAAGCAATTAATCATAATAGAACGTGGCAACAAATTGAATACTGTCATAGCGCCTTTGGTGATATAGCACCATGCAAATATGTTTCCCTATATATGGAGGGGATTTTTGTTAATTTTTATATATTAAATTCGTGTAAAGTTATGCGGCAAAGTTTAACACAGATATGTGACCCCCATGTCAAGTTTCCAAGTAACACTGGCTAGTGGCACTACATATGATTCCTAGAACTCCTCCATAGTCTCCTTGGTGGTAAGGGCTATGCTGACCCGATCATGGGTAGTTAGTGAAGCTGATGGCAATTTGAGGTTACAAATATACTTCATCCACTCTAGGATGTTCCATAATCCATTCAATAGTTCAACCATACCTGTAGGGAAGTAAAACTATAAAATGATTGTCCATGTCGGAGGGAACTACCATAATTGTTGCCTTCTTCCTACACTCCCTTTTCTCTACTGTTACCCTTTCAGTACATGTAGTATGTAGTGTATCGGGTGATTGGGCTGAAAGTTTGGTACCCATGCTCCAGTTTATGTTGTCAGAAAGTGTAAATCCAGTATTTTAAGAATGGTGCATAAGTGACGTTTGATACTAAGACCACATATAGGAATGTAGGAACGAATTGTAAAGCGCAATACTCTAGAGGGGGGGGGGGGGGGGGTGAATAGAGTAGGCAGCGGAATTTAGCTAATTAAAAATGTCAGCAGCAAGATCACAAAATATATCACAAGTAAGTAAATGAAAGTAGAGATCAAAAAGCAAACGCAAACACAAGGATGTATACTGGTTTTCCTCTTGTGAGGACTAGTCCAGTCGGAAGAACTCTAACTTCCAGTTGAATCCACTGTAGAAAAATACCACAAATTTTCATCCGAAGTTCTTCCAACTTCTACAACGCGAGCTTTGATCCGAAGTACTCGACCAACTTCAATTGTGAAGTATCTTTCTTCTATCAAGCCTCTTATTACAATCTCTCTGAAACTTCTAGACCGTACCGCACTGGCAAATCGACTAGAGGATTGTAACTGGCTTGTGACTTGAAAATGAATAGCTCAGAATACTTGGAAGAACGTATTAGGCTTAGAGAGAAGAGATAAGAAAGTGAATGGGTGCATTGAAATGATTGAAATCCTTCTCTATTTATAGTTTTTTCAAAGGCAGAACTCTGTCAGAATTCGGACAAAATTCGGACAGAACTCTGAGAAAATCTCGGCAAGATCCGTAACTGCAGGAGGACCAAGTTCAAAAAGCAACGTTTACTAACCGAACTCTGGCCGAGTTCTGTCAGGATTTTGTCAGGGTTTTTGCAAATAGATTTTTGGGCCTTTTGAAAAATCGAGCAGTTAGGAAGTAGTTTGGGCTTTTGTAAGTGTACTGTTTTCAAAATGAAAGGGTATTTTGAAAACGTTTCTTGGGTAGCCTATTTGCCAGTACGACGCAGTGTACATCGTATTCCTAGACTCAATAAATATGAAAAATATATTGATAAAATAGGCAAACCAATAGCCCTTTGATGACGTATTTCTTGTAATATTTGAGCAGACTTGAATACGCCTTTTGCCTTGACGGTGGGTCGTCCAAAGATAAATAGATCTGGAAATCTTCTGTTATAACGTCGTCTTTGGCCCATTAATAATTCTCCATTGTATATGCCATGGTTTGATCATGTTTGTTCATGCTTACTGCATGTCTGAAAGTACATGTTAGGCGAACAAAGCAGTATGGTGCATTGTGATACAAACATAGCAATAAGATGTAGAACATTAGGACAATGCTAAGTTTAAGTAACAACATGATAGTGATTACATGAATATTAGTGACATTATTATGTTAAACTTAATTGATTAGCCATATTAAAAAAATATGATATAATCACTGGGCTAACAATCTTCCCCTTTTTGATTATGGCAAATCGGTTAAGTTTAAGATATATACAGTAGATGCATGTATCACTAATAAACACATAATACTAGAATATTGTGTGCTAATTTAAACTTATTTTTCTCCCTTTGACATGATCAAAAAAATAAGCTCCCCAGTAATAAGAGATAAAAAGAACTCAACCATAAGTAAAGGAGGAAGGCAAAAATAATCATGATCAAGGATTAGGAGAACAGTGTAACGACAAGTTTAGAAAATTACATAAAATAGAAAAATATGTCAAAACACAAAATAGTTGGTTGAACTTTAAAAAAAGAAGAAATGAAACAACAAGTAGTTTACCAACTAGAAATCTAAAATGACATTCAAAACACAATATGATGTATAGATGTAACTGTAGTTTTGAAATAGACCAATAAAGAAGAAAATAGATATTAATATAGTAAAAATCAACATTGGTCATAAATAAATCATGAGGAATAGAAATTCGCAGATATAGTATATACTAAAAAAATCAAAAATATAATGAGATTTTTAACAATGATCACAAAAAAATATGATTTATAATTTGTCCATACAAATTAGTGAATCAATTCCATAAAGAGTATAATCATCGAAAAGAACTCAAAATAAATATACTAGAATCTATGCAAAATCTATACCAAAGTTCATACATTTGAATTCAATTACCTTATCATGATATATGTATATCCATTAGATAAACATGAAGGTAATGAAGACAAAATACTTGAGGAGGAAAAATTCAGGCGACTTGAATGCTCCCCCGCAAAGTATGACTAGTCTAAATATAGATAATCATGAACTTTGAGATGAAATCTCAATAAGAAATGACAAAATTAATTTAAACTCAAGGAATAGTCAAGTAAGGATGATTAAATATATTTGGCAAGATAACTTTTAGAAACTCAAATAAAATGAGGGAATTAAAAATAAATAAATAATAATAATAATATATTCTCTCATAAACTTACTAAAATAAAAAATAATGAACAAATCAACAAGATATTTTAAGTAAAAGAATATATGTCCATGATGAACTAGGTATACCACATATTAAGGGCATAAAAGAATTGAAACAATTAATTTGTTCTCCCTTAAAATGTGCGTATCTAGTTCCAAACTTAAAACAAATATCATCTTTAGGCAAGTAAAAGAAATATCCAATAAATAAACGCTTAAAGATGAACAAACAAAATATATTTCCAAAAGTAGGAAACTAACTCATCAAAATATTAGATCTTCTTATCAAAGTTCATTTCTTCCCTTTTAAAACCTTAGTACGATGTCCATCAGATAACATAGGATTAAAGAGAAGAAACGCTTTGAGAGAGATATTCAATTTGCATGACTTCTCCCCGCAAAGAGTTACTGTTATAGGTAGTTAATAACTTGAATAAGAAGAGAATAGTAAAGCTTAAAATCATGAATATTACACAAGCTAAAGACGAAATCACAAGACCATAATATTCAATGAGTAGTCACAAAATCATCAAGTCTGAATATCGAATAGTGTGACAGAAAAATGAATATATCAAAAGATGACAAACATTAACCTATAAAGATCAATATATGTTACCTTTTGTAAAATTAGATCATTAAATAATATTATCCATCAAAGCTAAAATCCAAAATCCCTAAGGTAACAATTGCAACTAGATCTCAATAAATCTTTAGTTTATAAAGCGTTGATCAATCTTGGATTAGCTGTAGGGGTACTGTCCCAGTTAACGGAGGTTCACCGGGGAACACTTAAGTACCGCTTCGCTTTAGCCGTATCCGTGGTGACAGACAGAACCTTTGTAGGCTTGTACCCAAAACAAATCTCTTTTTTAATAACCGAGAATTTAAGAAGAATTTGTGCAATATGAAATCAATTATATTCTATGGACTTAATAAAAATCTTAGAACAATGTAGCATTCGGTATAAGATATATCAATCACATTTATTCATATGTGCTACAAAATCATTGGGTAACAATAAAATATATAATATTTGTAAATCAAAATATAGGACTTAGATACACTTGATGTATTCTGGAACCTAGGGGACTGGGTTCAGTACCTTGGATCCAGAACTAGATAATAGTTGCAAGTAGACCTTAATAAATCTTAAGTCTATAAAGTATTGATCACTTCGGGTTAGCTGTAGGGGCCGGTTCCCAGCTAGCGGTAGTCCGAAGACTAGTACACCGTGTCGCTTCAGGCTATTTACACCTGTATGACAGAAGGACCCTTTCGGCTTGTTCCCAAAATGATATCTACTTTTAAGAACTTAGATTTAAAGGAATATATGCAGTATCATCGAACAACATCGAAATCCAGAATTCCTAAATATAAAAGAAGTAAATACCCAAAAAATGGTTTATCAAGATCAAGATTTTGAAAGATTATTTAAAATAGGAGTTATGTATCCAAAAATGTCAACCAAAAAGTCAAGAAAAATATCATTAAATAAGACTTTGAGGAAGAAGCTAATAAAGTGAAGAATATAAATTTGTTCAAAGTAATCAATAGCTAAAGTATGAGATAAACAAAAGTTTGAAACTACTTTTTAAAAGAATATAGAACTTGAACTTAACTCATATATCAGACAAAGATGTAATTGATTCATAAGAAATTAATCAAAATAAAATATGAGAATCAATATGCAAGCACAAGGTTAACATAAAAGTATATGTATATACTTTTCAAGTAAATAGAAGACTCGTGCTAAACATACATACTTACAAAATATCGATCAAAGTAAATATGACATGTTAAAGACATATCGGTAAGAAGTGACCATTAAAAAAAATATTAAAGACGAAGAGTCAAAAACATATTAACCAAAAAAAATTAAACTCCTATGGACTACAGTGGTATGCATGCTTCAAGAATAAAGATTAAAAGTAAAGAGCATACATAGACAAATGTGTCACACTAATAGAAACTAAAATACTATATAGTGTGAACTAATCATTTAAGCTAACAACTAGTTATGTTAGGATTATATCTCACATTGAGTCAAACAATAAACAACTCTAAAAGATATCAAATAGCAAGACATTAATAAAAACATGCTAGATTCTATAAATAAAACTATAAAATAAATTATTTAGCATGTTACCAAAGTGGTTCAAGTGACCACACTTATGTTGGTGCAATTGCTTGGAAGATGACCTTTGTAGCTTTGCAATCACAACATGTTCCATGGTTCTATGGTTCAGCATAAGTAGCTCCACCTGAAATATTAGGTGAAGACTTTGGTATCCAATACTTGGATCCACATTTAATAGCTTTTGGAACCCATTTGCACAAGCTCATATCAATAAGTTTTTTAATCTGACAACGTTTAGAAACGTGTCCATTCATACCGCAATAATGACAGAAAGTATTAATATTAGTGCTATGTGCAGCAGTATAAGAACGCGCAGTAGTGTGATATGATGTGCGTGGATACTTGTAATAGAAAGCATGGTTGCATGAAGCTTTAGCTTTGCTTGCTTCCTTTGTAAAAGATCTGACGTGTGTGACTTTGTGATGTGCTACGTGTCTTGTGTTAGACTGAGTAATAGGTTGTAATACCTGTTTTTTCAATCTAATCTCTAACTTTTTAGAGTTAGCACATATCTCATCATATTTAGCATTAAGAGCATCAATTTTACATGAAGCAATAGAATACTTCTTTTCTGATTCTAATTGCTCCTTAAGTTTAGCATTTTCTTGAGTGCTTTTTTCAATACAATCAAGTGCCTCATGCAATCTAAACTCAAGTGTGGAAATCTCAGTAGAATTATCAGAAGAAGAAGTATTTCTAGCTTCATTCAATAAGCAAGTAAGCTTTTCATTCTCACGCTTATAGGATAGAATATTCTTTCTAGCTTGCTTATACTTATCTAATACTTTCTTGTGTTCTTCTAATAGATCACTGAAAGCATCAGATAACTCATCATAAGAAAATTCACCCTCTTCATAAAAAGAATTATTTTGTACCTCGTTAGATAATGCCATTGAGCATAAATTTGCAGCTTGACGAGGACTCTCTTCTTCTTCAGAATCTGTTGCTTCGCTTTCACACCATATGCTCGTGCTAGCGTACTTGTGAGACGATGATCTTCCTTCATTTGATCGTTCGTAGTGACTCTCCTTTCTAGCAGTTGTACAATCTTCTTGGATGTGGCCTATCTTCTTGCAATTGTTACATACAAGCTCTTCTTCGTATAAGGGATTGTGTTGTACCTTAAATCCCAATTCTATCATGCACATATTTGCATCATTATGAAGACTATTCTCCTCTCTGGAGTTGCTAGCTTTGCTTTCATACCTGCACTCATAAGTAGCTTCAAGAACTTTTCAAATTTTATGAGATGTTGTGCAAGTAGTAATAAGATTGAATACATTTGTGTCTACAGCACAATAAAAGATATGTGTCGCTTTTGCATCAAGGCTAGCTAACTTCTTCTCTTCCTCCGTGTAACTATAATAAGACTTGTTGATTATAGAGGATATGAGAATAGAAGTGATAAGCCATTGCCAACAATTGACCATAAGTCAAAATCTAGAGACTTCAGGTAGAAGCTCATTCGTGTCTTCCAATAACTATAGTTTGTTCCATCAAATAGTGGAAGTCTATTTGTGGATTGCTCTTCAGTTGTGAAGTACATACTTGCCATATGTGATATAGTGATCTATGTAACAACAGTTATATAATAATAATATTACCTCGCTTTACCTGTATAACCCGCTCTGTTAATGAGGATCTGCTCCAAGGATGTTAAGCCAAAATATCTCTATTAGGAGCACCTGCTCTGTTACCAATGTAGGAGCTATTGGTATGAGCAATAATACCTCTATAAGGAGCACCTGCAATAATATCTCTATAAGGAGCACCTGCTCTGATACCAATTGTAGGAACGAATTGTAAAGCGCAATACTCTAGAGGGGGGTGAATAGAGTAGGCAGCGAAATTTAGCTAATTAAAAATGTTAGCAGCAAGATTACATAATATATCACAAGTAAATGAAAAGTAGAGATCAGAAAGCAAACGCAAACACAAGGATGTATACTGGTTTCCCTCTTGTGAGGACTAGTCCAGTGGGAAGAACTCTAGCTTCCAGTTGAATTCACTATGGAAAAATACCACAAGTTTTCATCCGAAGTTCTTGCAACTTCTATAACGCGAGCTTTGATCCGAAGTACTTGACCAACTTCAATTGTGAAGTATCTTTCTTCTATCAAGCCTTTGATTACAATCTCTCTGAAACTTTTAGACCGTACCGCACTGGCAAATCGACTAGAGGATTGTAACTGACTTGTGACTTGAAAATGAATAGCTCAGAATACTTTGGAAGAACGTATTAGGCTTAGAGAGAGGAGATAAGAAAGTGAATGAGTGTATTGAAATGATTGAAATCCTTCTCTATTTATAGTTTTTTGAAAGGCATAACTCTGTCATAATTCGGACAGAACTCTATGAGAAAATCTCGGCAAGATCCGTAACTGCAGGAGGACCAAGTTCAAAAAGTAACGTTCACTAACCGGACTCTGGCCGAGTTCTGTCAGGATTTTGTCAGGGTTTTTGCAAATAGATTTTTGGGACTTTTGAAAAGTCGAGCAGTTAGGAAGTAGTTTGGGCTTTTGTAAATGGACTGTTTTCAAAATGAAAGGGTATTTTGAAAACGTTTTTTGGGTAGCCTATTTGCCAGTACGACGCAGTGTACATCGTATTCCTAGAATCAATAAATATGAAAACTACATTGATAAAATAGGAAAACCAATAGCCCTTTGATGACGCATTTCTTCTAATATTTGAGCAGACTTGAAGATGCCTTTTTGTTTGACGGCGCTCGTCCAAAGATAAACAGATCTGGAAATCTTCTGTTATAACGCCATCTTTGGCCCATTAATAATTTTTCATTGCATATGTCCTGATTTGATCATGCTTACTGCATGTCTGAAAGTACATGTTAGGCGAACAAAGCAGTATGATGCATTGTGATACAAACATAACAATAAGATGCAGAACATTAGGACAATGCTAAGTTTAAGTAGCAACATGATAGTGATTACATGAATATTAGTGACATCGTTATGTTAAACTTAATTGATTAGCCATATTCAAAAAACATAATATAATTATTGGGCTAACAAGGAAGTTGCAACCATACTAACAGAAAGCAGAGAACCATGTGCCTAGATAGGCATGTTTACGCAACACAGGGCCTTCAGCTAGGTGCTCTCTTTTGTGAACACTGCTTGTGAATAGTGGCTTTTCTTATCGTCAATCTGGGTTACCAATCCTGAAGGGGTTTGCATGGTAACACATTTTACCCCTATCCCTCTAACTAAGTTACAGTGCGAGCGATAGGTTGGTGTCTGTGATGCAACTGGTTACGACTAATTATTAGTAGTCAATAGAATTAGGGCTTAATTGCAACTTGATACCCTCAACTATGTCGGTTTTTCAACTTGATACCCTTAACTTTTTTGGGGGACAACTTGATACCCTGGACAAAAATGGACAAAAATGCCCTTGTCCTCCGTACCCCCTATTCTTCCCATGCTCCGCCCCCCCCCCCCCCCCCCCCCCCCCCCCCCCCCCCCCCGTTGACCCGCTCCCCCTCCCCCGGCTGCACCCCCCCCTTTCTTCGCAGTGCTGCCATTGCTGCCGCCCTGCCGGCTGCGCACACGGAGAAAGAGAGGGGGTGGAGGGAGTTGGGGGGGTGGACGTGGGTGGGCCGGGGTGGCCGGGGAGGGGGCGCCGGCAGATGTAAGGTTGGACATGGGTGAGCAGGGGTATTTCAAAGTTTTTTTTAATTTTAGGGTATGAAGTTAAAAATATTTAATAGTTGATGGTATTAAGTTTAGTAAAATTTTTTTTAGTGTATCAAGTTGAAAAACCGACATAGTTGAGGATATCAAGTTGCAGTTAAGCCTAGAATTAGCTGATGATATTTGTTGCCATATAGTTTTGCTTTCTCTTTGATGTGCTGTAGCTTCTACTTGGTCCTTAAAGTGCACTCCCTCCCACTTGACCCCAAAAAGGTGATCTAATATATGGATTTGTTACCTGGAATTTCCTGAAAGTTGCAAATATAACGAGTCTAACTTGGTTGTATTTGCGATAATATTCTTCGAAATAGGAGTTTTCACAGGTATTACATTGAAGAGATTTCATGTAATTGCTGTTGTATATATAAACTTCCAAATTTTTATGTCGAGCTACTTAACAAAGTGCAGCAATAATCTTCACTAGTAGTCATTCATAATTCAGTTATCTAATGGTCTTCTTCTAGCTTTTGATAGATCCCTCTCAACAGACTAGAACCAAATTTTGGGATAAAGCTGTCTTTTTTGTTGTTTAATGGTCTTCTTCTGATGTTTATATAACCTGAGGTGCTGCAATTGTTTGTCAACAGGGGTGGATATTAGTATGAACACTCATCTGAAGACGGTGAAGCTTACCCTAAAAGGGAAAACTCCTGTTACCCTTGATCACCTAAGTGTGAGGGGTAACAACATTCGGTACTATATCCTTCCCGACAGCTTGAATCTCGAGACCTTACTGGTCGAGGAGACGCCTAGGGTCAAGCCCAAGAAGCCTACTGCAGGTAATTCACCTACTATATCCACATTATACTCTTACGATGGTTTTTGTCGGAGTCCTTTACTAAGCCCCTGATTTTGTAATCCAGGGAGAGCTTTGGGCCGTGGCAGGGGACGGGGCCGTGGTCGTGGCCGTGGACGGGGACGTTAGCTTTGCTGTCACCTGCATTTGATTAGTATTCTAAGCATTTGCTTTATGTACTCAAAAACTGCCTGCTCGTTTGGTTGATAATTGTCTGAAGCTTATTTATTTCAATTATTACGAGCAGAATGTTTTTCTTCCAATAGCATCACAAATGTTGTATTGTATTTATGTATCCCTGCTTGCTCTTTAGATTATTCTTTTGACAATAGGCTCTCTAGTGATTTTCCCTTGATGACAGATAGATTGGCTCTCAATAATTCTTACTAACAGCCTATAATCTTTTCCTTTTTTAAATGTCTGGCATATATATTCGGGACTTTGTACAACTCTCTCAATCATGCTATCGAACCTATCCATCATGAATCGCATCGAACAAATTTTGTTCACGCAGTTTTGGCTCGTCCATTCAATGATATGAAATGGTAGAGTACAAGCATATATGTGAGCAACAAATAGGATTTTATATGCTTGCTACCTTGTTCTGGATTTTACTATATAAGAGCTACTTGGTTGCCATTACTTGGACTCTTAATTGATAAAAATTCATTGAGACGGGTGTAACATTGCAATTTCAGGTCTATCGTTTGTGCCAAGTTTTTCTATATTTGGTTAGCAACTTAGAGCATCTCCAACCCTATTGTCTTGTTAAGTGTTGTGAATCTTAGGTGGCTCCTATGTGTCATGAACCACAAGACAATGTCTTGTTTATGTGGCAAAACTTTATCTCAAAAGACAATGAGATAGAAAAACTCTTTCCAATGCAAAAGTATTGAGGAGACAATAAAAAGTATTTTTTTCAACTTCCAAGACAATTCCTCCACTTCTTCAATTTTTTTTATAAATATTTCTATTCATAATTGATGATATGGAGACAAAGTCATTGTGAAGTGTATTGTCTAGATCTAGACAACCAACTTCACATTCTCCTTGTCATGTCATTGCCATGTCAACTTCATGTTTTATTCTACATTTGTATTGGAGAAGAATTTTTGGAATGAAAATTTGTTATTCCTATGTGGCAACCATTTTTTCTTAACTCACAATAGGGTTGGAGATGCTCTTATCATAATATGAATTCGAAATGTTTCAATGTGTTTGGTTGGCAATTTGGCATTAATTGTGAGTATGATTTTGCTTTTCTTTTCTTTTTGAGAGAGAATATTGGCTCTCATGTCTGACTGAGGGTGAAGAGAGTTAACTCATGGAAAAAAATATGTTTGGATTGAGAGTCAAGATTTAAGAGGGAGTCATAGAGGGTTAAATGAGAAGAAGTTTAACATTGTTTTGTTTATTTTTTTTTCTCCCAAATCGGAGTTAACAAAAGTAAGGACTTTTTGTTAAAAAAAATCGTAAATACTCCTTGTTATGACAAGTTTTAATTAAAAATACGATCAAATCTAATTTTATGCAATATATATTAAGGATATTTTGATAACTATTGTACTTTTATTAATCTTTCCTCCACTCAAAACCTTTAATCTAAGCAAAAGTTATTAAATACACCCACTTAACTCTTCCTTAAATCCAAACAAAATTATATGTAATGATTTCCCTCTCGTCACTTTCCTTCATTTCTTTCCTCAATTCAAGCACACTCTCAAATATTAATGAGTATTCTTAATTCCATTGAATACATAAGTTTCCTCATTGTATGTTGCTTATAGATGTAGACTATTAGTCGAGTCAATTTGTGATGTCCATGGCTCTTTCTCGTGCTTCTTCTTTATAATGTTGCCAGTGTATTCATATATCATTTCTTTATTTGTATAAGTTTATTTTTAATCTAGATTATTGCGTTTCTACAAAAAAACAAAACAATATACATAGTAACAAGAGAATGATAAGATTAATGTACACTAAAACTATGTCAAGTTTAAATATTAGCAATATAGTGATTGTATAATTATTAGTGATTTCATAATACTAAACCTAATTGATTAATCATACTTAAATATTTAAATTAATAATTAGGCTAACAAAATCTACAGTTTAGACATGAAGGAAAAGACCGCAATTCTTAACCATCTAACCACTTCAACAACGTATGTCTCCGGAACTAATAGCTACAAAAATCTGCCAATTCGCTCGGATGTGAAATTATTGCTCATGGACCTCTCCTTGGCGATCCAAGTATGTTCGCAATATGTAACAATCCGACTCGTGCGAGCACAAAGCCACTTGCAGGTATTGATGTTGCATGCAACTTTGTGTTTCAGCATCAGCAGCTGCGTGCAGCTAAATAGACCCAAGTGACCAACAGAAACAGAAGGCAATATGGAGCACAAAGATTTTGTACATATCCCTTGTCAAGAGCTTCATAGACTCTTTGAATGTTTGATGGAAAGTACTTGCTGGAGGAGAATGCTAGATGAGAAACATATACACAATAGACAAGAATCCCCATATGAATGTACGTTTGTCCCTAAGGCACTAGCCTAGTGGTAGTGCGGGAGGCCGCCCAAGCACGTCTTGGGTTCGGACGGCTGGATGGCTTATTATACACCGTCCGGTTTGGAGAAAGGACACCTAAACAAAACTTGTCACGTTTCAATAAACATCCATCCGAAATAGAAGACATTCAGTTCGGTTCAATTCGTCCGTGAAACGTAAACGTAAATGCAATCCAAACTTATCAATCCATGAAAAAATTCAACATCCTCCTCAGATCATCCACATATCGAAAAAAGCGCGAATATCATCCTCCTCTACAGCACAACAAAATCCTTTGGAATTAAGAAGATACAAAGAAACTGGAAATGTAACCTCTTTAGCTCTTCAAACCAAAAATTGTAGCTACAGTAATGCATATGAAGCCAGATGGTCAACAGGACATTGAGAGGAAAAAATCTTTCCTTTATAACTTTATTCATGCCAGACTGCTTCTCATACTTCAACACACATTAGTACAAATAGCCCCACTTTTTATTATGAGACGATCAATGTCCTCTGCTACATAGAGGAAGTGGTCACTCGCGTTACATATATTACTAGAAGGCACTCACAATTAGTGAGGGATCCAACATTTGACGACACTCTAAAACTGCAGGCAAACTCTCAACACAACTCGATACTTATGTCCCATAGGTATAACTGATCTTTTGGAACGCCCAAAGCCAGGGTAACCAACCCACAGCTACAGTCGTATCCGAACTCTGCGTCCTTCCCGCCAACTACAATTCGTTTCGGTCTAATCGACGAATAGGCCCCAAATGTGCCACTTCCTCGAACCTTGGCAGCAACAACAGTTGCGCCCTCCTCCGTTCCGCATCTCAGTTGCTTGACAGCTCCACCAGAGTTGAACATCTTGATCAGCCCAATGGGAGCAAAAGAGGCACCGTTCCGTAACTCCATCACCGGGACCACCGTGAAGACTTCGTACTCACGGGACTTCAGTGTCACGGGAAACGCCGTGTCCTTCGGGAGATATATTACCTCGCCTGTATCATACAATGTCATGATTTTAAGAGAGAGCACTTCATACACAATCTTCTTAGGGTTATAGTAAGAGGAACCTCACTTCAAATTCTGGTCCATCAAACAGTTTGGGCTACTTAACTAAACTATCAAATATCAATGTGTTATAATTCTTGTGCTTTTGTAACTAATAGTTCTAATGAAACGCATCTTGTCTTCTGTGTAATTACTAATTTAGTGCATGCATTTTTGGTGAATTTTCGTCTCTTGAAGCACCTTGTTTTAGAAACTCTAACTAAACATGATATGAAATCGACCTACCATACCTCCTAAATGGGAATATATGATGGCGTTGCCTTTCCATCCATCCCCAGCAACAGTGTGAAGGGAATCCACATCCTTCGCTCTTACGGAACCAGTGATCATGGCAGGCTGTTGGTCATGAATCAAGTTCTTCTTTCCAACTCGGCACCAACCAGCTCCTTGGCAATTGAATACCCCAATGACTCCACTGTAATCGTTCAAATTCCATACTTTCAGGAGCGTCTTTCCATCTCGGGCAGGATCTGAAAACAAGCAGTCCCTTGTTGGCCTTCCGGGAAGTTTGGCTCTCAAAATCGAACCATCAGGAAGAACAAGCTTCCTTAGCAAATCAAAGTCATGATGGCCGGGTTTATCACTGCTTAGAGTAGATCACCGGCATGAGAAAAATAGAATTTCAACTTCACAGTTATCATAATTAGGTTGTGTATGTGCTTACCTAACATATATAGCACACCCTCCAACAGCCCGAGCAGCTCCATGGTACTCAGCCATAGGGTGAAGGCTCTGTTTGAATGTAATACAAAGAAATTTATTCAATTAGACGTAGAATTATAAAGGGGTGAAAGTGTAATTATATGAACTTTTGTGCCTTAAACTTACGTGGAACATATCCCAATCTGGTTGCATAAATTCTCCGAGGAACAGAGTGTTGTACGCAACTGAGGCAATGTGAATTGTATGTGAAGCAGGATCTCTAGGCCAGAAATCATCAGATGCCCTTATGACTGCTGTTCTTTTTGCACTATACGCACGGAATAAAGAGAACATCAGGTGCAGGTTATTGAAATCTATACCTTTGATATTCTATAGCCTCATATTGCATTTAAATGGTCAACTTGAGTTGGAAACGAAAGCAGCAACTAAAACATGAACTAAGGATGGAAGAAAGTGACCAGTTTCTAATTTTGTGTACAGTTAGACCTTAATGTAGCGATCATTCTATACTACGATTTCGAACCTAGTAGTTGTAGATATCTTAAGTCTTAACCTACGTTGATGTCCTATGGAACAGGACCTGGCCAACTGTTGAATTACACAAGTGTCTATAAGACGGTTTGCAGTATCGGCCGATACCGATACAGTTTGGCATGTCCCGATCCGATACTGACCAATATCGATGCTGACCGATATCGACATTGGGGGTCTCTTTTCCCATCAATTTGGCGAAAAAAATTGAACGAAAAAGACCAATCAACAAGGGTATAAAAGCATAGTAAGGTTGTAAAAGCATTTAAAAGAAGGGAACTTTATCGCAGGTAAACCAATCGGCAATGGTGACTACTATTTCATTCAACTCCAAATACTAAGAAACAACACATAAAATACTTAAAATTATGCCTAAATATATAAAATATTTTTTTCTAAAATTTTAATAATTATTTGCCTTCCGATACTAAAAAAAATCCGATACTCCGAAACCGCCGATAGTGTCGATACTGCCGATCCCGATACTGTAGAAGGGTCTGATACCGATTCGGATAATGCAAACCTTACTATAAGATTGATTGATGATTGCAGTGGCTTAATAAGAAATGTAAGATTTTCAAGGGTAGAGTGTATGGAGTTTCAAGAAGGGGGGAAAAGTATGTGGAGTCCTTTTGATCACATTGGTACAGATCTTCTCCCTAATACAACCCTCCTCTGAAGCTTATTATTCTGAAACCATGGGATGTCAATTAGAACTGAAATGGGATGCATCAAAAATCAATACTGCAAATTCCAAATCATATATGGAACTAGAACAATATAGACTATGATCCAGTTCCAGTTCCCTAATCCAAATGCAAGCAAGTGTTTAATAATTCCGTGGTTTTGTACCTGTACAAACCATCAGTATTGTGGCTCATGCAAGAGATGATCCCATTGTCTGGAAAGTTCCTAGCAATTGAAGCCTCCAAAGCCTGGTGGTATTTCCTAGCAAGCCTTACCCTTCCACCATGGCCAGCCCCTAGGGTCTCCAGGATGTTCTGAACATCTACTTTAACGCCATCGATACCGGCAGATGCAAGGTAGGAATGGAGTTCATCATAGAAGTTGAAGACTTTCTCTGGATTCACAAGGCCGAGGCCGTTTGTCGTTATGTTGGTCAAACAATCACAGTGTTCAATGGACTGGACACCTGGAGATGAAACTGGGTATGTCATTTTGGGTTCATAGTGCTCCATTCCAGTCTCACCCGGTCTTACTCCACCCCAGTAGCCAGTTATGGCGTGCCAAACATAGACATATCTGAAAGCAAGGAGAGGAGAAATGAGATAATTATGATTTATCATCAAAAGCTTACTATGAGGCTATCAGAATTTCGGCTTTACTTTATGTCATGCTTTTCTTTGATCTCTGTAACGATGTGGGCAAGACCCATGGATGGATCTTCCTCTTGATGACCCTCTCGACCATTCTTGTGAAACTTATGGTTTTCCTTGATATGTGTTAGTCGGTTTGCAAAGCTGGAGACGAGGACACAACGATGGTTTCAATAAATAAAAAGAATTAAGAAGAAAAGAATTTGATAAATGTCTTGAAATATTAACAAATAAAATGCTCACTTTGCAGCATTATCGGATTCACAGGCAGTTCCAGTGGGATCCATACCAACGGATTGCCACCCGTCATCAATTATGACAAACTTTGGTGGGATTCCACCTTCCTCTAAGCTGGAAAAACAAATCATTGATAATGTAAATATATTGTTTACCAACTGAAAGAAACTGTAAGGGAGAGAATTAATTAGCACCTTTCTAGCCCTTCCTTAACCCCCTCAGCAGTAACATCAGTGTAGAATGCATCCCATGTGCACCAGCCAAACCAGTTCAACATATCTGGCATCTACCCAAAGGGGACATCAAAGGATTTGGGATCAACTTCCATCAATTACTATTAAACTTGAAAAACAATAATAGAGGGAACCTCAATGAATCAGTTCATATACTTGCAACGGAAAGTACCTTTTTCTTCTCCCGGTGGGAAAATGTCTGTAAGTGCCTCTCAACACCCCTGTAAAAATTCATAGTAGAACAGGAACATTAACGACAGCACATTGAAGACTTGTATTTGTAGACAAGAAAATTAAGAACTGATTACAGCTACTACTCAAAGAAATTGAGAACATAAGGTTAGATATCTCAGAAGATGTCTTCAATTTGATCCCTTAGTAAATTTTAATAAAACAAGAATGCTCATAATTTGCTATATCACAAACTATAGTGTAAAGGATAATGAACATCATAAGTGCATTTATGACCATATTAATTTATAGGCTAGAATTTAGTCAGAACCAAATGAAACAAATCCTACACTGCATGCAACTTTAGGGCGTGTTTGGTTGCGTAAAAGCCAGAAGAGGCAGAATGACATCTCTTCAGCCCCTCCCTTTTGGCTGGCCAGGTATCCACACCAGAAGTTACAACTGTAGCTGCCTATGTGGTATAACATGGCCTAAAAAATTGGAGTTTTGGAATATCGAATTTCTTCTAAAGAGGAGCAGAAGCCTAGACTAGAATGAGAAATTATCAAGTTTAAATTGCTCCATTTATTATCAAGTTAAAATTCACTTCCATCTCTTGCCACCACCTCCCCTCCAACCCCCCCCCCCCCCCCCCCCCCACCCCCCCCCCCCCCCCACCCTCTTCTCCCTAAAAAAAATGGTGTTTCCCCATAATTACTGCCTTTCTGTTCCACCTCTCATCCCGGGACAAGCCATCTTTCTCGTTTGGTTCGCGGAAAGGAATGGAAAGGAAATCAATTCCTTGATATTTCCTTTCCTTTAGGAAATTACAATTCTCACTGATTTTCCTTTCCGACGTTTGGAAATGCCAAGAAAATTGGAAAGGAAAGTGAATACTTCAAAGTGGAAAATTGATTTCTTGCTTGGATTGATGGAATCATTTTTCCTCCTAATTTCTCTTCCATAGGGAATCAATTTCCTTTCCTCAATTCCTTTGGCACCCAAACATAGGAAATTAATGACTTTCCTTTTCCAACCCCATGATTCCGTGTCCCCTCCGCTCCATAAACTCTTCTGGACAAGCTAACAATTGAAAAGTAGCTACTTTATGACTTTCTTAGGTTGTCCATTTTTCTAAAACAAGTATTCAAGCTATGGTTCTTGACTCATCTTTAGAATTTGCCCTTCTATTGTGCCACTATGCTAGAATTACTTAATACGTCAATCACATGATTTAAGAATATATGGCAATTGCTATTAGACCTATCACATACCTTAATGCTTACATGATGTAATAATGTTAAGCAATGTTGTCCAATGTACAGACATTTTATTACCAGAAAATTTCAGTTAGAAGGAAGAAGTTTACAGCAATTGCGTAAAAGAGAAAAAGTTTTGGAAAATTATTGATAGAGGAATCTGGCGCCAGTCAGACATTTTATTACCAGAAAATTTCAGTTAAAGGGAAGAAGTTTACAACAATTGCGTAAAAGAGGAAAAGTTTTGGAAAATTATTGATAGAGGAATCTGACGCCAGTGCAACTGGCGCCCAAAAAAATAATAATTTAAAAGTGGGCTGGCGCCAGTCACACTGGCGCTGAATATATATATATATAACTGGCGCCAGTTGCACGCCCAACCAAAAAAAAATATTAAAAGTTGGCGCCAATGTGACTGGCGCCAGACAACTTTTGTGGGTGGTGGGGGGGGGGGGGGGGGGGAGGATGATTGTTTTTTTTCTTCTTTCTTTTCAATTTTTTTGCTTCCTGGTGATGTTGCTTTCTTTCTTTTCTTTCTTTCCATTTTTTTCTTTCTATCTTTCTTTTCTTTTCTTTTTCTTTTTTTGTCAAGTCTTTTCATTATTTTGTCTCTTTCTCTTTCTCTTTCTTTCTTGTCTCGCCAAGTGCAAATACCCAATGATTGTAAGTTTTTTAATTTATGATGTTTTATTTAATAATTCGTTGTATTTGGCTAAAAAATAATACGTTGTAGGGTTGGATGACTTTGCTTACAAAAGTTGGTGGGGAGCATCGCGTGTATGCAACAGAGATTATAAATTTGACGAAAAAAAAGAAAGAAAGAGACAAAGTATTGAAAAGACTTAACAAAAAAAGAAAAGAAATGAAAGAAAGAAACAAATGGAAAGAAAGAAAAGAAAGAAAGCAACAGCACCAGGAAGCAAAAGAATTGAAAAAAAAAACCAGCACTCATCCTCCCCCACATTCCCCCCACCCCCCACATAAGTTGCCCGGCGCCAGTCACACTGGCGCCAACTTTTATTTTTATTTTTTTTGTTGGGCGCCAGTGTAACTGGCGCCAGTTAAAAACAATAAAAAACTATTCGGCGCTAGTGTGACTTGCGCTAGCCCAATTTTTTTTTTTGGGGCGCCAGTTGCACTAGAGCCAGATTCCTACACCGGCGCCAGTATATATATTCGGCGCGCGCCAACCCACTTTTAATTATTATTATTTTTGGCACCAGTTGCACTGGCGCCAGATTCCTCTATCAATAATTTTCCAAAACTTTTCCTCTTTTACGCAATTGCTGTAAACTTCTTCCCTCTGACTGAAATTTTCTGTTTTATTACAACATGCATTGGAGTCAAATTATTATTTTTCCTTCAATATTTAGTCAGAGAGTTATTCAAATATTCATGATGCTAGCTGCTTGATTCAACCATAAAGGGAGGTCTATGAAGAGAGACCATAGAGCCAACGGATCAAGGTGCTGAGAACTAAATCAGCTATAGTAGGTTTGACGTAATTGAAGCAGTCAAGACAATTGCAAGCACAACTTCCTGATCAAAAAAAAAAAAAAAAAATTCGAGTCCATAATGCTAGATCTCCAGTTTTTTGTCTAAATTGTGTTCACAAAGAAATTCTTCACATGCGCACCGAATACAGAAGAGAACAGAAAACGAAAGAGGGCATATAGGGAATGGTTGAGAAACTCTCTTGTCAAAGGGGAAATCTCAACCTATGTCCCGGAGTTGTTCCCATTTGTCAACACATTAGAAAACAATAAAAAAAAGTAAGTTCAAAATATTAAGTCTGGAGCCTTGTTAGCAATTTGGCAACCGGACCGGCAAAAGTACGAGTATAAATCGGCACATTAAAAGTATTCGTCAAACAAAAAAATTGAGATTGAAAACTTTACGTACCTAAACAGGGTGTCAAATTTGGTTAATTAAATAGGTTGCCACCACGTTTTGTTCCAAATTTGTCAATAATTCGTACGCAACACGTTTAAAACTTCACATGGTTAAAATTTGCATACTAATTTGAATCTTTTAAAAGTACGCAAGTATTATACGTTTCTAAAAGTTGCAAAAAAATTCACGTATAATACGAGTTTTATTCGAACAAAAAAAAGACGGCTTCAAGTGCGTACTTTACTGCATTTGTGATGACATCGAAAGGATCTGATCCAGCAGCCACAAAAACTAAATGAGTTCCATCAAATTTATCGACTGCCGGGTCACCTGGAAAGTTAGTATTCGATATCAGTGACATATAAAACTTCGGCCAATTTGTACTTAAACAGAGAATAGAGACTGATCTCAATAAATCACTTATCACTTACCACTTTCCAAACAAATCTCTAGCTCGTCATTCTCATTCCCCTGAAGGGCAGCTCGAAACGATCCCTCGAGAATCGGTAAGAACACAGTATAAACTGCAGCCTGGTCCGACCCATTCTCATCCCCATCCCCAAAGTGCGACCCGTCGCGTCCTTCTACAATGAGGAACTGGGTCTCCAAAGGGATGTCCTTCCCATCGGAACCCATCCTCTGTGTCATCCACCAGAGCTTGAACCGGAACGTGCACATGAATCTTAAACCCCTGCAGCGAAAAACATGGTTAGGAATTTGATCATAGAAGAAGAAGTAAAAAAAAAGAAGTACGAAATAGAAGAAAGGTCCCAATTAGGACGCACGGGCACTCCAAAAATGTGGACCATATCGTTTCGGACACGTCCCGGACATTCCAAAATGCACTAGGACGCAACGAAATAGGCTTCGTGCCGGTCCCAGTAAGTAATAAACAGTATCTAGACTAGATTATCACATTTAACTCTATAATACTAGAAAAGGAAGCGTACAATTCTACACCATAGAAAATACTTTCCAAAATGATAATAAGAATGTATGAATAAACACATCAAACTTATAATTTCCGAAAAGAGTAACAAGAAGTTATGGTAATATACCAAACTTAGAATTATGCATAACAATATCAAAACCGACCAAAAGGAGTAACAGCGTACTACTATGTATAGAACCCTTACTGAAGCTTTCCGATAGGAAAGACGTTGCGGCTGCCGCCGCCGGCGGACCGGACGCCGACGAAGGCCCCGCTCATCATCCCGCCGCCGCCCGCCGGAGTCAAGACGATGTTGTCGCGGACGTCGGTCAAGATCGGGGTGCCAAGCACGGCCAGAGTTCCGTTCGAGACGGAGATCCCGGCGCCGACAGTCATTTTCTTGGGATTTAATCAATCACAATCCAATCTGCAACAAACGAAATGACGATTTCACTAAAGAAGAAGAGGAAAAATTGCAAAATAAAGAAATTAAAACCAATGAAACTGCCAAAGGAATTATGATCCACAAAGACGAAAATTAGCTCGTTGATTATTTTGAAAAAAAAAACGATAAAAAACTGAGAAAACAAAAAATCAACCTATTATTATTATTATTCTTAAAACTCACACGAACAAGAAAACAATCCGTAACTAAATTTATATATATATCTCATCAAATGTCCATTTAATAATTTAAATTAAACTTCAAATCTTCAAAAAAAAAAAAAATCAAGAAATCTCCAAGCAAAAATGCGCTAAAACCTCAACAAAAACAACAACAAAAAGTAGAATTAAGAAGAAACGTAACAATATCATTTTTTTCTCCAGATCCGACTTTCTTTTTCTAGTATATTTTTTATAATTAAACATAAATATAGAAACAACTATAACAACTAAGAGGCAGTCGATTTTTCAAAGAAAATCAACCAATGCATCAAAAAAAATGCAAAAAAAAAAAAAAATCACAAAAAATTGTGAAAAAAAAATGAGGGGAGAAAGAAAGCTCACCAGAAGCTCTCACTTGAGCAGCAACGAGAAAGAGTGGAGCTTCGGAGCTATGGAAGTCCATGGGAGACCCCCTTTTTATAGTTGCAACAGAGGCTCTGGCCATGGCCGGAGCCAACGGCCGGTGGGCCCCACTTGGTGACTCGGTGCAGGAAAACAATTGCAACATTTAAAACTATTCTCGAACGACTTCCCAGAAAATATCTTCGCCTGAGGAAAGGGAAAAATATTTGCACCTCAAAGTAGGACCGTATAAAGGACCGTCCGACACGTGGCATTTTATAGGTGGGTCACTTTTTCGTGGTCGAAGTGAACGTGGAATAAAACAGTGCAACGTGGAGATGACGTGGCGGATTTATAGTGGGTCGCTGTCATCCGAGTCGGACGATCGTGGCGTCTCGTACTCCTCCAGCAATCATGAAGAGATTGTGAGTCACGCTCCGTTGCAATGACGAAATTGGCCTCGTTAAAAATCACGTAATTTTTTTTTTTTTCTGTTATGTTGGCAAATATCTGGATATTCATGAATTTGCAACTGGATTTGAAATGTCGAGATTCATAATTATAATCCAAAAAAAAAAAAAAATTACTAAGATGTCATGGTAATGTTTTCTTTCCATTCAAGTAACCAATGGTAATCTTGAGTTGGCACCTAGAGAGGCTCAGCCCAAAGCACGGGTGGTCTGGAATATGACCGTCCTTTTTTTTTTTTACTAAAATAGCATATGCGTAGTATCAATTCCAAACTAATATTTTCTTTAACAAAAAGGCCAAAAGTATGGGGAAAAAAGTCCAAATTTATAACTTTTCTGAAAAAAGAAGAGGTAGATAATGAAAACACAATTTTTGAGTAAAAATGCAAATATATATATATATATATATATATATATATATATATATATATATATATATATATATAAATGCTAATATATATATATATAATAATAATAATAATAATAATAATAATAATAATAATTAGTTGAAGGTGGATAAGGGAAGTTTAATTTTGAATTCGTCCTTGGTCTTGTAGATCTTAGGATCGGCGCTGGACCGTTACTAATGATGATCAGGGCGAATGGGTTCGCGAACTAGATTAAAGATTTTAGCAATAGTTAAGTTGAATAAAATTTCAAAAGTACATAAACACAATCATTATGGTCTCGATAAAAAAAAAATCAAATAACTAATATTCAGCAATAAAACTTTTAGGGATATTTAGTAATAGGACCTCATATAATAGTTAAAATTAGAATTTGAATCTCAAAAATGTCAGATTTAGTGTTTGGGTCTTATAATTGTTGTTCACTAATCTACATGAATAATAATTTTAAAGTCCAAACACTAACGTTGGACATTTTGAAGATCTAATCCATAACATGAACTATTATGTGAGACTCTATTACTAAATAACTCAAACTTTTGAGATCAATTTTAGGATTCTAAGCTTCAAATGAAAACAAATTCGAATTTAAATTTAAAACTTTTTGAAATTATCTCAAAAGTTAATGGCGATTACCTATGTACAGGGTAAAAAAAAAGAAAAGAAAAAAATTCCAGTTCATCTGGATATCTTGGTTTATTTAGGATGAAATATGTAAAGCAAGCTAGATCAATAGTGTGACAATAAAATGTACTACTTTGTTAAATAAATTTTTAATTATTTTATATTTATTAAATAAAATTTTAAAGATCGTTGTTTTGAAGAAGAAGGAAAAAAAAGCTTTATTCTCTATTGCTTTGTTTTCAAGAAGAAGGAAAAAAAAAAGCTTTATTCTCTATTGCTTCTAATTTTTTAAACAAATATGCTAATCTCCATTATGATTTTAAAAGCTTTATTCAAAGTTGGTATGGATGGCTTAGGTTGTTTGTCATCAGAAAGACTTACTACTCGTTGAAGAATAAATTCACTTTTAGTTGCCAACAAAGTAGAATATGAGTTGTACCACTGAAATTAACTGCATTAGATTAATGCACATTGGAAAAAAAAAAAGTACGACAACAATGAAGAAGACCATAGCTGACCGTTGCTTGTTAAAAAGCAAGCATTTCTTGTTTTGCTAAAGCTCCTAAATTTTATTTCGACTTCTTTTTAACAATCAAATAGAAGAAAAAGGAGATTCTATCATTCTAGTGTGATTTCTCTTTATTCAATCAGAACGTTGACTAATGACCTAATTTGTACATCCACTTTTGAAATAAAGCATTTGGCGGCTGCTGCTGCTTCTTCTTTCTTTTTGACGTTTTGGCTCAAAACTTATTTGGTTTCTCCTTGAGAACTTGTAATGAACATTTTTTGTTTCAAAAATGCTTGTTAAATTAAGAAAGCATTGGAAAGTAGATGGGTGTACAAAATAAAGTACAAATTCGACGACAGTGTTGAGCGCTTAAAGGCACGGCTGGTTGTGTTCGGTAATCATCAGGTTGAGGGGATCGACTATTCAGAAACATTTGTCCCGGTAGCTAAGATGCCTACAATTAAGACGTTCTTGGCTGTTGCAGCTGTGAAAGGCTGGACTTTGCACCAGATGGATGTGCACAATGCTTTTCTTCATGGAGATCTGACAGAAGAAGTATATATGAAGTTGCCGCCAGGTTTTTCGCATAGTGAACCCAACAAAGTATGTCGCCTGCGTAAGTCTCTATAGGGATTGAAACAGGCACCACGTTGTTGGTTCGCTAAGCTTACTGCTTCTTTGATATCCTATAGATTTATTCAATCACATTCCGATTATTCCCTTTTCTCTTTTTTTAAGGGAAAAGTAGAGTTGCATGTTTTGATCTATGTGGATGATATGATTGTGTCTGGTAATGACGCAGGTGCTTTAGATGCTTTCAAAAAGTACCTTAGTTCTTGCTTTCACATGAAGGACATTGGTGTGTTGAAGTATTTTCTTGGCATAGAGGTGGCTCGGAGTGCGGAAGGAATTTCCTTGTGTCAAAAGAAGTATGCTTTGGACATCATTTTGGAATGCGGTTTGATGGGGCCTCGCCCTGCTGGTTTTCCCATGGAGCCCAATCACAAGCTGGCAGAATCGACTAGTCCAATGTTGGCGGATGCAGAGACTTATCGGAGGCTGGTTGGGAGGTTAATTTATCTATCATTTACTCGCCCTGACTTGGCCTATGTTGTGCATATCTTGTCTCAATTCTTACACGAGCCTCGACAAGATCATTGGCATGCTGCTTTGAGAGTTGTCAGATATCTCAAAAATGCACCAGGACAGGGTATTCTTTTGAAAGCTGATTGTGATCTCCGTCTTTCTGGTTGGTGTAATTCCAACTGGGCAAGTTGTCCCTTGACTCGCCGCTCTGTTACAGGCTGGTTAGTGTTTCTGGGGGGGTCTCCTATTTCTTGGAAGACCAAGAAGCAATCAACTGTTTTCCGATCTTCCGTTGAAGCTGAATACCGATCCCTTGCTGCGCTTGTTTATGAGTTGAATTGGTTGAAGGAGTTATTGGTGTGTTTGGGCGTTCGTCAGAAGTCTGCTATGTCGGTGTATTGTGACAGTCAGTCAGCCATGCACCTGGCTCAGAACCCGGTATTTCATGAGCACAGTAAGCATATTGAGGTGGATTTGCATTTTGTTCGCGATGCTATTAGAGATGTCACCGTAATAGCCTCACATGTTCCTACTTCTTCTCAACTGGCTGACATCTTCACCAAGCCCCTTGGAAAGCAAGTGTTTGATTCTTTCCTTTCCAAGTTGGACATTTGTGACTTGCATACTCCAACTTGAGGGGGGTGTTAGATTATATTTGTAATGTAAATATGGTCCATGCCCATAAGCCCAAATGTAGACACTATATATATTGTAACTAAACCTAGCAATGAGAACAAGGCATTATTATTTCCTACATCGTGCAATAAATCGCGCTAACATGACCTTTCTACTGGCTTCAGTCCATCTGATCCGTTACTCCAACGGAGGACCGTCACGTTAACGTGATCCGCCGTCCAGTTCCCTCTCGATTCGAAAAGAAAAAATAATATAAGTTCAAGCATGAACTAATTGTCATTTTTCATATGAATAGTACTATTTTCGTTTCAAAATAGAATCAAACTAGTCTGTTGTTAGTGTCCATTATAGAAATCATACAACTTTAAAAAAAAAAGTAAATCTAACTTGAAGATTACAACGATTCAGAATAAGAAAGACCACAAACAGATGACGGAACTTCTTGAAAAATAATACAGCTAAGTTGCTACAACAAGAAACTGAAGAAGAAAAAACATTTTGTCACAACGATAATGATCATCGTTGTTAAAAGTAAGATTCGACCATTTCCTGTCGATATATGCTCCAATGAACAATTAAGTTCAACGACTTGAACTTGTACAATACTCCTTTGTCACCCTTGAAATTGAACTTCACTGAAACAAAACTTCGTGGCTTCTACACTGCTGCAAACTCTCCTCCCGTTGTATATATTTTCTAATATCTTGCCAAGAACCAGGGACGAACAGGACAAGTTGGACAACGGTCCAAGGCCCAAAAATTATATGGGCACCAACATTAACATATATCTTTAATAGAACAAGTATGTACTATGTATCATTCTTAACATAAAAGAATTGTGTTGTAGTAGTTATTATATTAGTTTTACCGTACATATTAGAGGTCCTTGGGTCAAATTTTAATTACAACAAACCTTTTGTTATATTTAATTTTATTTTGGATACTTTAACTTTTTAGTGCTCCTTTTCGGAAGTTTGTCTCGGACCCTTATTAGCTCAGGGTCGGCCCTACCAAAAATAAAAAGTAGAGAATATATAATAGAAGATCTAATCCCACAAGCAATTACAATAGTAACTATATTAGTGGCAATTACAATATTAGGATCTAATCCATGATGGACAGTTAATCCAGAGAATAACTCTCTATTAATGGCAATTACAATATTAACTCACAGTAAGTGGACAGTTACGAAGTTGAAACATCTATGTCGACACACATTGAAATAACTATGCTTAATTGGACCCAGTTATATCAGAAACAATATCCACGTTGGAACCTAGGTCTCGCGGGAGCAGTCGCCACGCTGGAACCTAAATCCAGTACTGGGAGCAGCATCCACGTTACAACTCAGTTCCAGCAGAAGCATTGGTCGTTCTAGAACGTTGCCCCGCTGGACCTCGTTGCACCGTGTTGCACCACGTGTTGAACGTGCGCTGGAACAAAGTGCAAAGTGTGCCACCACTTTGCACCCTTCGTTCATGCCAGTGTTCGAGTAAAATATCGTAGTATGGCAACCACATGGGCTACAATATTCCATGTGTGCAAGACAATAAAAATACTAATCTTATATTAAAATACTATCACCCCCAGTTTCCAAAAACAGGGGTATTTTTGTCATTTTGTATTTTTGAAATTTATTTTATTATTTTGGGGTTATTTGAGTCGGGTTCGAATTTCAGCTCAATCCGACTTGAAACGGGGACCCGGGGTAGTTTTGACTCTAGTGGGACCCACCCATTAGTTAGGCATGGCCCACATGATAATATTTTTAGTTAGTGTGTTAGAGTAATTTTTCATGGATAGGTTAAGTTTAATTAGAGTCTTAAAACTAGACTAATTTAGCCTCAACCTAAAGCATTTTCCTAATTTAATTCAATATGAGTTAGTGGGGGCATTTTGGTCATTAGCAAATAGGGACAAACCACCTACACATGGCAGCCATAGGAGGAGGGATTGACTTATCCATTCATTTTATTTTTCCCCAAAATTTCTCTCTCTTGTTCTTCTCCAAATTTTAGAGAAGGTTCCCATTGATTTCATCTCCAAATCCATCATTTCTTCCACCAAATCTTCTTCATTTCTCCTCTACTTCATGGATAGAGGGTGCTAGCCAAGTTTGGAAGGATTTGGCTTTGATTCGTGTCCATTTGGAGGCCATTTCATTTCGGTATCGTGTCGGAAGGGTTTCTCTTAGAATCTCTCTCCCGGAAGGTATAATCTTTCTTCTAATCCACCCCTACATGCATATAGGAATATTTTGAACCCGTAGGAATGACCCCCATGGTTGTATCTCCATTTGTGTCCATTTCATGTCCATTTGAAGGTCATAGGAGTGTCCTTTGTGTTGTACTTTGTGTCCATGTGGGAAACCCCCAATATTGGACACTTCATGTGGTTGTGATCTATTTAATGAATATTTCTTATTTTAATTTCAGATTTTATATTCCTATAATATTGCTCTTAATGTTTCATATATATATATATATATATTTTTATGGTTATATAATTTATATATATTGGTGTGTGTGTGTGAGTCTAATTCATATGTATGTGTGTCTATATATATATATATATATATATATATATATATATATATATATATGTGTGTGTGTGTGTGTGTGTGTGTGTGTGTGTGTGTGGTTTTTGGTTGAGAGTATTAGAGATATATATAGAGAGGAGAAGGGATGAGAGAGTTTGAGTTTTAGAGTGAGTTTGAGAGAGTGATAGGTGGAGAGATGTAGAGAGGAGTTAGTGAGTAGGGAGTGAAGAAGGAGGGGAGGGGGAAATAGAGAGCTGCTGCCCATGGCAGCAGCTGTAAGGACAGCAGCAGTCCCCCAATGGGGACTGCATTTTAGGCAATGTCAGCCCACAAAACAACCCTTAATCAGCCCCTATATTTGGTCCCCTATTTCAGCCATTTAAATGTCCAATTGACAACCCTTGTTAGCCCCCAAAACAGCCCCTATATAGCAGTCTATAGCTGTCCCAAAATCAGTCCTTAAACCCCCATTTAGCAGCCCAAAACAGCCCACAAAACCTGTCCATTCAGCCCATTATTGACCCCCATTTCAGCCATGTATTAGCCTATAATTCAGCCACATATACACCCATATTTCAGCCCCTATATCATATATATTTCAGCCCATATTCACCCACAAAATCAGTCCATAACAGCTCCATTCACATATCCATTAGTTCACCCATTCCTTTCATTCTTCCCCCATCAATTCACTCATCCATGCATTCATTTTCACCCATTCATTCACTCAAATGCATCAATTCATTCACCCATGAATTCATCTTTCTATTCCATTCATTCAATTGATTCCTTTCATTCTTCCATTCATTTATACATCATTCATCCCTCTACCCTTCACACATTCATACAAACATTCATCCTTCCATGTTTTCATTTATCAACTCATTCATTCATTCATCCATTTTCTCTTCCTCATTCACCTATCCACATACCTTCACATATACCATTTGAACCCCAATTTGGTCCACTCTTAGACCCTATTAATGCCCTATCAAACCCTTAGTATTGTCCTTAGTTAGAGCCTAGTAGTGGGTTTTGAGAGGGGTAGTTAGGAGGGTTATTGTGGGTAATTGGTGTTAGTGTTTGAAAGTGACTAGATAAGTTAGTGTCCTAACTAGATTGATATCCTAGTAGACTAGTTAGAGTGGCTAACCTAGACACTAGGAGAGTATGGAAGAGTGAACTAGGAAGTTTGGTAGAGAGTAGGGTGTGGTATCTCACGATACTATAGCGTATCATGACGATACCCTAAGGTAATGTTGGGATGACCAACATGGAAGATAAGATGGACTGGATGGGCTAGATACCTAGATTTCTTGGTTGGTAAACCTTAGATAGGATAGTATCTAGCTACCCTAAGAAGCCTAGGCCAATATCCTGAGATCTAGAGGGGTTTCCTTTGTAATGGGTAAGGTATTGGTATTTACCTTGTGAAGGGTAAATGTAGGTAATAGGGTATTGATAAGATATTGAGTTTGACTTCTAAGATGGGGTTAGAAATAAGTTATCTTGGTAGGTAATGACTAGATGAGGGTAGTTTAGGCTAGTCTTGACCTCCGTTGACCAAGAGTTGACTTTTGGACCAAAAGTCAACTTCAAGTCAACACTTGACTTAGAATTGACCAAAACCAAACCAGAGTTGACCAGTTGACTGAAAACTAACTGTTAGTCAACATTTGACTTGTTTGACCTAGGGTTGACTCAATGTTGACCAGAGTTGACCAGAGTTGACCAGAGTTGACTTTTTGACCAAAAGTCAACTGTAAGTCAACCTTTGACCCAGATGGACCTAGTTTGACTTGGATTGACTGCTTGTGACCTTGTTTGACCTTGGTTATCCTAGTGTGACCCAGTTTGGCTCAGTATGACCTAGTGTGACCTAGTTTAGCTTGGTGTGACTTGGTTTGACCTAGTTTTTGACTTAGACTTGCATATCATGACTAGATTAGCTTTCCTTTCATTATTAAACCATGTTTTGACTTGTAGTATCTCATCTTTAGGACTGTGATTACTCTGAGCATCTGTTCACCTTATCAGCTCAGGACCACAGGCGAGTACATTCACTGATAGTTTTCATTGTCTTGATATCTGTTATATCCGATTTAGTTGTAGTGTCTTACTCGATTCCCAGTCACGATAGTTCACGGACTAGTATATGTTGGATCATGACATGGGATGTTGTTCCTATATTTTTATGGTATATTGGTACATATTCGGTCTTATTTCTATGTATTGGTATAGACACCGATTTCTAAGGGGACTTGCTATCCTCTTATGGAATCCTGTGTCATGACGTGTCATGTCGAGATCCACTATACTATTCGGGGATGGGAAAATTATTAGGGGTTATGTGATCAAAGCCTCTTGTCACTATTTTGCTAGCGCCACCCTCACCTCACGTAGGGTGTAGCAGATACCCCATTGCCAGTTATCCAGGTTGGATGGCATGACTCTCTGTTGAGGACACCGCGGATTGCCGGGCCAAGTGGATAACTCTTTCTTGACTCCCTAGCCGATCACATATCGATCTAATAGTTCAAATCACATTTTGCATTTATTATCGTATCTTATTTTCTGTTCAGCTCTACTTTCTGTACTTTCTCACCATACTATGATTTCATTTACTCACATGCTCTACATGCCTTTATACTGTACCTCGATTTGAGACTAAGTCCCGTTTGAAAGAAGGGTTATAATCCTGGTCCTTGTTTGGTTAAGGGTTGTAACTCGGCTTTCGAATGGTTCCCAAGTCGCCCTACATCTTTGTCTTGTATTTCATTATACTGTCTCTTATAGAATTTGTCAATTCATATGGAACTGCTGTTAGTGTTTGTACTTGCTCATTTTCCTGACAGGATATCGTTGACAATTTTACAGATGTTTTTGAGGCAGGCTGCTCGACCTATTATGGGGTCGAGACAGATGGAGACTCAGGCCAGGGTTGTGGCCTGATAGTTTGGCCACTAGATTTTATACTCCCTGAGTAGTTAGCACTAGTTAGGTTTGCCTGGCCTTCGAGCCAGCTAGTGTCACGCCCCGATTCCGTAGAATCGATAGTCGTCCCCCGGGCGTGATGCCGTGCGAACCTAAATTGCGATCGCACAAGGCATAGTCATAAGGTTATCCGAAACACAACATCAAATTAGAGTACGCAGAGAAATTGAATGACACAGTTGAAGTAGAAATAGACTTTTTCATTGATAATAGAAACTTTACATGGACTTCTTTACAATCATTGCCGCGCGGGCTACAACATGACTCGACTTATAAAATGAACGCCGATGAGATAGTCGTTCCATACATTACACCCCTTTATACAAGCAAAAATTATTACACATTTCCACCTGCGATCGAGGCAAGCCGATTCGCCATCTTTTCTTTTGGACTGAGTGCGGGTCTTCTTCAAAAGGAAACCAGAAAACAAGCCTTCACACGGACGAGGCTTCAAAAGTGTCCACGCCGCCTTGAGATTTTAGGTGGCACGCCCTTCGTGGTCCGGGGTACCTGCGTGGAGAGCGAGGATCAGTACATTACACTTTGT
Source organism: Iris pallida (assembly GCA_029216955.1). Taxonomy (NCBI): domain Eukaryota; kingdom Viridiplantae; phylum Streptophyta; class Magnoliopsida; order Asparagales; family Iridaceae; genus Iris; species Iris pallida. The sequence continues at coordinate 2,837,478 of JANAVB010038620.1, read as the reverse complement.
ACTGGTGCGTGGCAAGTTAAGTTCCAAGCTCTCATTTGGTTGAAGAGTTTATATGACTTAGAGTATGAATGTTTCTAACCATCCTAATGGATTTCATGCGAGCAATGACAAGCATAATGTAATTTACAATGGAACTTACCCCCGGCGGACCGTGCCGCGCCTTTAGAAACTTACCATGTTCTTCCCTGTCAATTGTTACCATTTATTTTCCAAGTGCAACATTACGTGTGTTTGGTCACTGGCATCACAAGCCATCCTGGACGTATAGCTTTGTTAATCGGGATCCTTTCAACGCAAGTAGCTAGCTCCATTGCAAGTCTCCGCTTAACCTGTGCTGAAACCTTATGCACGACTATACCCTGTTTCCTCCTAGGCCGAAACGGTCCCGTGGCCTCGGGTTGCCGCTCGAGGAATCTATCGCCTTGTCGACAAGTTGCCCATAACCGTGTGAAGACACATTTCCTTTTTAGTTATTAAGACGTAACCTACATTCTCTTTGAAAACTCAATCCTTTTTCCCGTGTTCGTGCCCTTGCATTTATCCTTTCCTTCGCAACAATGCTATTGATTTTGCCTAAGAAGAGGGTCGAGAAGAGAAGGGTCAGCCACTCACCTTGTGTTTACTTTGGCGAGGGAACTTGTTGGTCGCGCTAGACGTCGCCTACGCGATTACCTGAAATCGCACAAGCAACCGATTAGAATACTGCATTATTCAAGGAGTTCGATAGGAATGCGAGTTTGAAATACAAGCCATGAAAACCATCGAAAACATTCACGAAAACGCATTCAGAAAACAAAGCCAAAACCAACGCAAGCGGCGTGAAAAGCAGAGCAACGGGAGGTCTCTCCCGACTCAGCCGCAGAGCCAATCCTCGAGGCGCAACCCGCTGAATATGGAACTTGGTTCCGAAGAAGACATTCCATAACGAGGAATGGATCTTAATTCAACCGTTCCCGTTCGATCGACTCGGCCGATCCCGACCTATCGGTCCCGACCGAATCGATAACGACAGTGTTCCTTTCTCGCGCACCCCGTGGACCGAGTACGGGGCACGATGTAGGGACGGGGCACTACAGCTAGTACTTTTCAGTTTGTAGTATCTATTATATATATTTTCTGAGACTCTGGATGGTGGTGTATAGCTCTGACTTGTGTGGATCTTGGACTCTTTTCCTGCTCTATCTATCATATTTCCTTTTCATGCTATCTACCTTAGTTTTGTATTTGTGATTGAGACTATATTGCTATGTCACCTCCATTCGGAGAGTATATACTGTACAGGTACCTTTATCTGTTTTAGTCGTAGTATTTACAGACCCTATATACAGCGTTCTACTGCCGATACTGCGGCGTAGGCTGGACGTAACCACGTACTCGTGCTCCTCTTCAGGGTGCGGGTCGTGACAAATATACACTTGAAATTTGTCATACATGAATGATGAATGATGGACCATTCTCCAAAAGAAGAAAATCTAAATAAACCTGTAACTCCCTAAATCATATTTGGTAATGTTTTAAAATTTTCTAAAAATATTGTTTTCATGGAAAACGTGTTTCTTTAATAAAAAGAATTTTTATTCTAAAGCAGATTGTTTCTCAAATAAAATTTATTCCCTTAATTGAGATTTAGCATTTTGTTATTATTTTGGCAAATGATTCTTGTTAAGATTTCGTGGACGGTTATTGATTTATAGATAGTTATGAATCACTGTTGATTTTATTCTTAATTATTAATTAGTTATTATTAGCTAAATCTATTTTAGTTTGGAAAAGTATTTTGAATACTAATTGACGTAATGATTTGATTTACGAATTGTTAAAACAAATTTTGTAGATAAATAAATATTTAAATAAGGATTTTAACCTTAAATTGATATTTGATAATATTTTGTATAACAAAAACTATATACAATACTTGGCTTGCTAATAAAGTTGGTAGCATATATCATATTGATATCATTTTATTAAGTAAGTTTTTGATTAAATATTTCTAAAAATAATGAATGTTTTAATATTTTCTAAATAGTTCTAAATTTATATAGTATATGTTTTCATTAGTACTCATGGTGATTAAAACTATAATATTTTCTAAATATTATTAGCTAGTATGTTCCTTTAGCTAAGTCAGTGATATAGTTGGCTAATACCTTTATTTTAAAACCCTAATAATTGTACAAAACTATAACAGGTGATCCATTGCAACCATGCAGTACTACTCTCGTGCAACCAAACCGAGGCAAGTACACTGACTTGACTTGTACCTTGTTTTCTGTCTTACCTTCATGTGCCATGTTCTCATATCTGACACGAATTACACACGATTGTCTTGTACTCTTGTTCATTGCTTGTGCGTCATTGTTCATTGCGAGATTGGGGAAAATATTAGCTTTTGTGTGACCACACCCAACATAGGTATTGAAAATAGCCTAATCGTACACGTCACGTACGATGAAGCCGGACCTTGTAGAATTGACTCATTGACTCATTGCATCATTGATTGATTGATTGCTCCTAAGCCGGTCACACATTAGTTTTTAATATTTCAAAATTGTCATAATTGCATCATTGATTGTCGTGATTGATTGCCTTGTACATTGATAGCCGTGTTCATTGTCTAGCATCTTGATTGTCATCCATTGCCTGCAGTTTTACATTTCATTTTCTGGTACCGCAGTTTCAGTTTCTTTCATGTTCTAGCATTCTGGTATTCTGGTTCACCTTGTACTCTGGATCACAGATTACATTGTATATTGTCTAGTCAGGGTTGTACTTTGCTCTTTTCCTGATAGGATCGTTGCAGGTGAGTGGGAGATTACATGGAGCTGGTGATTGCTTGGATTTTGCAGTTTTTATTTATTTCAGTTTATTTTCTGGAGATTGTATCTTAGAGATTCATTTATTGTATATTATTTCAGTTGACCGGATTTGTCTCCGGCTGAGTTTGTATTTTAAAACACTTGATGGATATTGGTGATTTCTGGAAACGTTATAAAAGCTGTGTTTGGTTTACATTACATTGTGACTGTGAGTTTTCCTTAGTATTGTACAGCTTACTTCGTCGTGTCCAACGACGAAGGCTGGGCGTGTCCGACTCGTATCCGATTATTCGGGAGCGGGTCGTGACATGTTTTTAGTGGTGGCCCATGCAGGTCTCTATCCTAATGACACTTAGGCTATAAGTGTTATTGGGGGACCAGCGGAAGCTAAGGAAAACTCATCACAGCATAGGAACCGCGGGAAAAAGGTTTATGATTTATGATAAATGGTTTATGGTTTATAAAAATGGTTTATGAAAATGGTTTATGATTAATAGTTTATGGTTTATGGTTATTGATGTTTAAAAATTTTGAAATTTGATTTTACTTATGATTTTTAGGATAGTTTATGATTTTTATAGGATATAGCAATAAACAGTTTATTTCTTTTGCAGGACGGTCGCCACAACGAGCGCTGGGACTAGTGAGCAGCCTGCACCCAGTGCACAGGAGCAGCTTCCACCGCCTCCGCCTCAACCGATTCCACCGACGATGATGTTCGATGGCACGCAAGTGATGGCCATGTTCCAGCAATTCATGGAGGTCCAGAATCAGCAAGCTGCACAATTCAGAGAGACTCAGAGTCAGCAGGCTGCACAGTTCAGAGAGACCATCGTCGAAGCACTCAGGACCAGAGAACCAGCTCCGCCAGCACCGCCGGCACCAGCAGCGCCGAAGCCAGGAACTGCCAAGGAATATCAGTTCCTCAGCCCGATGGATTTTTGGGGCGATGAGGGGATAGTCTACGCAGACGAATGGCTGGAGAATGCTGAACGGTCATTGAAGATGGCGAGGATCCCAGAAGATTTGCAAGTCGAAGTTGCAAGCATGCGACTGTTCGACATCGCTAGGGCTTGGTACCGGGAAGAGCCCCAGTTAGCAGAGCCCGGAGTTTCCTGGAAGGACTTCAAGCTGCTATTCCAGGAAAAGTTCTTCCCGGATGTGGAGCGGGATGAGCTTAGGATGCAATTTGAAGCATTGCAGCAAGGGAATATGTCAGTGGCCCAGTATACATCCGAGTTTACCCGACTCAGCAGGTTCGCAGAGAACCTAGTCAGCTCGCCGAAGGACAGGGCTTGGATGTTCAAGAAGGGTCTCACCAGAGAGCTGCGACATGCAGTAGCTATTAGTCAGGCCACTACATATGCGAGCATTCTTAAAGTTGTTCAGGGAGTGGAGAAGGAGATGGACCCAAAGCTCAAGCGGGACCGGGACATTGGCGCCAGCAGTTTCCAGGGTCCACCGAAGCGGACCGACACTCAGCAGAGGTCACTTCAGCATCAGCACCATGTTCGAGCACCGACATCGCCGAGGCAGCAGAGGCAGACCCAGACCCCGGTGTCCTTTTCTTGCGCATACTGCAAGCGACCGGGACACCATGTCAAGGAATGCCGCCAGAAGTTAGGACAATGCTTGATTTGTGGATCTGCCACTCATCAAGTGAGGGATTGTCCTGCGGCTTTCACTCGTCAGGAGCCAGTACCAGAGCAGCAGCAGGAGGACCCAGTCTATGAGGATCAGTAGTAGCTGCAGGAGCGCAGCTGAGTAGACCGTGATCTTTTTATTTGCTTGTAGTAGCTGAATTTCTTTTATATTGCCTATTTTGAGGCTTGTCTCTGAGTTTCTTGCATTTACAGTTTTCCCTATTGTCTAGTGGCTACTTGTTAGTCCTTGTTATTTTTACTCCATAAATAAATCATTTAGTATTTTCGTTGTCTCTAATAAATTTTAATTGATTTTATACATTGCAAATCCCTTGAAATTTCGAGGACGAAATTTTTGTAAGGGGGGTAGATTTGTAACTCCCTAAATCATATTTGGTAATGTTTTGAAATTTTCTAAAAATATTGTTTTCATGGAAAACGTGTTTCTTTAATAAAAAGAATTTTTATTCTAAAGCAGATTGTTTCTCAAATAAAATTTATTCCCTTAATTGAGATTTAGCATTTTGTTATTATTTTGGCAAATGATTCTTGTTAAGATTTCGTGGACGGTTATTGATTTATAGATAGTTATGAATCACTGTTGATTTTATTCTTAATTATTAATTAGTTATTATTAGCTAAATCTATTTTAGTTTGGAAAAGTATTTTGAATACTAATTGACGTAATGATTTGATTTACGAATTGTTAAAACAAATTTTGTAGATAAATAAATATTTAAATAAGGATTTTAACCTTAAATTGATATTTGATAATATTTTGTATAACAAAAACTATATACAATACTTGGCTTGCTAATAAAGTTGGTAGCATATATCATATTGATATCATTTTATTAAGTAAGTTTTTGATTAAATATTTCTAAAAATAATGAATGTTTTAATATTTTCTAAATAGTTTTAAATTTATATAGTATATGTTTTCATTAGTACTCATGGTGATTAAAACTATAATATTTTCTAAATATTATTAGCTAGTATGTTCCTTTAGCTAAGTCAGTGATATAGTTGGCTAATACCTTTATTTCAAAACCCTAATAATTGTACAAAACTATAACAGGTGATCCATTGCAACCATGCAGTACTACTCTCGTGCAACCAAACCGAGGCAAGTACACTGACTTGACTTGTACCTTGTTTTCTATCTTACCTTCATGTGCCATGTTCTCATATCTGACACGAATTACACACGATTGTCTTGTACTCTTGTTCATTGCTTGTGCGTCATTGTTCATTGCGAGATTGGGAGAAATATTAGCTTTTGTGTGACCACACCCAACATAGGTATTGAAGATAGCCTAATCGTACACGTCACGTACGATGAAGCCGGACCTTGTAGAATTGACTCATTGACTCATTGCATCATTGATTGATTGATTGCTCCTAAGCCGGTCACACATTAGTTTTTAATATTTCAAAATTGTCACAATTGCATCATTGATTGTCGTGATTGATTGTCTTGTACATTGATAGCCGTGTTCATTGTCTAGCATCTTGATTGTCATCCATTGCCTGCAGTTTTACATTTCATTTTCTGGTACCGCAGTTTCAGTTTCTTTCATGTTCTAGCATTCTGGTATTCTGGTTCACCTTGTACTCTGGATCACAGATTACATTGTATATTGTCTAGTCAGGGTTGTACTTTGCTCTTTTCCTGATAGGATCGTTGCAGGTGAGTGGGAGATTACATGGAGCTGGTGATTGCTTGGATTTTGCAGTTTTTATTTATTTCAGTTTATTTTCTGGAGATTGTATCTTAGAGATTCATTTATTGTATATTATTTTAGTTGACCGGATTTGTCTCCGGCTGAGTTTGTATTTTAAAACACTTGATGGATATTGGTGATTTCTGGGAACGTTATAAAAGCTGTGTTTGGTTTACATTACATTATGACTGTGAGTTTTCCTTAGTATTGTACAGCTTACTTCGTCGTGTCCAACGACGAAGGCTGGACGTGTCCGACTCGTATCCGATTATTCGGGAGCGGGTCGTGACAAAACCCCAACACCTTATATTATATTTGATTAAATTTAACCACAGGAACCTCCACACTTATGACTGTTAGTCCAATGATCTAACTATTTTTTATTATGGTTATGCGATTAAGTTTAATATTATGATATCGCTAATATTAATGATATTACTATAGTATTTATATTTAAACTTAGCATAGTCCTAATGTGCATTACGTTTATCATACTTACTACTATGTGTATTGTTTTGTTCGTCTACCATGTATTTGTAGAAAAATAATAAACAAGATTACCATGAACATATACAATGAATAAATCATGATGGACCAAAAACGACGGTCTCCCACAAAAAATTTCTGAACTGCCCAACGACATCTCCATGACCACACACTCGGGATGGATATTTTTGGACAGTTGCCGTAAAAAAAAAGCTATCACAATTTAAAGGAAGAAGCCAAGCCAAGCCTAGCCATCATCATTTCAAGATTCTGAATAAGCCTACAACTGGTATAATACATCTAGAGTTTGTAATCAGTCTTATAAATAATTGTAAACAAAAAAAATATATGACAAAATCGAAAAGTATGGTAGAAAATAATCTAGGATCACTTTTGGACAGTTAGATGGAAGACCCACAGATTACCTGGAACACCGTCAGATGATCCGATATTTCACAAAAAGTTTTATGTGGTCCATTCGAATCTTCCTTCAAAATACCGTGAAATACCGACAGATTTTTCGAATTGTTACCGTTAACAATCTAACGATCAGAGCATGTCCCATCAGTGATCCAAACGGCTCTATTTATAGTCGTTGCATTATGTAGGCGGAAGATTTGACGGTATTCCACAAATTGTCGATAGATCTTTCGACCGCTGACAGAAGGTTACAATTCTGTCATTTTTCTTGCTTTGGTTATAAGTAGTCTTGAATCCCTTCATTCAAGGTTAAGGCTTTGAGTTTACAAATTTTATCTACCAAAGCTTGTTCACAATCTACCAAAGCTTTCGCTTGCCTATCCACAAATTGTATTAAAGTCTTCTTGAGTTGTAAAAGTGAGATCTTTATATTTGTTGTGAGAAGTCAAAACTATCTTGTAGTGTGGCTGAAGTGTACAAGCCTTCGGATCAAAGCTTATATGAAGTCGAAGCCTTCAGATCAAAGCTCTTGTGTAAGAAGTCTGCTAGCATTCGATCAAAGCTCATGTTGTAACTTTCTGTGATAATAGTGGATTAAAGTCGGAAAGAGTTTTGGAACTGGACTGCCTCAAGGAGGATAATAGGATCTGGTGTCAGTATTTTTATTACTTCTTCTCTTGCACTCTTAAATTTTAAATTGCCTATTAGCAATTGTATTGTGCTTGATTAGTAAGATTGACCATATTCACCCCCTCCCCCCTCCCTCTAGGGTGCTTTCAATGACTAGGTTGGTTCCTATTTGCAGTGCTAAACTAGCCCTAAATCAAATGTCTATATGCTATTACCGATTGAATCACAAATGATGCTAATAACAATAAACTAAAACTATTTTTTCAGAAAAAATAATTATATATGCATTGAATAATATTGGACTACGAATGAGTACTACAAATAGAAAGAGTATAATACTATGTGCCAACTTTGAACTGTACATACTGAACTCGAGTGGCTCTTGTGGTTACCGATGAGAGGTATAAGATCCTGACCGGATGACGGAAGATCAGTAGATTGAGTCACGGAGACGTATTATTCCTTCTATTTATGAAAACAGTAGACCCAACAAATATACAATACAGCATGCATAAAATCCCGTGCGTATCGTCCGTCATCTCAAAAAAAACAAAATAACCTTCGAACTGTACATTACTTACATAGCCAAAGTTCTTGAACCTCACACTTTGGACCATAATAAACTAGTGGATAACACGTGCCATAATGGCACGGACACGAACCCGACCTTCTCGACTTAGGCGTGCAGGCACCGGACCAGCGCCAGGGAGTTTCGGACGGAGACGCGGTCTCCGAACCCGGCCTTCTCGACGCAGGCTTGCAGGCACCGAGCCAGCGCCAGGGACCCGAGCCCGGCGGAGGCGGACACATCAAAGACCACGGTGGTGACGTTCGGGGCGACGTGGGACCTCACGGAGGCGAAGACGTGCAGGGCCGTCGCGGGGCGTCCGAGGGCGGCGAGGCCCGAGACGGCGGCGGTCCAGGAGACGACGTCCCTATGCGACATTCCGTCGAACACCCGCAGGACGTGGTCGGCGGAGCCGCGTCGAGAGTAGGCGGTGAGCAAGACGGTCTGCACGAAGGGGTCGGGTCAAAATCCGAGGAGGAGGGCATGGAGCGACCTGGTGGCGGCGGTGGTGGTGTTGAGCTAGGAAGAGAAGGTGTGGGAGTCGGGAGGGATGCGACGGCGGAGCATTTGGAAGTAGATGGAGTGGGTCGGCGGAGATGGCGATGGCGGTGTTGAAGGAGAAGGGGTTGGGGTTGGTCATGGCGGAGAAGAGGGAGGCGGCGAAGGAAGGGTCGGCGTCGGCGGCGCGGTGGAGGAGGCTGCTTGCGACGAAAGGGTTGCGGAAGAGGCCGCCGACGACGACGTGGGCGAGGATGGAGCGGAGGCGGCGGAGGGAGGAGCGGTGCAAGAGGAGCTGGAGGCGGAGGTGCTGTTGGAACAACCGGTTGCTCCGCACCCAACATGGGACCTCCTCCTCTCTTATAGAGAGAGGGACAATTTAGTCATTTTATCATCGTTGAACCAAAGCACATGGGTCGGACCAAAAACTCACTGTGCTTTATATTATAGATAAGTATTCAAAATCTTACTAAATTTTTAAAGATTCCTCAAACCATCAAAAAATGGAGTTATGAGTCCCTCCAATTATCACAACTCTTTCCAAAAGAAAATATTCCATTAATATTAACAAAAATATTATTTTTTAACCATGTTATAACCGAAAGTGATAATAAAAGTAAGAATATTGTCACCAAACGAATCACACAAAAGGGAATAATCTATGCATAATCACTATAGGTCCATGCATAGTTCAATCGCCGAATAGGCGATTAAACAAAAAGATTGCAGAAACATGCCGAAAGAATGAGCCTATTTTCTCAATGCTTGCAAGCTTTCAAAGTGTAGGTGGTACCAAGAAATGAAAGCATTTAAATTCAACATGGGACCTCCTTCTCTCTTATAGAGAGAGGGGCAATTTAGTCCTTACATCGTCGTTGAACCAAAGCACATGGGTCGGACAAAAAATTCACTGTGCTTTATATTATAGATATCACACTTCCGGTTCACTTACCACAACCAGGAAGTCGTAAATTCTGACTTTTAGGAGATGCTACGTACTTCTTCTACTTTCCATTTCTATTAAATTCCAAAAATTACATCGGTAAATTTGTTTGGATGGCAGCTTATTATTTCTCTTATTGTTATTTGTAAATGTAAATATCATACAACAAATTTTGCATACAGCATTTGTTATGACAAGTATTGTTGTAATTACATTTTTGCTTATTTGTAAATGTAAATGTTATTGCAGGAATTACAAATCTAGTGTTTGGTTTCGTGTAAATAATGTAAATGAGGAAACATGCAGCAGTTTTTGTGACATGATGCTATAATAATTACTAGGGCTAATTAGTGTTTTGACCCTAGATTTAATACCAGTTTAGTCCATAATTAGTATTGCAATCATATTAGCTGCAACGAAAGTTGTATGATTTTTTAGAAAGTGTTATAACATTTGCTCTAGCATTTATAATATTAATTATTTGCAACAAACCCAATGCTAAAATATATATAATACGAAAAAAAATTAGGTTTCATCATAGAACTTACATATTTCAAAAACGTACACTTGCATCGCACCCCATCTGTACTACCACACCCACCTCATTTTAATTCTAAAGAATATCAAAGAATTTAAAGTGTCTTTCCAATTGCTCAAACCTGCAACCTCTGGAGGAAATATACCTCACTATAACCACTTAAGCTAGAGGTCCTTGGCATATACATATAACCACTAATAATTATACACTTCCAACCAGGGGCGGATCCAAGAGGGGTTTGGGGTGGGCTGGAGCCCACCAAAAAAAAAAATTACATTTTTTTTATATAATTTTTTTTTGATTTTTTTATATGGATTTATCTACTTCCAGCCCACCCAAAATTTTGGTAGCCCACCCCAGCTATAGCTTCTGGATCCGTCCCTGCTCCCAACTACAATAAATATTTATCATCTCAATAAAATATTTTATACTATTTTACTAAGCAAGTATACATTTAGAAAGAGAGAAAAATAAAACACGTACACGTGAACAAGGGTAGAACTATATAGGGGGTGGGGGTAGGGGTAGGGGTAGGGGTGGGGGTGGGGTGGGGGTGAGTTCTAACCCACCTAAAAAATAATCTATATATATTTTTTTTATATGAGTCAATTTACATTTAGTTCATCTTAACCCACTTCAGCTCACACGAGATCAAATTTTTGGTTCCGTCCTTGCACCGAGACGACTCTTAGTATTATGAAAACTGTAACATCCATAGTAGAAAAACCAATCAAATACACTCTGATAATCCACAATCTCATTTCAATTCAAACAACATGCACAACTTTATACCGAGTAGAAATGTCGGTAATGTCATTCCCCATGCGCTCCAAACAATTTTTTTATAGCCAGTATCTTATAAATTTTAAAATGTGGTCAAGTTATGATCATGCAAAACAAATAGCTAAAAAAACTTGTAATTTGTCAATCTTATTTGTGGTAGTTGTACAAAATAATCCAAAAATTTGATTGCAGGAGATTTTTTAATCCAGTACGTGCTTCCTACCATCGATCGGATCTACGTGACTGATGTTAGCAGAAAATATTAACGTTTAGTAGAAATGAACCGACCAATAAGAAGTTGATACGTGACATCGGTTCCTCTATCGGTTCATTTGAGTTTTTCTGTTTTTTAATTTAGACAACGATTCCATAAAATGTCATTGTCACTGGTCACAACTCACCGAAAGATGTAGGTGTCACAACAATACGGACAAATGGTTTGGTCGTTCGTCACGGGAGATTGGGGAAGAAAAACAAAAGTACGTTGTCGTCATGTAAAAAAAAAAAAAAACACACGCACAAAAGTTCCACCGGAGGTGAGGGAAGTAAGTAACATGGAATTGCATGCGTGAATTGGCTTTATGTTGCTGGCTTCCTTGTCCGGTTGATAAATGGACTGTTTTGTTGCTTTCAAAGTCAATGAAGAGGCTATTCTTAGAATATTCATAGAAAGTGTTTGGAAGTGAATATTCAATTCCAGATGCACTTTTCAATATGTGATTTTTTTTTTCTTTCCATATCCAAGGAAAGAAAATTGGAAGAAAAGAAAAAAAATAGAGCAAAATCGGGGGGAAATTAAGAGTAATGGTGTTAAAAAAGGAGAGAGAAAATTGTGAGAGAAAATTCTAAAAAAAAATCCAAAAGATAGAAAAATAGTAGAAATTTTCGTAGGGATGGAAGAAATTAGAGGTAATTCTATCACTACCAAAATACAGACAAATAGCGACTGAATTATTAGCGACGGACAACTCAGTCGTCTATTAGCGACTGAAAGGCGACTGATAGGCGACGACAAAGTTTATTAAAATATATCATAACTTTAGCGACTAACTAGCGACATGGTAGCGACGGATAATGTCTAACGACGTACTAGCGACGACAAAATTCGTCGCTATGTTTCAGTAAAAATCGAAAGAAAGGGTTCTATTTTCATTCTGAAAATTTTTAACAAAATTCTACTCTCTTCCCCCCTCTCTTCCCCGATCACCCGACCCCTCCGGCGTCCTCCCCTCCCCCCCCCCCCCACCCCCCAGCGACCCTCCCTCCGTCGACCCGCCCTCCAGCGACCCCCCCCTTTCAGGTACTCATTTTTTCCTCCTCTCCCTGTCATTTTTCTCCTAATTTTTGGATTTTTGCATTTTTTTTGCTTATTAGGGTTTCGATTATGGGCGAGGGGTTTCGACTAGGTTTCGATTAGGTTTCGACTAGGTTTCGATTATGGGCGAGGAATTTGTGTGTATAATCATTTGAATCACAAACATGTATTATTTTACATGGTTCTGTCGAAATCGACATGCTCCATGGGACAATAGAACAAATACTTTATTGAATCAACAACATGAAACATTCAAATGATTATAAACACAAACTACGATGAGCAGTTCACGATCTCCGACGAAGCCACTCTAATGGGAAACCAATTTGACTTTTTAGTCTATATTTTTCTTTGTTAGGATTAACCTATCTTTATCTCTTTGAGTTGGCTAGGGTTTTTAATTATCTTAGGATAAGTCTTTAGAGATTGGCTTTATCTCCTTTTGGTTTCTTGAGAGTATAAAAATAATTTGTAAATTTAGAACTTATTCGATAAAATTTTGAAGAATGAATTGATAACCTACTTTTGAATTCGTACCGTGCTATGTCAAATTTCTAGAGTTGATCTATCTTGTCTTATTCTCCACCTCTATCGTGATCGCCTAGTTGGATCTCGAAAATAAAATCCTAGGACTGAGATCCGACGCACCCACACACCACTCCTAATTTGGATATTCCTAATATTATTATTCTTATATTTTATATTAAAGTCATTTTTATAAATTCATATTAGTTAATTGTTCACAAATTTTTTTTTATTGTTTTTGCGTCCAATTTGCCATAAATATCTAATTTTATGTTATACATTTTTATCTCTAGGTCTTTGTTCCATTTTACAGTTCTTCTCTATCTTGAAGACCCCCTTAACAACTTCTTACCAAATCCTAATAAACCATTTCCTCACTCTATACCGATATCTCTAGGGCACTCCTGTACGATTTACGTATACTACATATATAGATTAATACTTATGTGGACAGGACATCAGTACTCGTAATTAATTGGCTACTCAAGTTATATATACTCGACAATTTCAGGCTAAAGCTTTACACCACTAGTTTGTTGTTTTTTGTTCTACGAAATGCTAAACCTATAATTCAAGAAGTAAATACCGAGGTAAGTTTAAGTATTTCTTAAGCTTATCAAAAAGATAAAAAGAAATTGCCTTCTTGGCACCCCCTTACTTTCAAAAGTTAACCAGGACAATTAGGACTTGGATGTAAATACAATACTTGTTAAATATCAAAGATTTGTAAAGTCAAATTTATAATGATTTTTCGTAAACAAAAGCCAAGTTTCAAATGTCCTTATCTTCGTGTCATGTTCGTCCAACCATGTCGATTTGTGCATGTGTAAACAAATTTTAGTATCCAACAAAAATTAAAAATTTAGGTCCAACACATTTCATGTTTTTCTTATAGTAACTGTGCATACGTCCAACAAATTTAGATCCAACAAATTTCATGTTATTGTTGAAAATTTAGATCCAACAAATTTCAGTATCCAACAAGCAATTCTTTGGAGGAATGATGAACGGGTTTCATCTTATTCTTATAGTGGTTGTTCCCAAGTCAACTGTGTTTGTGCCCATGTCAGAATTAGGGATAGGATCAACTTCAGAAGCCGACTTATCCTTCGAAAGTAGGTCGAGGTATGAACTCGCCTTGGGAAGCGAGAGGAGCACGTGCCATTGGAGAGGATGCCGGTCGGGGCATACATTATGAGCTATTGGCCACGTTTGGTTAGCGAAACCACTTTATTTTTCGACGAAGCCACTTTATTTGAATAAATGTTGTATTTGAACAATTTTGTATTTGTTAATAAGGCTGTATATATTGTATGAGAACAATTGTTGTATCAATGTACCCTCTGGGTATCGGTATCGGTATCAGACTATTTCTATGAGTATTGATATTGATCGCTTAGGCGTCTAGACGGTGTCTAGGCGGTAGGTAAGTGTTGAAAATCAAATTTAAGATATCGGTATAGAGTGAGTATCCTAGAAGGATATATATAAGATATCTTAGTAGTAGATAGGTAAGTGTTGAAAATTAAATTTACTTATGCCAAGTCTTTTGGGCCTATTAGAGTTATAGATCTTTTCGGAAATCTAATAAAATATTGATTACCTCAAAAGGCTTGCATAAGTAAGAGTATATGGAGTGTATATCGTAGGCGGATGAGTGTATAGAGTGAGCCTCCCTACTCCCTTTCTTCTCATTCGGGTCATGAGGCATCCTATTCCGCATCATATGATATACATCTCAACCAAAGCGTGGAGAAGTGTGAAAATATTAATATTAACCAAGGATCAGTATCGGAATCAGTATCACCATGAAACTTATAGCTTGTTCTAACAGAGCATAATATAAAACCAAACGTGAAGCAGAGCTTCACATTCATAATATTTGAATGTGAAGCTCTGATTCACACGTTTGGTTTTATATTATGCTCTGGTAGAACAAGCCATGAGATTCATGATGATACCGATTTCGATACCGACCCTTGGTTAATATTAATATTTTCACACTTCTCTACTCTTTGGTTGAGATGGATATCATATGAGAGAGTCGAATGAGAAGCAGGAAAGTAGAGGGGGGTCAGAGAGGGGGCCTTCTCACACTTCTCTACTCTTTGTGTGTATAATCATTTGATAGTATCCAGGTTAAGAAAGTGTAAAAAAATTAGATAGTATCATGTGTCAGGGTGTGTGTGTGTCTAGAAGTCGAGTTAGGACTGAGTATCAGGCTCAGGAGACAGTATACGTATGAGGGCTTATCCAGGGACAGAGTCTCAGACAGGAAGGGAATGTGTATGTATTAGTAGTTAGGTTTTATGTATCGGAAACATATGCATATCTCGGTTACATATAGCAAGTGTGAAGTATACAGAATTGAAAATATGTGTATTACATATGCATTTTTAGATTTGCCTATGGCGGGAGGCGGACGTGGACGTGGACGTGTACGTGATTCAGATTTGCCTATGGCGGGAGGCAGACGTGGACGTTTGCAGCATGGGTCTGGCTCACGTCCGGCTCCTTTGGAGCGTCCAGGCCGTCCACCTGTCGACGAGGATGAGTTCCTAAATGTTCATGATGGGTTATTGTAACTCCTCTTCCCGAAATTTTGTGATATATTTTTTATTTTGATTTGATTAGTTTACATTTAATTTTTCTATGATCATTGGAGTTGTGACTAAGCCCACAGGTGAGTTATGACCATCTTGTGGTCACATGATCTCTAGATAGGGTCTATATACATTCTATAGCTATATTATATTTTATTATGATTTTTAGACATTTTTATATATTTTTAAATATTTATTCTATGAAGATTTATATTTATGAATGACTTTCATAATTTATTTTGAGTCCATTTGTGACTATTTTGAGACCCAGTATTTTTCTTTAGGCTCTATTAGGTTAAATATATTTTCTGTATTTTTCTACAATTTTTCTGGGATTTTTTAGATAATTAAATATAGGAAAAACCTATTATCAAAGACTTCTAGAATTTACTGTGCAAGCCTATGAGCATATATTGACCCCAAATATTTTTCGAGGGTTCATTATGCTATTTTATATTTTTTAGAATTTTTCCATAATTTTTGGCAATATTTAAGTATTTATTCATTAAAGTTTATATATTTTTAAAGGCTTCCAATATTTATTATGAGGCCATTTAGGACTAATATGAGGTAAAACATTTTTATTTATTTTCTAGAAGGTTAAATGTATTTTCTATAATTTTCTACAATTTTCTGGATTTTTCTGATATTTATTTGGAGTTATTTGGAGTTAAAATGAGTTTTTAACGATTTCTGCATTTAAATTAACTAATTACGCAGTCATCTGCACAGTCAGCACTGGGCCCACCTGTCGGCGCCCAGCAGCCCACCGACTCTCTCTCATATATATATATATTATTATATTCGTTAAACCTAGAAATTTCAGCAGCTTTTTGTGGGGGAACTCATCTAGGGTTTCCGACTTCCCGAAGCAATTGTCGTCAACTCCGACGAGATTTTTGCACACCATTTTTTTGGATTCGTATTGAGGTAAAATTTTTGAATATATAATTTAATTTCATATATATTATTCCTAAATTTCTGGAAAATTCGTAGAGTGTCGGTTGTCCAAAACATGACACGTTTCGGTGTTTTCGAGATTCCGGGAGAACCAGAAATCGAAATCATGAACTGTTTGAAGTTTTGAAAAGCTAACACAGAGCTCTACGACATAAATTTTTCCCATAAATTATTTCATTCATTTAGTATTTTATTTATTCTGTTGAACTCAGAATTGATCAGTTGAACACCGTTTTGGTCGCGATTAGCCATAACAGCGATATCTTTTGACCAAAGCGTGATTTTGCGGCACGGTTGATTCCAGCGCACTCGTGGCGCTGAAATTTACCAAGATGCACTTTCAAAATCTAAAGTTCACAGCGTTTGACTAAATAGTCAACGGCACGCCTCGATTTGCGTGCCATAGTTTCCAAAATTGGAAACATGACTTTTGAAGGCCAAACTTGCATGTTTAGATTATATTCAGATTATTATTAGGTTAAATTAGGTTTTTAAGTTAATTATTCCAGAAATAATTATTATTAGATTAGTAACCCAACTAGTCACTATTCCATGAATTTAGAACTAGAACATTAGAATTGATTTATAGTTTTCGTGCACGGTTCATGGTGCGATATGTGTTATAGGTTGACAGCTCCTAGATCGGCATCCCCTCATCCTCGACTTGTGACTACGGTTTATCCAAGGACCACAGGCAAGTATACCTTGCCTTCCTCTACAGTTTTGTTTACATGCATTGTATTTCATTTTCCAGTTTTGACTGTTTATGGACATGTGCTTTTCGTATTATATTATTTTGAGTTGTTTTCATTGCATATAGCCGTGTTCATGTTTGGTCTTGTGGTTCACACTTGAAGTTTTCCGTCAGTACCTTACTTGAGTCGTGTCATAGAACGAGTACGTGTAATTGAACTGCTAAATCCTTGATATTGTTTCCTTGACACCAGAGAGTCCACACTCGGGACAAGGGTGTTTTTCTTGATCTATTTACATCCGTGAGTCCACACTCGGGACGAGAATGTCGATTATTTGCACCAGAGAGTCCACACTCGGGACGAGGGTGTTGACTTGACTTGACTTGCACCAGAGAGTCCACACTCAGGACGAGGGTGTTTACATCAGAGAGTCCACACTCGGGACGAGGATGTTATACTTGCACCAGAGAGTCCACACTCGGGACGAGGGTGCCTTGCCCTGAACTAACCAGAGAGTCCACACTCGGGACGAGGGTTAGTACTAACCAGAGAGTCCACACTCGGGACGAAGGTTAGTGCTTAGTTCAAACCCGTGCGTCCACACTCGGGATGAGGGTTTGGTTCTTCCTTTGATCTCGTGTATTCGTTCATCCGGCAGTTCATTTATACGTAGTTGTTCTAGTGTTCGTGGTCATTTGGCGTGTTCCTGTTTTCTTGTTTATCTTCTTGCGTATGATAAAACTGTTAGATAGGCATGTATATTATGTATCTTACTATATCCTCTGAGGACCTGATGATCTCTTCAGGTTTAGCGATTGCATGGAGTTAACTGGTGGTTCTGGATGACAGATGTGAGGATACGCTTGCGGGATTCAGGTATCGTTATCGTGTTTATTATACGCTCGTGCTTTCATACCTTATCATATGATATCCTGTTTCTTGATTCAGTTTTAGACTCTTTTTATTTCCTTTAGAGTCTTATCGGACATTTATGCTAGTGGGCTGCAGACCATGACCCATACTTGTTCATTCTTGTTTATATGATTAATGTGGATTGAGATATAGTTTAGATTAGACATGATATCCTATTCTGGACAGCTTATACGTACTTGAGTCGGGCTGGAGCCCGCTCGATACGTAGCTGGCTTGCTCACGATCTCGCGTCCGAAAAAGCGGGTGCGGGTCATGACAGTTATCTTCGGGCGCGGCCCATTCATCGGTCGGGGGAGCTACTCCTTCGGCTAATACTCCGACGACTACTCCGACGACTACTCCTACGACCACTCCGGCTGCTTCTACCACTACGGCCGCTCCCATTGCGGCCAATCCCTATCCGGACTTGGTGGTCGAGCACGGAGTCTACAGACGACGCATAGGAGATCCTACGACGTTACCGGAGCGCCCAGCCGATGTCCATCTTCCGGAGCTGTGGGCCGATGGGCAGACGTAAGTATATGTATTTTAGTTTATTATAAATTCATATATTTATTCATATATTCTTCATAGTAGCTGATGCCGTACATTGTTTTCTTATCTCAGGTTTTTTTCGATCCGCGTCGGGCGAGATCTAGGAGACTTGATTCGCCATAATTTCCATGGGTCGTACCTGAATTTCGGCGACATCCTGGAGGAGATGCGGTTCGTTTGGCTTGACGCGCTGAGGGTATGTATAGTGGTCTTTCTTTATAATATGTATCAAAATTTTGTTCATTTATGTGCGTTTATCTTATTTGCAGGCGTCGTACTGGTGACCGGAGCATAGGGACCAGGCCATCCGAAGGTGCTACAAGACCGTATCCAACAAAAGGATACGTGACATGATCCACGACCAGAAGGCACTGGAGAGCCTGAGAGGTAGTGGATCAAAACATGCGTGCAAGGAGTGGCTCAGAGTAGATTTCTGGGCGGAGATGAAGAAGAAAATGGAGACCTCGGCCTATCTGGCCAAGTCTGAGAAGGCTAAGGCTGCCCGTGCTAAGCCTGGTCAGGACACGGGTTGTCACGACCCGCACCCACTGTGAGGGTACGAGTACGTAACAGCGCCCAGCCTACGCCGCAGTGTCGGTGGTAGAACGCTGTCCTAGGTCAATCATCTAACAATATATAAGGTACTTGTACAGTATATACACTCCGAATGGAGGTGACATAGCATAATACAGTTTCAATCACTTCTAAGGTAGAATATAGCTCGATAGAAATAGATAAGAAAATCCTCAAACTGAGGTACAACAAGAAGTAAAATAATCAAAGTTAATAACTACTAGTCTCAACATCTCTAAAATATACAACTCTGAAATCAAGGACAACAACCAAACATGAAAAGAAGAACAGTCTAAGCTATCTACACTATGCAAGGTATCGTCCTCAGCAGCTGCCTGAACCTCCCCAGGGGTCCAGGTCGCGAGTGTCATCTAGGCTAACTCTAACGTAAGGGGTGCAGGGTTCATCATCATCCTTTGTAAAATTTTCAACAGGTCCAGTCAGGATGGGAGCGAGCACAATACATTTCACGCAGATCATAACAGGTTAGAGAATATAAACATGCAAGAGAGTACGATACATGAAACTGAAAGAAAGTACATGATGTAAACAGAGAGAGAACTGTAATAGAAATATCTACTATAAGTAGAGAGCTACCAGTGACTAGTAATTTAGAGTACAAAGTCGACATGTGAACGGCTTGATTTGCACATGACTATACTAAAGAGGCGTATATGGCTATACTACTTTGGAATTGTTCACATGACTATTTATACTCCCCCATACCCCAATCAATACACAAGGATTCAGACAAGTTATGTTACGTACATGGTTTTCACATGAAGCCCATAAATGAGTGCACATGAAGTATAGGTTATACATGAGATACATGAGAAACATGACCGAACATGAGAGCACATGAGAGTACACGAGCATGCATGAACGAGCATGAAGCACATGAGAAACATGAATAACATGAGAGCGAGGAATACATGATGTATATGAAACGCATGACATGATGTATCCGATGCTCCCGAAGGGGATAACATCTCAATGTAGGGATCCATAGAGTACCAATCCGTGATAATATCGTGACAACATCAAATAAGATAAACTAGAGCAGGAATATAATTCTAAGCAAGTTATGAAATGATCAGAGAATGTACTCGCCTGGTATCTGAATGTCTGAAGTAAATGTACTGTCCGAGATGAGGTACCTGACTCCTAGTTAAAGCAACACAAGTCAAGATGTATACAGGGGATGATAAATGTAATCTACTATGCATATGCATGCTGTCTAGGTCAAACTAGTCCAAAGTCAACTCTAGTCAACTAGACTAGTCAAACTAGGTCAAGCCTAAGCCAAACAAGTCTTACTAAGCCTAACCAGCCTATTCTAGCAAGCACACATCACATCTAGGCAATATAAGTCTAACTATACCCTATACTGGCATTCAAGCCACACTCATAGGTAATGAGCCCTAGGCTATAGGCCATAGGCAATATTACCTATATATCAAACCACATATTTACACATACCCATATATTAATATATCTACCTAAAATAATATAACACACACATTATAATATATAGGATACATGATAATATATGTATCACCTATATATATATATATACATAGAGGATTGGAAAAAGGCATATGATAGTGTACATGTGTTAGCATGTAGAATGTGTCATGAGAGTGTAATATAATAGCATGTGTGTGTGTACATGTGAGCATGTGTGTGTGGAGTGACATGAGAGTTAACCAATCATCCAAACAGTGAATGAACATGGATTACAATTTCAATTTTAAAAAAAACTAAATGACAGTGAATTAATCCAAGGTATAAGAGTTAGCATTCAAATTCATTCAAATTAGTTAAAAGGAAAGGAATTCAAACTCAAGTATTTAAGGAGAAAATGACAGTTTAATATTGAAACAATTGACAGGAATTTAGTAAACCAATGAAATGAGAATTAACAGTTTACCCATGAACTAGTTTACAGGAAACAATGAATCAATTTAACATTCAATAGAATCTATTCTCAGTTTTTAAAGAAAATGAATTGGAATCAATTCGACAAATTAAAAAGGGAATGAAACATGTTAGCTAATGTATCAGTTCTATACATTCCAACCTTAATGCCAAAATCCCATTCTCATATCATAAACCTATTTTAATAAGTAATTGTTTGCCATGAAATATAAAAGAACAGAACAATTATCGGAGGATTGGACTTTTACTTCACGATACAAACTCGCTTGTACAAAGAAAGCCTAGGGACGAAAACCTAGGTACAGGAATCTAAGTACAAATGTTTATTTTAGATTCTGGGGGGTGACGATAGAGGCTCGGGAAAGCGACGGCAGCTCTGCCTTACTCCTTGGACGATCGGATGCAGCCTTGACTCCGGGGAAGAACTGCTTGGCGTTGAGGAAATGCTCTTTTTTTTCTCTGTATGTCTCTCTCTGTGTCTCCTCTCTTCTGTCTATCTGTCTCTCCGTATATATATCTCTGCAAGGGAATGGCACCCTGCTATTTATAAGAGTGGGGGGCATCATTAGGGTTTGCAATCATTGCCCATTCTTAAAAGTCGGCGGCTAAGGATCACTGGATCTGGGCCGTTCATCCTGAATATACGAGATTTGAGCAATAAATGTGATTGCATCAAATCTTTTGTGGGTAATTAATGATGATTGACATAAATCCTCCTGATTTGTCTACCTCGGATTTTTCGACACGTGTCATTAATTTGCCTGATTGCAAATGATCTGATTTGATCCCAATATTTTATTGGAATTTGTTGAGGGATTTCGATCAATTTGATGTCACGTATCCCACTATCATGCCACGTGTCTTAACCGCAAGCTACTGCAGAAATCTGAGCCGCAGGAAGGTTGCTCCTCATTGAGCCGCATAAGGCTGGCCACGTGTCAAGGCTGTTTGAGAGTGCCCCTCTGAACATTTGAACCACATGGTAATGATCTGAACCGCATGAAGATAGTTTTCGTGAGCCACATGGGGAAGCCTCCGCATAAGACATCTTCGGCCCGAGCCGCATAGGACAGCTTCGACCTGAGCCGCATGGGGGAGCCTATGCTTGAGCCGCATAAGACATCTTCGGCCCGAGCCGCATAGGACAGCTTCGACCTGAGCCACATGGGGAGTCTCTGCTCAAGCCGCATACGACTGTCCACGTGTCAAGGCCGCGTGGCATTTTCTGGATCTCGGGGGATTGTGTCAGAGATTTCCTTCGTTTCTCTAGGAGTCTGCCATTATGACAGAGTCATAATTGCATCTTTGTGTCAGGACTGTCGCCTTGTCAGAGCTGTCAGCCATCAAGGCATTTAATGCGGTACAGGACAAAGGGAAGAGCTGTTTGCAAGCCATGTGGCTTCTCTCTGGGTCGCATGAAACTTATTGAGCCACATAGACGCTCGAGCCACATGGATACTTTTGAACCGCATGAACCCTCTGAGCTGCATAGGGCTCCCTGGCCGCATAGATCCTTTCTTTATTCTTTTCCATGCTTCTACAAGACCCCCTTCAAAGTTTTCAATTTCCAAAATTGAAATACTTTGAATAAGAAGCATGGCTATGCATAAACTCTTCTGGCAACATATGATGTCCTGGCCGCATGGATGTCTCGGCCGCATGGATGTCTCGGCCGCATTGGTCAGTTAGCCGCATGGTCGTTCCAGCCGCATGGCCTGTCTGGCCGCATAGGCTCTGGCCGCATGGGCTCCTTGCCACGTCTTTATGCCATATGTGCAAGTCTTTTGCATTGATTGCCGCTTTTTTTTGAGAGGGACATGGTCCCCAAAACATGTAAAGCTTTTTTTATCCTTCAAATAAAGAGTACTTTCCGTTCTACCCTTCATTTGTATTGCTTGTTGTGCCTGTGGTATTGTGGTGATGTTTGCCCCACATGGGGGACTTGTTTGTGGACTTGTTACCCCTGGCATACCTTGGTTTTAGGTACGGGTAACAAGTTTGATTGGGGATACCTAGAACAGTCCCATAGTAAGGTGGTCATAGGTGTTCGGGGTATTGGGAGATAGAATGCCATGGAGCAGCTGGGCTGCCGGGGCATGATGAGGAATGGTGGGCCTGTACTAAGAGACTTAGCAAAGGATATTTGTGGGCCTATTATCCTTGGCGTACCCCGGCTTAGGATACGGATAATAGGATGAAGGGGAACCAACATACTTACTCAGAGGTAATGAGGACATGGCAAGTATAAAGGTTTTACCGTAGAGTCTTCCTACTCAGAGGTAATGAGGACATGGCAGGAGTGGACTCAATGGGGGATATTTTGTGGTCAACAGAGGACATTTGTGGGCCTATTACCCTTGGCGTACCCTGGTTCAGGGTACGGATAGTAAGACGAGAGAGAACCAACATACTTACTCAGAGGTAATGAGGACATGGCAAGTACGTAGGTTTTACCGTGGAGTCTTCCTGCTCAGAGGTAATGAGGACATGGCAGAAGTAGACTCCGCGGGGAATATTTGTGGACCTATTATCCTCGGCGTACTCCGGTTGGGGGTACAGATAATAAGTCAAAAGGGAATCTTCATACTTACTCAGAGGTAATGAGGACATGGCAAGAATGAAGGTTTCTTCGACGGAGCCTTCCCACTCAAAGGTAATGAGGACATGGCAGGAGTGGGCTCAATGAAGAAGGGTACATAGAACGACTCAGAGGTAATGAGGACATGGAAGTTCTATGTGAAGGGGTGATTTGTTTTTGGCAGAAGTGAAACGACTCAGAGGTAATGAGGACATGGCCGTTTTGGAAATTTATGGATTTGTTACCCTTTTTGTGCACTGGAAGTGCGGGCAGTGGATCATGAGGGAGGATCTCTTTCAAGAAAAAAGTTTAGAGGTATGGTCATACATAACTTTCCCCCGAAAGAGTGACCGGAATGTGAGTTCAGAGGCACCTGCAGGTACATGACTCGATAATATGGGATTTGGAAAGTGAGTTCAGCGGCACCAGCGGGTACATAACTCAGTAATCTGGAATATTGTGAGAGTGTGAGTTCAGCGGTACCGGCGGGTACATGACTCGGTAATCTGGAATATTGTGGATGTGAGTTCAGCGGCACCAGCGGGTACATGACTCAATGATCTGGAATATTATGTAAGTGAGTTCAGCGGCACCAGCGGGTACATGACTCAATGATCTGGAATATTATGAGCGTGTGAGTTCTGCGGCACCAGCGGGTACATGACTCAATAATCTGGAATGTGTCGTTTAGACATAATATTTCTTCAGGAACTTGCCGTTGATGGGCAACATGAGCAAGTCTCTATTTTGTTTTGTGAGGCGGTAAGCACCGTTGGAGAATACAGCCTCGATGATAAATGGACCTTCCCATTTTGGCTGGAACTTGCCGGCGGTCTTATGAGTCATGACCATCGGCCTCTGGATTGCCAGAACGAGATCGCGCACCTGGAATGTTCTGATTTTGACCTTCTTGTTGAAGGCTCCAGAGATGCGTGCTTGGTATAGCTCGATTCGTTGCTGAGCCAGGAGACGCTTTTCATCTAAGGCCTCTAACTCTTGTAGTCGGCGACGGTAATTATCGTCCGTCGTCAGTTGATAAGTGAGGGCAACGCGGAGTGAGGGTATTTGAGTCTCCAAAGGGAGAACTGCCTCACTCCCGTACACCAGGGAGAATGGTGTGTTCCCTGTGGCCGTTCGGACTGTGGTACGGTACGCCCATAAGCATTCACCAAGCTTCTCGTTCCAGTCGTGTTTGTTGGATGATACGAACTTCTTGAGAAGTTTGATGATTGTTTTGTTGAATGCTTCTGCCAATCCATTCGCTGTCGGATTGTATGGCGTTGAAGCAATATTCTGGATGATGTGCTTGTCGCATAACCGATAGAAGACGTGGCTTGCGAACTGCGGACCATTATCGTGGATGATCCTTCGGGGCAGTCCAAAGCGATAGATGACGTGATGCTTGAGGAAGCTTATCACGTTTGAAGTCTTCACTTCTGCAAGTGGGATAGCTTCCGTCCATTTGGAGAAGTAATCTGTGATTGCGAGTATAAAGCGATATCCTCGGGAGGAAGGTGGAGTGATTGGACCGATGATATCCATTCCCCATGCTTCGAACGGCCAGGAAGCCACTGTCGGATGTAGAAATTCGGATGGCTGGTAAATGAAGTCCGCGTGGACTTGGCAAGCTTTGCACTTTCTTGCATAATCTATCGCATCTGCTACCATCGTGGGTCAGTAGTAGCCCATTAGGCGAAGACGGTCTTACAATTTAGGGCCGGGCTGATGGGCCCCGCAGACACCGTCATGAGCTTCACGTACAGCTTCTTTGGCTTCTGCGTTTGACAGACATCGAAGCAATAATCCATCATAGGATCGGCGATACAGCATTTTCGTCTCTGTATCGTAGAAGAATCTGAGAGAACGCCTTCGGATAGAGGCGGCTTCCTTTGGGTTCTCGGGCAGGATGTCGTAGACTACGAAGTCAATGAATGGTTGTCTCCAATCTGGGACTTCATCGATCGTCTAAGCGGAATAACTCGCCATGAATTGAACATTGTTCTTGGGACAGACCAGTTCGTGGCCTATCACATCTACCGATTGATGAGCATAGTTCGGAACTGCTAAGGATGCGGCAAGGCCAGCTAAGACATCGGCTTCGATATATCGGAGTCTGGGAACATGTTCGATGAAGAACCCCTCGAACGATGAGATGATGTTGATCGCTATTTGGTGATAGGGGATCATATCTTCATGGCGGACATCGTACGAACCCCGGATCTGATTGACGATTAACTGAGAATCGCCGTATGCTTCAAGATATTCTACCCCCAGCTCTCTTGCAAGTTGGAGGCCAATGACCAAAGCGTTGTACTCGGCCACATTGTTAGAGCAAGGCTCTGTGAGAGAGTAAGCGCGATTGATCACCAACCCGGAAGGGGAAACCAGCACCACCCCGACTCCGACAACGATGTTACCTTTAGGTCCGGTCCTTGAGGCATCGTCGAAGAACATTCACCATATATCATCGTGAGAGGTTGCATGCGAGTCGGCGACCTCATCTGGGATTTCTTCATATATTCTGGACGACTCCGAGCCTGGATGGGCTGCCAAGAAGTCTGCCAGGGCGAAAGCTGAGTGCCCCTGGTTTAGTCATGAGGACTCTGAGAGGGTTGACTCGTGAGATCATATGTATGGTTTTTCCAGTGACATAGTGCCGCGTCTTCTGAATGGCGAACACCAGGGCGAGACATTCCTTCTCCACGGTGGTGTATCGGTGTTCTGGCCCAATCATCATTTGACTGAGGTAATATATAGCTTGTTCGTGGCCTGCATCATTGTTTTGTGCCAGCAGAGCACCGAGGGAATGTTCCATTGCTCGTACGTAGAGCAGGAATAGTTTTTCAGCAACCGGGGCCACCAGTACTGGAGGGTTCGACAAATATTCTTTGATGCTGTCGAAGGCACGCTGACATTCTTCGTCCCATATGAATGAGACGCCATTCTTCATGAGATGGGTGAATGGTCGACATCGCCCGGAGAGGTTAGAAATGAACCTCCTGATGTATGCTAGCCTCCCTTGAAGGCCTCTGAGTTCGCGGAGATTTCTCGGGGGACCCATCTCCATAATTGCCTTCGTCTTCTCAGGGTCTACATGAATACCCTGGGCGGTGATGATGAAACCCAAAAAATTTCTGCTGGATACGCCCAAGAAAGATTTCGTAGGGTTCATTTTTAAATTATGCGCTCGCATCAGGTCGAATACCTTCCTCAGATCCTGCAGATGGTCTCCCTTGCAGCGACTCTTGACGGCGATGTCATCAACATAGCACTCCACCGTCTTACGTAAGTGGTCTCTGAAGATGATACTCATGGCTCTTTGATATGTGGCGCTGGCATTCTTTAAACCGAAAGGCATGACTGTGTAGCAGTATGTGCCAATCGGTGTTCGAAATGATGTGTGCTTTTCGTCGTCAGAAGACATCTTGATTTGGTTGTACCCCGAGAAGCCATCCATGAATGACATACGTTCAAAGCCGCATGTGTTGTCAATCATGATGTCTGTGATAGGGAGGGGGAATTCATCTTTGGGACATGCCTCGTTCAGATTGCGAAAGTCGATGCAGATTCGAATCTTTCCATTCTTTTTTAGGACTGGTACTATGTTGGCGACCCAATCCGGATGTTGTTCCTCACGAATGAAGCCGCTGGCTATTAGTTTATTGACTTCGGCTTCGATCGCATCCATGATGCCTGGGCGGAAGCGTCGCTGTTATTGTTTGACCGGCTTTGCATCTGGCCGAATGTTGAGTTTGTGGAGAGCAATATCGGGATCTAACCCCGGCATGTCTTCATAGCTCCATGCGAACACATCAATATATTCTTTGACAAGTTCCAGCAGCGATTCTCGCTCTTCGTCTGTTAGGCTTTTACTGACGAAGATTGGTTTTGGAGAAGATTCGCTGCCGAGGTCTACCTGTATCACCTCGTCCTTGGTAGGAGGTTCTCTCTGTTCGAACCGCTTTTCCCTTTGTGCATCCAGCTGTTGGGCTCACGGTTCTAACTCGAGGATTTCAGGAATGTCTTCATCTTCTTCGTAGGCGTCGGCGAATGCCATGTTGACTGACAGGATTTGTCTGAATACGTCTCCGATGCTGGTATCCGAGTCAGAAGTTGGTGACCCGGTTGAATGTGAATGCCAGTCACATTCTTTATCTGAACTTTCAGGGGTCGTTGTGGGTGTAACATACCCTAATCCACATCGAGTCTTGCTATAGTAGTCCCGTGGTTTGCCAGCCGGGACCGGTGGCTTCAAAGGTAACCGTCGTCCAGTGCCGTAGTTCAAACTTGGCGTAGTATCCAGATCATACCCCTGTTTTTGCATGAGATATTTGGATTGGGGGCTATAAAGATACAGAGGCAGTCTCCCGGCATCTGATTCAAGGTCGACTTCTTCTATGGTGAAGGGCTGCGGATCGTCCTTCCGGCCGAAGATGATTGGATAGTCCCCTCCCTCGACTATGTGGTAAGCGTCTTCTACTGGAGTAAGCTGGATTGCGGTGTACACATTTGTCACCTGTGTGTGTAGGTGAGTGCCTATACCGTGTTCATAGCATACATTGTAGAAAGCTTATTAAGCTTGAGGTAGTTCAAAGATAACCCTTTATTG
This sequence comes from Iris pallida, assembly GCA_029216955.1. Taxonomy (NCBI): domain Eukaryota; kingdom Viridiplantae; phylum Streptophyta; class Magnoliopsida; order Asparagales; family Iridaceae; genus Iris; species Iris pallida. The sequence goes on along the minus strand of JANAVB010038620.1, from coordinate 2,809,166 downwards.
ATGAAGTAAGGTATCTTTTCTAGGGGGATTACATCATCTACGGAGGGAACATCAGTGTGGGCAGCCACATACTTGGCTAACTCCGGTTCCTCTTCGGCTACCTCCTGTATAAATGAAGACTGAGAGGACGACCTGGGCAGCTTGATCGTCAGAGGTTCAGCTGGTGGAGCAGAACGTGGAGTTGTTGGCAGACTAGCGACCTCCAGTTTGGTACTCGATGCTGGGCGGGGAGTGGTTGGTTCGATAGAAGTTCCAGACCTTACATCCGGGTGACGAATCTTCTTGGGAAGGCGTATCATCATTGGCTTGTCGGAGGGATTGAGCCTCTCCGTTTGCGGCTGGCCGACTCTCGGCAGCCTGATTGTCAGTGGCTCCGTTGTGGGTCTTGGCACTTGGCCAGACCTTGGCAGCCGAATTATCATTTGCTCTTCATGTGCTGAGAGGCTGATCGCGTCCTTACGCAGAGTGGTCGTAAGGGTTGCAGACTTGCCAGGTTTGCGAGCTTGAAGGTGGATCGTCAGAGGTTCTTCTGATCCTGAGGCCGTCTCAGTTCGAGCCTATACGTCTTCATCCAGGTGCCTCTTCGACTTCTCGTATAAGCAGGAGTCCGAGTAGTAGGACTCGACTCCCTTAAAGGGATCGATGTCGGCAAATTCTGTCCTCACAAAGCCGTGTTTGTCGACATATTTGAAGCACTGATGCAGCGTGGACGGCACAATCATGTAATCGTATATCCAAGGGTGCCCCAAGAGGATGTTGTAGGAAGTGTCCGCATCTATGACATAACAGGTCACTTCTGACTGGAGATCGCCAATTTGGTACTTCAAACGAATCTTCCCAATTGGGTAGCTCCTGTACGAATTGAAACCGCTGATGGCGGTACTTGTTGGCGTCAGGCGATGCATCGAAATACGAAGATGATGTAGCAGACCCTTCGGGATGATGCTTATGGAAGACCCAGGATCAATGTGCATCCGATCCACCTTTACGTCGCCGATGTATCTGGTGTAGTATAACGGACGATCGTGTAGATTGGTTTTGATGAGCATGTCCTGCGGAGTGAAGACAATGTTGGGCATCGCTCCCGTGCAAGCGCTGTCTTGGAGATCTGCAGGCAAGTTTTTTCCCGTGAGGTTGACCTGAGCCAGGTACGCGTCGGCATTTTGGAGTGCATCGCTCAAAGTCGTACAAACATCCTTTGAGAGTCTCAGAAGCTCGTATAATGACAACTTGGCCGGTGTGTTGGCTAATTGCGCCAAGATGTCGAAGTTGTAGGGCTTCTCCAGCCCTTGCGGTGTCTCTTTTCGGAGGGATTTATCAAAGCGAGTCTCCTTCGGCCTAGGCTTGTCGGTCGTCAGAGGCTGAGCAGGTCCCGGAGCGTCTGTTGTAGCGGGCTGATGATCTTCAACCGAGTTATCAGCCACCGGTTGGGATTGCGCCGCAGACCGAGTGACGACGGTTGTAGCTTCTTCGATATTTGCCGAGATTGCGCGGCAGGATCTGACTTTTCTACTCTTCTTCTTGCGAATGGAAGATGGTGTGGACTGAGTCACTTCAGGTACCAAGTCTGGATGGACCCACATGATTTCCCCTCGTGACGTGGTGAGGGGTACCAGACCAGCAGCCTGATCCCTAGGAGGTGGAAGATTAGCAATCTCCATTGTCGTCAGAGGGATGGGTAACACCCCATCTTGAGTTTCTGTTGGAGGGAAGTTGTCGAATTGTACGGATACCATGTTGGCCGCCACGGTTACCTCCTCGAAATTGATGGCCAGAGCGTTCGAATCGATGAGATTTTGGATATACCGTTTTAGTTGATAGCAGTCGTGCGTAGCATGGTGGACGTAGCGGTGGTAATGGCAGTACTTTGGGTTCTTCATTTCTGCCGGCCGAGGTTTCCGTCTTGGTGGAGGAAGCTGAATTCTGTCTCCTTGTATGAGCATGTCCAGGATGGACTTGACGTGACCGTCTTTGAAGGAGTAAGTGATTTGTGGCCATTGTTTGTCTGCCGGTTTTGACTCAGGTTTCTGGGCTGTATCGGCCACCATAGTCTGCTTGCCCTTGTTGTCTCGATTGTTGGTGGAGCTACCCCCATTGTTGGTGTTGGTGTTAGGACGCCTGCCCTTGTCCTCTCCCTCTGAGATGTGCAATCCCAGTTGGCGAGCCTTCTTTAATCGTTCTTCGGCGCTTGTGGCACTGATAATAAACGTTTTCTAGTCCTTGAATTGACTTTCGCCCATCCAGAGACTGATTGTTGGGAGCAATCTCTTTTGGCAAATTTCAATCAAGGAGGAATCCGGATTTCTAGAGGGCAGCTTCATCGCGGTTTGGCAAAACTGCTCAATATAGTTTCTTGTCAGCTCTTTCTCCCCTTGGACGATGTCCATGAGGGTGGACATTGTGATGTCTTGCCCTACTTCGTAGAATCTATCCAAGAACATGCGCTTGAAGCCGGCGAAGGAGTGGATGCAGTTGTCTGGCAGGTTGCGATACCAGTCGAAGGCAACTCCTTCCAATGCCCCAATGAATAATCGTGTGAGGATGGCATCGTCATGGGGCAGATGGTCGGTAGTGACCTCTAAGTAAGTGATGTACCGACTTGTTGAGGTCTTGCCATCATACGGGTTGATGTTGAACGGCTTATATCTTGGTGGGAAGGGGACATCCCTCCATTCAGCAGGATATGGTTGCCGTATTCTGAGGTCTTGAGAGTTTTCTCGAGCGTAAAACATGGCTCGGAGCTTCTGGTCCTCTCTTCTTGGTTCTCGGGCCTCATCCACAGCGGTAGGGGCCGTTACTTCAGGAGGATTGTTGCCCAGATTCGATGCCGCTGAATTCGAGTCCGTATTGACCGCGGGACCCGTGCTTGTTTGGCCAGGTGTCCCTCCTTACAGAGTTGGAAGGGCCGCTTTGATCTCGTCCACAGACTTGACCAAGGCAAGCAGTATGGCCTCCAGAGTGTCGATGCATTGGCGATCACTGGAACCACCTTGGTTGTTGTCTGTCATGAATACCGTCCTTACGTAAGGAGAGATGGATGGCACGGTGGAGGACGTGTCTTCCGAGTCATACCCCTGTAATGAGAAATCATCGGGGTATGTGGGAATGTCTTCCTCTGGTTCGGACTCAGAAGGAACAGTACCCCCAGTTTCCGAGTTTGCCTCGTCTTGGGAGTTGTGGATGTCCTCGGAGACGTCGGGGTTTGCTGCATCTGATGGGAGAGTTATTTCCCCCGGCTCGTCTTCTTGGAACATCGGATTATCGTGGAGGTTCGGAGGAGTGCTACCCCAGTCCCAGCAACCCCCAGTGGTGTGGACAACGAATCTTCCACTGTAGCAGATTTCGTCTTAGAACGGGTACCTTGGAAAACTCCGGTGGTGGGCACCCGCTTAGACGACAGTCTTTTAGTCATAGTGGTTGAAATCTTCGGGCTAGGAACATTCGTCTTCTTCCCTCTCCCATTGGCGGAGATTTTCTGAGCAGAGTTGCAGGAGACGACGGGGAGTGCCTCGTCTTCCGAAGACGGCTGTTGCAGTCTTTGAAAGACGGACTGCCGGTCTTCTCGTATCGTCGCGTTGTTGCAACAGAAGTTGACGATGACTTGGGTGCAGTGACGTCCGTGTGAGGACTCCTTGCACCCCGATGCGCCTTCTCTTTCCTTGCGTTTGTGGAGGATGGCCTCACGCAAGTCAGATGGGTCTATATCGACCATGTTCGCTCCCTGGATTTTGGGAGACTTTTGCGAACCTCTCTGTCCGTTTGCCGCCGGGGGCTGGACTCGAGTGGTTCTGTACAACTTCCCATTTGAGGCCCGCATAACAGTATGTAGGACGCTCGGATGGTCAGAGGTCGGATCAGCGGACCGAGCTTGCCAAGCTCGTGCTGCCCTAGACTTTTTCTCTCTAGTGCGTGAGGGCACATAGTAGGAAGAGTCTAAGTAGTGCTGGAGAGAATCAGACATATCTTCTTGGGAGCATAAGAGATCAGGACCATAGGAGAGACGGTCGAAGACGGAGCCGCATGGATTAGGCGTCATGCGGCTGTCATCAATAACCTTCATGCGGCTGGCAGGCACAGCCGCATAGGTTTTCTTCATGCGGCTGGGAGTCTCGGCCGCATGAGTTTTCTTCATGCGGCTGCATGATCTGGTCGCATAGACCTCCTTCATGCGGCTGGCAGATTCAACCGCATGAGCATCCTGCATGTTGTTGGCAGACTTGGCCCCCTGAGTGCTCGACTTCTTCTTGTGGCGCATAGAACCACTCTTTGTCCCTGCAAGTCCAGCATCGTAGTGCTTTCCTCTGTCGAACTTGGGGACAACAGAGTCCTCTATGGCTCGAAGTGGGGCCACCTGAGAATCGCCTTCGCCGTCTTAGGTAGTAGAGAGTACTTCGTCCAGGACCTGATGATCTCTTCAGGTTTAAAACTGTTAGATAGGCATGTATATTATGTATCTTGCTATATCCTCTGAGGACCTGATGATCTCTTCAGGTTTAGCGATTGCATGGAGTTAACTGGTGGTTCTGGATGACAGATGTGACGATACGCTTGCGGGATTCAGGTATCGTTATCGTGTTTATTATACGCTCGTGCTTTCATACCTTATCATGTGATATCCTGTTTCTTGATTCAGTTTTAGACTCTTGTTATTTCCTTTAGAGCCTTATCGGACATTTATGCTAGTGGGCTGCAGACCATGACCCATACTTGTTCATTCTTGTTTATATGATTCATGTGGATTGAGATATAGTTTAGATTAGACATGATACCCTATTCTGGACAGCTTATACGTAATTGAGTCGGGCTGGAGTCCGCTCGATACGTAGCTGGCTTGCTCACGATCTCGCGTCCGAAAAAGCGGGTGCGGGTCGTGACAGTTTTCTTCGGGCGCGGCCCGTTCATCGGTCGGGGGAGCTACTCCTTCGGCTAATACTCCGACGACTACTCCGACGACTACTCCTACGACCACTCCGACTGCTTCTACCCTTACGGCCGCTCCCATTGCGGCCAATCCCTATCCGGACTTGGTGGTCGAGCGCGGAGTCTACAGACGACGCGTAGGAGATCCTACGACGTTACCGGAGCGCCCAGCCGATGTCCATCTTCCGGAGCTGTGGGCCGATGGACAGACGTAAGTATATGTATTTTAGTTTATTGTAAATTCATATATTTATTCATATATTCTTCATAGTAGCTGATGCCGTACATTGTTTTCTTATCTCAGGTTTTTTTCGATCCGCGTCTGGCGAGATCTAGGCGACTTGATTCGACATAATTTCCATGGGCCGTACCTGAATTTCGGCGACATCCCGGCGGAGATGTGGTTCGTTTGGCTTGACGCGCTGAGGGTATGTATAGTGGTCTTTCTTTATAATATGTATCAAAATTTTGTTCATTTATGTTCGTTTATCTTATTTGCAGGCGTCGTACTGGTGACCGGAGCATAGGGACCAGGCCATCCGGAGGTGCTATAAGACCGTATCCAACAAAAGGATACGTGACATGATCCACGACCAGAGGGCGCTGGAGAGCCTGAGAGGTAGTGGATCAGAACATGGGTGCAAGGAGTGGCTCAGAGTGGATTTCTGGGCGGAGATGAAGAAGAAAATGGAGACCTCGGCCTATCTGGCCAAGTCTGAGAAGGCTAAGGCTGCCCGTGCTAAGGCTGGTCAGCACACGGGTTGTCACGACCCGCACCCACTATGAGGGTACGAGTACGTAACAGCGCCCAGCCTACGCCGCAGTGTCGACGGTAGAACGCTGTCTTAGGCCAATCATCTAACAATATATAAGGTACCTGTACAATATATACACTCCGAATGGAGGTGACATAGCAGAATACAGTTTCAATCACTTCTAAGGTAGAATATAGCTCGATAGAAATAGATAAGAAAATCCTCAAACTGAGGTACAACAAGAAGTAAAATAATCAAAGTTAATAACTACTAGTCTCAACATCTCTAAAATATACAACTCTGAAATCAAGGACAGCAACCAAACATGAAAAGAAGAACAGTCTAAGCTATCTACACTATGCAAGGTGTCGTCCTCAGCAGCTGCCTGAACCTCCCCAGGGGTGTCCAGGTCGCGATTGTCATCTAGGCAAACTCCAACGTAAGGGGTGCAGGGTTCCTCATCATCCTCTGTAAAATTTTCAACAGGTCCAGTCAGGACGGAAGCGAGCACAATACATCTCACTCAGATCATAACAAGTTAGAGAATATAAACATGCAAGAAAGTACGATACATGAAACTGAAAGAAAGTACATGATGTAAACAGAGAGAGAACTGTAATAGAAATATCTACTATAAGTAGATAGCTACCAGTGACTAGTGATTTAGAGTACAAAGTCGACATGTGAACGGCTTGATTTGCACATGACTATACTAAAGAGGCGTACATGGCTATACTACTTTGGAATTGTTCACATGACTATTTATACTCCACCATACCCCAATCAATACACAAGGATTCAGACAAGTTATGTTACGTACATGGTTTTCACATGAAGCCCATAAATGGGTGCACATGAAGTATAGGTTATACATGAGATACATGGGAAACATGATCGAACATGAGAGCACATGAGAGTACACGAGCATGCATGAACGAGCATGAAGCACATGAGAAACATGAATAACATGAGAGCGAGGAATACATGATGTACTTGAAACATGACATGATGTATCCGATGCTCCCGAGGGGGATAACATCTCAATGTAGGTATCCATAGAGTACCAATCCATGATAATATCGTAGCAGCATCAAATAAGGTAAACTAGAGCAGGAATATAATTCTAAGCAAGTTATGAAATGATCAGAGAATGTACTCGCCTGGTATCTGAATGTCTGAAGTAAATGTACTGTTCGAGATGAGGTACCTGACTCCTAGTTAAAGCAACACAAGTCAAGATGTACACAGGGGATGATAAATGTAATCTACTATGCATCTGCATGTTATCTAGGCCAAACTAGTCCAAAGTCAACTCTAGTCAACTAGACTAGTCAAACTAGGTCAAGCCTAAGCCAAACAAGTCTTACTAAGCCTAACCAGCCTATTCTAGCAAGCACACATCACATCTAGGCAATACAAGTCTAACTATACCCTATACTGGCATTCAAGTCACACTCATAGGTAATGAGCCCTAGGCTATAGGCCATAGGCAATATTACATATATACCAAACCACATATTTACACATAAAAAAAAAAAAAATATACACACACACACACACACACACACACACACACACACACACACACACACACACATATACACACACATATACATAGAGGATAGGAAAAAGGCATATGATAGTGTACATGTGTTAGCATGTGGAATGTGTCATGAGAGTGTAATATAATAGCATGTGTGTGTGTACATGTGAGCATGTGTGTGTGGAGTGACATGAGAGTGTGTATGTGTGAGTGTATCATGGAACTTGTGAGTGTGATAGTGTCAATAGAGGGTGATATGGTAGTGTGATGCAAGGGTGTGTGAGTAAAGTGTTTAAGGACATGTGTGTGTGTGTGAAAATACAAAACAGTGTGTAAACTGGGAAACGGTGAGGGTGAGGATACCTGTGTGTGTGTATGACATGGTGGGGTGTTAGGCAAATGTGTGTAGAGCCTGAAAACAGGGAGTGTCACATAGGAATTGTGTATAAAGAGTGATAGGGCATGACAGTTGTGAAACATGAGAGTGTATGTGATATCAGGAAAACAGGCAGTAGTGATATGAAAATCAGTGCAGTGTACATGGGTTCACATGACAGTGTATAACCTGGGAAATCAGTGTGCTGCAAAATAGTGTGGTAGTGATAGGAAAATAGTGTAGTGTACATATAGAGAATAGTGTGGCAGTGTCATACCTGTGTGTGAAACAGTATAGTGTATATGGTATCATGTGTCAATTGGAAACAGAGGCATGGCAGCTACTAACAAACCCAATCCCTCATGACAGTTAACATTGAATCAAAATCAGTTGTAATAGGAAGGACAAGGACAGTTAACCAATCATCCAAACAGTGAATGAACATGGATTACAATTTCAGTTTTAAAGAAAACTAAATGACAGTGAATTAATCCAAGATATAAGAGTTAGCATTCAAATTTATTCAAATTAGTTAAAAGGAAAGGAATTCAAACTCAAGTATTTAAGGAGAAAATGACAGTTTAATATTGAAACAATTGACAGGAATTTAGTAAACCAATGAAATGAGAATTAACAGTTTACCCATGAACTAGTTTACAGGAAACAATGAATCAATTTAACATTCAATAGAATCTATTCTCAGTTTTTGAAGAAAATGAATTGGAATCAATTCGACAAATTAAAAAGGGAATGAAACATGTTAGCTAATGTATCAGTCCTATACATTCCAACCTTAATGCCAAAATCCCATTCTCATATCATAAACCTATTTTAATAAGTAATTATTTGCCATGAAATATAAAAAACAGAACAATTATCGGAGGACTGGACTTTTACTTCATGATACAAACTTGCTTGTACAAAGAAAGCCTAGGGACGAAAACCTAGGTACAGCAATCTAAGTACAATTGTTTATTTTAGATTCTGGGGGGGTGACGATAGAGGCTCGGGAAAGCGACGGCAGCTCTGCCTTACTCCTTGGACGATCGGATGCAGCCTTGACTCCGGGGAAGAACTACTTGGCGTTGAGGAAATGCCCTTTTTTTTCCCTGTATGTCTCTCTCTGTGTCTCCTCTCATCTGTCTATCTGTCTCTCCGTATCTATATCTCTGCAAGGGAATGGCACCCTGCTATTTATAAGAGTGGGGGGCATCATTAGGGTTTGCAATCATTGCCCATTCTTAAAAGTCGGCGGCTATGGATCACTGGATATGGGCCGTTCATCCTGAATATACGAGATTTGAGCAATAAATGTGATTGCATCAAATCTTTTGTGGGTAATTAATGATGATTGACATAAATCTTCCTGATTTGTCAACCTCGAATTTTTCGACACGTGTCATTAATTTGCCTGATTGCAAATGATCTGATTTGATCCCAATATTTTATTGGGATTTGTTGAGGGATTTCGATCAATTTGATGTCACGTGTCCCACTATCATGCCACGTGTCTTAACCGCAAGCTACTGCAGAAATCTGAGCCGCAGGAAGGTTGCTCCTCATTGAGCCGCATAAGGCTGGCCACGTGTCAAGGCTGTTTGAGAGTACCCCTCTGAACATTTGAACCGCATGGTAATGATCTGAACCGCATAAAGATAGTTTTCGTGAGCCACATGGGGAAGCCTCTGCTTGAGCTGCATAAGGCATCTTCGGCCCGAGCCGCATAGGACAGCTTCGACCTGAGCCGCATGGGGGAGCCTCTGCTTGAGCCGCATAAGACATCTTCGGCCCGAGCCGCATAGGACAGCTTCGACCTGAGCCGCATGGGGAGTCTCTGCTCGAGCCGCATACGACTGTCCACGTGTCAAGGCCGCGTGGCATTTTCTGGATCTCGGGGGATTGTGTCAGAGATTTCCTTCGTTTCCCTAGGAGTCTGCCATTATGACAGAGTCATAATTGCATCTTTGTGTCAGGACTGTCGCCTTGTCAGAGCTGTCAGCCGTCAAGGCATTTAATGCGGTACAGGACAAGGGAAAGAGCTGTTTGCAAGCCATGTGGCTTCTCTCTGGGCCGCATGAAACTTATTGAGCCGTATAGACGCTCGAGCCGCATGGATAATTTTGAACCGCGTGAACCCTCTGAGCCGCATGGGGCTCCCTGGCCGCATGGATCCTTTCTTTATTCTTTTCCATGCTTCTACAGTAATATCGAACTAACAGAGGTTAATACACATATAGGATCAATTGATAACTGAACATCAATTTAAATCAGATTAGAATATGATTTAAGTTTAGGGAAATTGAGTATCAATGGTATCAGTCCATTCAAAACTTCAATTTCGAATCCCATTCCAGACAAACAACCTAATCTGATATGTAAATTCGAACTACAGAGATTATTAAACATGTCCAGGACCTAAATTAGCAATTTAATCACAAATTAAACAATTTAAACTAGGAATTAAACACAGGAAAAATAATAAGACTGAACACAGTGTAAACCAGCCTCGTGCACGTGTTTATCGACCTCGTGCACGTGACACGACACGACACAAGCCCTGAGCTTGTGTCCCAGTGTCGAGTGTGTCTAGGTCTAGGGTCCTGACATGCTGATATGGGTCCACGACACGTGTGTCAATGACACGACACACGTATCAGTCGCCCAATCGGCTGAACCCGATTCCAGCGCGTGACCAATGCACACACGAATGCGTGTCCGACACGACACGAGGACTCACAAAACTTGGGGAGCCTCGTTTCAGTGTCAGCCCTGACCCGTGTGTCAAGTTTCCCGTGTCCACATGGTGTGTCCAGTGTGTTGTGGCCCCCGAGTAGCAGGGGACTGCTACTCGCGTGCATGTGTGCTGAACCCGCATGTTCACGTGTCCAATACGACACGACACGACACCACAACCACCTCAAACAACCAAAAATCATTAAGCAAAGTCAAAACCTAATTTCTTATTCAAACAAAATCAGAAAACAAGGAAGAAATGCCCACTGTGGCATTTCATCAAACACTTAGGTGTGCCCACTGATACGTGTCCGATTTGACACGTATTGGACACAAAACCTAGCAATAACTATACCACTAGTTAGGGTAGTCCTAGGGCTTCCTATTCATGCATTTAAATCACTATTTTATGTAGAGGATTAGGAATTACCTAGGTGTGTGAAAAAGCCCAAAAAGCTTCAAAGAGGGGTGTTCCTCTTGCTACCCAAACTCCTCCAAATTGTTCCTCCACTGAAATTTCTCACCATAGTTAGGAAATACACAGAGATTAGAACCTATTGCAAGAAATTTGAAGGAAAAAGGAGTTGAAATGGAGAAGATAGGGATTGGGGAAGAATGGGGTTTACCTCTATTTTCAAACTTGATAATTCCTAAAGGAGGCTAGCCCTAAGTGGTAGAGACATTAAATAGGGAGGGAATACCTAGGTTGGCCGGCCAAGCAAGTGTAGGGCTAGGGTTAGGGTTTCACTAGTTGCCTATGGGCCTCTATGGGCCTAAGCCATAAGTCATGACTTATGAAATCACAAGTCATCATCTAACCTAATCAATATCCTATTTCCCAAATTAATTCTAATAACTAGGATATCATTAACTTAGGTTAAACTAGGGTTTCATAATCTAACCAAGTGGTCATGACTAGGGTTAGCTTCTAGGACAGTCTCCAAAGTCACCATGAGTGAAGGTCAAGAATAGCATTAAATTAAATTATACTAAAAAATCACTTAAATTCCAATAATTCTAATTAATACAAAATAATTCCAAAAAATTCCCAAAAATTTAAAAATGACCAAAATACCCTCAAGCTAAAAATGATAAATGAAATACCATAATCACATGGCTAGGCTCTAGGTCAACTATCTCTAGGGTTACACTAGCAAAACACCAAATCACAAGTCATAATTTTAAATAGTTTTAAAATGATTAAAAATCACCAAAAATCATATTATTAATTAAATATCATAATTAAATAAATTAAAATACTAAATTTTAAAATTACCCTTATTTTAGAAAACTGGGTGTAACAAGTCTACCCTCCTTAGAAAAATTTTGTCCTCGAAATTAAAATGGTAGTAGTCCTTCTAGGTCAAACACCCCACAATCAAAGTCTCAAACATACCGTCAGATAATCATATGCGTCTGTCCAAAATCATGATACTCAGAATCTTCATCGTGCTAGTGAGCAAGGCTACGATAATCAAAGAGTCCTCGACTAAGGCACATACCTCTAGAATCATGGTATTTAAATTTTTTGCATTGCCGCATACTTGGCAGCAAAAATCTTAAATTCCCACACCCGAGAAATACGTCCTAAATCTGACTATATGTCCTCACTATGCCAGCTAACATGACTATCGAAGATTCTAGATCCCATAACTGAGGTGACCTAGCCCATATGATTCATCTCAAAAGAAAATCAAACATAACACATGAACAACAGAACAAAGTTGATCAGTCAACCAGGAACAAAGGGAATCGAATTTTCAAGGCAGTTATAAGAGGCAATTGCGGAAATAGAATCGAAAGAACGGAACCTGCAACTAGATCTCCAATGGCCTGTGCATCCTCGACTGTCCTGGCGAAAGCTCGCCCCTGCTGGCCTCCCCTGGCCAGTCGCTGATGCTGCATGTACCTCTGCTGCTGAGTCGGTAAGGATAATCCCTTCTGCTGGCCTACCGGAGCCCTAGCTCCTGCTCCCTGAATTGTCCGTCAAGGAAACTTGGGACACTCTCTTAACTTGTGATATGATGCTCCGTAAAGTAGGCACTTGCCCAACCTCATTCGGCATTTACTCCAATCATGCCCTGGGTTCCTACAGAAAAGACAACTAGTAACCTGCTGCTGATCTACCGGAGCCTTGGCTCCTCCTCTTGGTGCTGCTCCCTGAACTACTCTGCCTATGTTCTGGGAACACTCCCTCAGCTGGTGGTCCGCTGCTCCACCCCTCTGGTGCTGAGCTACAAGTGGCCTAGCTCCCTCAAAAGGAGGTGCAATGGGACAATCTATCTTCTGGTGGGCACCTGACCCACAAAAATAGCAAACCTTTAACCTCTTCCTGCACTGCTCCCAGATGTGTCCCGGCTTCTTGCAGTAGGAACAACTGATCGCCTTCGGGTCCTGATCCCGATACTGATGCTGCACCTGCTGAACTCCCACTGGTGTCTGCGTCTGCTGAATCTGCACATGAGGCCTCTTGGCCTGGCCTCCGCTGCTGCTGGTACCGTGAGCGTCCCGTCCCCTCTTGAACAACTGTTGCCGCTGAGTTTCCACTATCTGCTGGAAGAAGGAGAACAACCGCGCCACGTCCTCTGATCCTGATGGCGACTGTTGCTGAAGAACGTTCGGGATGGCTGGGGAAAGTCTCGGAGTAGAAAAAGGTGCACTCCCATAAGCTGCAGATATCCCAGCCTGAGCTGGCATAACAGGAGCTGCAGTCTCGGGGCCCTGCTGATCAGGACGAGGAGTGGTAGACCCCTCAGTGGTGTCTTCCTGATCAAGACGATGAGATCGTGTCTCCATAACCATCCTGAAGACAGATCAAACAAGGAATCAATACTGAGATAGAAATGATAATTCAAGGGAGGACAATTATTCAAGGAAGCAATCTTCAACAGGAATTTAGATGGCAGGAATCCAGTTAAGAGTTTTTCCTAATGTGATTGAGTACCTCAAAAATAATCCTAATCCTACTGCAGGCTGTAGTGGTACTCTAGTTCGAATACCACTAAACAAACTCGACCTGCATGGGCCACCACTAAAAACGTGTCACGACCCGCACCCACTGTGAGGGTTCGAGTACGTAACAGCGCCCAGCCTACGCCGCAGTGTCGGCGATAGAACGTTGTCCTAGGTCAATCATTTAACAATATATCAGGTACATGTACAGTATATACACTCCGAATGGAGGTGACATAGCAGAATACAGTCTCAATCACTTCTAAGGTAGAATATAGCACGATGGAAATAGATAAGAAAATCCTCAAACTGAGGTACAATAAGAAGTGAAATAATCAAAGTTAATAACTACTAGTCTCAACATCTCTAAAATATACAACTCTGAAATCATGGACAACAACCAAACATGAAAAGAAGAACAGTCTAAGCTATCTACACTATGCAAGGTGTCGTCCTCAGCAGCTGCCTGAACCTCCCCAGGGGTCCAGGTCGCGAGTGTCATCTAGGCAAACTCCAACGTAAGGGGTGCAGGGTTCCTCATCATCCTCTATAAAATTTTCAACAAGTCCAGTCAGGACGGGAGCGAGCACAATACATCTCACGCAGATCATAACAGGTTAGAGAATATAAACATTCAAGAGAGTACGATACATGAAACTGAAAAAAAGTACATGATATAAACAAAGAGAGAACTGTAATAGAAATATCTACTATAAGTAGAGAGCTACCAGTGACTAGTGATTTAGAGTACAAAGTCGACATGTGAACGGCATGATTTTCACATGACTATACTAAAGAGGCGTACATGGCTATACTACTTTGGAATTGTTCACATGACTATTTATATTCTCCCATACCCCAATCAATACACAAGGATCCAGACAAGTTATGTTACGTACATGGTTTTCACGTGAAGCCCATAAATGGGTGCACGTAAAGTATAGGTTATACATGAGATACATGAGAAACATGACCGAACATGAGATACATGGGAAACATGACCGAACATGAGAGCACATGAGAGTACACGAGCATGCATGAACGAGCATGAAGCACATGAGAAACATGAATAACATGAGAGCGAGGAATACACGATGTACATGAAACACATGACATGATGTATCCGATGCTCCCGAGGGGGATAACATCTCAATGTAGGGATCCATATAGTACCAATCCGTGATAATATCGTGACAACATCAAATAAGGTAAACTAGAGCAGGAATATAATTCTAAGCAAGTTATGAAATGATCAGAGAATGTACTCTCCTGGTATCTGAATGTCTGAAGTAAATGTACTGTCCGAGATGAGGTACCTGACTCCTAATTAGAGCAACACAAGTCAAGATGTATACAGGAGATGATAAATGTAATCTACTATGCATCTGCATGCTGTCAAGGTCAAACTAGTCCAAAGTCAACTCTAGTCAACTAGACTAGTCAAACTAGGTCAAGCCTAAGCCAAACAAGTCTTACTAAGCCTAACCAGCCTATTCTAGCAAGCACACATCACATCTAGGCTATACAAGTCTAACTATACCCTATACTGGCATTCAAGCCACACTCATAGGTAATGAGACCTAGGCTATAGGCCATAGGCAATATTACCTATATACCAAACCACATATTTACACATACCCATATAATAATATATCTACCTAAAATAATATAACACACACATTATAATATATAGGATACATGATAATATATGTATCACATATATATATATATATATATATATATATATATATATATATATATATATATATATATATATATATATATATATATATATATATGTGTGTGTGTGTGTGTGGGGGTATATACACATATACATAGAGGATAGGAAAAAGGCATATGATAGTGTACATGTGTTAGCATGTGGCATGTGGCATGTGTCATGAGAGTGTAATATAGTAGCATGTGTGTGTACATGTGAGCATGTGTGTGTGGAGTGACATGAGAGTGTGTATGTGTGAGTGTATCATGGAACTTGTGAGTGTGATAGTGTCAATAGAGGGTGATATCGTAGTGTGATGCAAGGGTGTGTGAGTAGAGTCTTTAAGGACATGTGTATGTGTGAAAATACAAAACAGTGTGTAAACTGGGAAACAGTGAGGGTGAGGATACCTGTGTGTGTGTATGACATGGTGGGGTGTTAGGCAAATGTGTGTAGAGCCTGAAAACAGGGAGTGTCACATAGGAATTGTGTATAGAGAGTGATAAGGCATGACAGTTATGAAACATGAGAGTGTATGTGATATCAGGAAAACAAGGAGTAGTGATATAAAAATCAGTGCAGTGTACATGGTTTCACATGACAATGTATAACCTGGGAAATCAGTGTGCTGCAAAATAGTGTGGTAGTGATAGAAAAACAGTGTAGTGTACATGTAGAGAATAGTGTGGCAGTGTCATACCTGTGTGTAAAACAGTGTAGTGTATATGGTATCATGTGTCAATAGAAAATAGTGGCATGGCAGCTACTAACAAACCCAATCCCTCATGACAGTTAACATTGAATCAAAATCAGTTATAGTGGGAAGGACAAGGACAGTTAACCAATCGTCCAAACAGTGAATGAACATGGATTACAATTTCAGTTTTAAAGAAAACTAAATAACAGTGAATTAATCCAAGGTATACGAGTTAGCATTCAAATTCATTCAAATTAGTTAAAAGGAAAGAAATTCAAACTCAGGTATTTAAGGAGAAAATGACAGTTTAATATTGAAACAATTGACAGGAATTTAGTAAACCAATGCAATGAGAATTAACAGTTTACCCATGAACTAGTTTACAGGAAACAATGAATCAATTTAACATTCAATAGATTCTATTCTCAGTTTTGGAAGAAAAGGAATTGGAATCAATTCGACAGATTAAAAAGGGAATGAAACATGTTAGCTAATGTATCAGTCCTATACATTCCAACCTTAATGCCAAAATCCCATTCTCATATCATAAACTTATTTTAATAAGTAATATCGAACTAACAGAGGTTAATACACATGTAGGATCAATTGATAACTGAACATCAATTTAAATCAGATTAGAATATGATTTAAGTTTAGGGAAATTGAGTTTTAATGGTATCAGTCCATTCAAAACTTCAATTTCGAATCCCATTCCAGACAAACAACCTAATCTAATATGTAAATTCGAACTACAGAGATTATTAAACATGTCCAGGACCTAAATTAGCAATTTAATCATAAATTAAACAATTTAAACTAGGAATTAAACACAAGAAAAATAATAAGACTGAACACAGTGTAAACCAGCCTCGTGCACGTGTTCATCGACCTCGTGCACGTAACACAACACGACACAAGCCCTGAGCTTGTGTCCCAGTGTCGAGTGTGTCTAGGTCTAGGGTCCTGACACCCTGATATGGGTCCATGACACGTGAGTCAATGACACGACACACGTATCAGTCGTCCAATCGGCTGAACCCGATTCCAGCGCGTGACCAATGCACACATGAATGCGTGTCCGACACGACACGAGGACTCACGAAACTTGGGGAGCCTCGTGTCAGTGTCAGCCCCGACCCGTGTGTCAAGTTTTCCGTGTCCATGTGGTGTGTCCAGTGTGCTGTGGCCCCCGAGTAGCAGGGGACTGCTACTCGCGTGCGTGTGTACTGAACCCGCGTGTTCACGTATCCAATACGACACGACACGACACCACAACCACCTCAGACAACCAAAAATCATTAAGCAAAGCTAAACCCTAATTTCCTATTCAAACAAAATCAGAAAACAAGGAAGAAATGCCCACTATGGCATTTCATCAAACACTTAGGTGTCCCCACTGATACGTGTCCGATACGGACACGTATTGGACACAAAACCTAGCAATAACTATACCACTAGTTAGGGTAGTCCTAGGGCTTCCTATATATGCATTTAAATCACTATTTTATGGAGAGGATTAGGAATTACCTAGGTGTGTGAAAAAGCCCAAAAAGCTTCAAAGAGGGGTGTTCCGCTTGCTACCCAAACTCCTCCAAATTGTTCCTCCACTGAAATTTCTCACCATTGTTAGGAAATACACAGAGATTAGAACATATTGCAAGAAATTTGAAGGAAAAAAGAGTTGAAATAGAGAAGATAGGGATTAGGGAAGAATGGGGTTTACCTCTATTTTCAAACTTGATAATTCCTAAAGGAGGCTAGCCCTAAGTGGTAGAGACATTAAATAGGGAGGGAATACCTAGGTTGGCCGGCCAAGCAAGTGTAGGGCTAGGGTTAGGGTTTCACTAGTTGCCTATGGGCCTCTATAGGCCTAAGCCATAAGTCATGACTTATGAAATCACAAGTCATTATCTAACCTAATCAATATCCTATTTCCCAAATTAATTCTAATAACTAGGATATCATTAACTTAGGTTAAACTAGGGTTTCATAATCTAACCAAGTGGTCATGAATAGGGTTAGCTTCTAGGACAGTCTCCAAAGTCACCATGAGTCAAGGTCAAGAATAGCATTAAATTAAATTATACTAAAAATCACTTAAATTCCAATAATTCTAATTAATACAAAATAATTCCGAAAATTCCCAAAAATTTAAAAATGACCAAAATACCCTCAAGCTAAAAATGATAAATGAAATACCCTAATCACATGGCTAGGCTCTAGGTCAACTATCTCTAGGGTTACACTAGCAAAACACCAAATCACAAGTCATAATTTTAAATAGTTTTAAAATGATTAAAAATCACCAAAAATCATATTATTAATTAAATATCATAATTAAATAAATTAAAACACAAAATTTCAAAATTACCCTCATTTTAGAAAACTGGGTGTTACAAGTCTACCTTCCTTAGAAAAATTTCGTCCTCGAAATTAAAATGGTAGTAGTCCTTCTAGGTCAAACACCCCACAATCAAAGTCTCAAACATACCGTCAGATAATCATATGCGTCTGTCCAAAATCATGATACTCAGAATCTTCGTCGTGCTAGTGAGCAAGGCTACGATAATCACAGAGTCCTCGACTAAGGCACATACCTCTAGAATCATGGTATTTAAAATTTTTGCATTGCCGCATGCTTGGCAGCAAAAACCTTAAATTCCCACACCCGAGAAATACGTCCTAAATCTGACTATATGTCCTCACTATGCCAGCTAACATGACTATCGAAGATTCTAGATCCCATAACTGAGGTGACCTAGCCCATATGATTCATCTCAAAAGAAAATCAAACATAACACATGAACAACAGAACAAAGTTGATCAGTCAACCAGGAACAAAGGGAATCAAATTTTCAAGGCAGTTATACGAGGCAATTGCGAAAATGGAATCGAAAGAACAGAACCTGCAACTAGATCTCCAATGGCCTGTGCATCCTCGACTGTCCTGGCGAAAGCTTGCCCCTGCTGGCCTCCCTTGGCCTGCCGCTGATGCTGCATGTACCTCTGCTGCTGAGTCGGTAAGGGTAATCCCTTCTGCTGGCCTTCCGGAGCCCTAGCTCCTGCTCCCTGAACTGTCCGTCTAGGAAACTTGGGACACTCTCTTAACTGGTGATATGATGCTCCGCAAAGTAGGCACTTGTCCAACCTCATTCGGCATTTACTCCAATCATGCCCTGGGTTCCTACAGAAAGGGCAACTGGTAACCTGCTGCTGATCTACCGGAGCCTTGGCTCCTCCTCCTAGTGCTGCTCCCTGAACTACTCTGTCTATGTTCTGGAAACACTCCCTCAGCTGGTGGTCCGCTGCTCCACCCTTCTGGTGCTGAGCTACAGGTGGCCTAGCTCCCTCAAAAGGAGGTGCAATAGGATAATCTATCTTCTGGTGGGCACCTGACCCACAGAAATAGCAAACCTTTAACCTCTTCCTGCACTGCTCCCAGATGTGTCCCGGCTTCTTGCAGTAGGAACAACTGATCGCCTTCGGGTCCTGACCCCGATACTGATGCTGCACCTGCTGAACTCCTACTGGTGTCTGCGTCTGCTGAATCTGCACATGAGGTCTCTTGGCCTGGCCTCCGCTGCTGCTGGTAACGTGAGCGTCCCGTCCCCTCTTGAACAACTGTTGCCGCTGAGTTTCCACTATCTGCTGAAAGAAGAAGAACAACCGCGCCACGTCCTCTGATCCTTATGGCGACTGCTACTGAAGAACGTTCGGGATGGCTGGGGAAAGTCTCGGAGTAGGAAGAGGTGCACTCCCATAAGCTACAGATATCCCAGCCTGAGCTGGCATAATAGGAGCTGCAGTCTCGGGGCCCTGCTGATCAGGACAAGAAGTGGTAGACCCCTCAGTGGTGTCTTCCTGATCGAGACGATGAGATCGTGTCTCCATAACCATCCTGAAGACAGATCAAACAAGGAATCAATACTGAGATAGAAATGATAATTCAACGGAGGACAGTTATTCAAGGAAGCAATCTTCAACAGGAATTTAGATGGCCGGAATCCAGTTAAGAGTTTTTCCTAATGTGATTGAGTACCTCAAAAATAATCCTAATCCTACTGCAGGCTGTAGTGGTACTCTAGTTCGAATACCACTACACAAACTCGACCTGCATGGGCCACCACTAAAAACGTGTCACGACCCGCACCCACTGTGAGGGTACGAGTACGTAGCAGCTCCCAGCCTATGCCGCAGTGTCGGTGGTAGAACGCTGTCCTAGGTCAATCATCTAACAATATATAAGGTACCTGTACAGTATATACACTCCGAATGGAGGTGACATAGCAGAATACAGTCTCAATCACTTCTAAGGTAGAATATAGCACGATAGAAATAGATAAGAAAATCCTCAAACTGAGGTACAACAAGAAGTGAAATAATCAAAGTTAATAACTACTAGTCTCAACCTCTCTAAAATATACAAATCTAAAATAAAGGACAACAACCAAACATGAAAAGAAGAACAGTCTAAGCTATCTACACTATGCAAGGTGTCGTCATCAGCAGCTGCCTGAACCTCCCCAAGGGTCCAGGTCGCGAGTGTCATCTAGGCAAACTCCAAAGTAAGCGGTACAGGGTTCCTTATCATCCTCTATAAAATTTTCAACAGGTCCAGTCAGGACGGGAGCGAGCATAATACATCTCATGCAGATCATAACAGGTTAGAGAATATAAACATGCAAGAGAGTACGATACATAAAACTGAAAGAAAGTACATGATGTAAACAGAGAGAGAACTGTAATAGAAATATCTACTATAAGTAGAGAGCTACCAGTGACTAGTGATTTAGAGTACAAAGTCGACATGTGAACGGCTTGATTTGCACATGACTATACTAAAGTGGCGTACATGGCTATACTACTTTGGAATTGTTCACATGACTATTTATACTCTCCCATACCCCAATCATACACAAGGATCTAGACAAGTTATGTTGCGTATATGGTTTTCACGTGAAGCCCATAAATGGGTGCACATAAGGTATAGGTTATACATGAGATACATGGGAAACATGACCGAACATGAGAGTACACGAGCATGCATGAACGAGCATGAAGCACATGAGAAACATGAATAACATGAGAGCGAGGAATACATGATGTACATGAAACATATGACATGATGTATCCGATGCTCCCGAGGGGGATAACATCTCAATGTAGGGATCCATATAGTACCAATATGTGATAATATCGTGACAGCATCAAATAAGGTAAACTAGAGCAGGAATATATTTTTAAACAAGTTATGAAATGATCAGAGAATGTACTCGCCTGGTATCTGAATGTCTGAAGTAAATGTACTGTCCGAGATGAGGTACCTGACTCCTAGTTAGAGCAACACAAGTCAAAATGTATACAGGGGATGATAAATATAATCTACTATGCATTTGCATGCTGTCTAGGTCAAACTAGTCCAAAGTCAACTTGTCAACTAGACTAGTCAAACTAGGTCAAGCCTAAGCCAAACAAGTCTCACTAAGCCTAACCAGCCTATTCTAGCAACCACACATCACATCTAGGCTATACAAGTCTAACTATACCCTATACTGGCATTCAAACCACACTCATAGGTAATGAGCCCTACGCTATAGGCCATAGGCAATATTACCTATATACCAAACCACATATTTACACATACCCATATATTAATATATCTACCTAAAATAATATAACACACACATTATAATATATAGGATACATGATAATATATGTATCACCTATATATATTATCATGTATCACCTATATACATGATAATATATGTATCACCTATATATATATATATATATATATATATATATATATATATATACATATGTATATACACATATACATAAAGGATAGGAAAAAGGCATATGATAGTGTACATGTGTTAGCATGTGGCATGTGTCATGAGAGTGTAATATAATAGCATGTGTGTGTGTACATGTGAGCATGTGTGTGTGTGGAGTGACATGAGAGTGTGTATGTGTGAGTGTATCATGGAACTTGTGAGTGTGATAGTGTCAATAGAGGGTGATATGGTAGTGTGATGCAAGGGTGTGTGAGTAGAGTGTTTAAGGACATGTGTGTGTGTGTGAAAATACAAAACAGTGTGTAAACTGGGAAACAGTGAGGGTGAGGATACCTGTGTGTGCGTATGACATGGTGGGGTGTTAGGAAAATGTGTGTAGAGCCTGAAAACAGGGAGTGTCACATAGGAATTGTGTATAGAGAGTGATAAGGCATGACAGTTGTGAAACATGAGAGCTTATATGATATCAGGAAAACAGGGAGTAGTGATATGAAAATCAGTGCAATGTACATGGGTTCACATGACAGTGTATAACCTGGGAAATCAGTGTGCTGCAAAACAGTGTGGTAGTGATAGGAAAACAGTGTAGTGTACATGTAGAGAATAGTGTGGCAGTGTCATACCTGTGTGTGAAACAGTGTAGTGTATATGGTATCATGTGTCAATAGGAAACAGTGGCATGGCAGCTACTAACAAACCCAATCCCTCATGACAGTTAACATTGAATCAAAATCAGTTGTAATGGGAAGGACAAGGACAGTTAACCAATCATCCAAACAGTGAATGAACATGGATTACAATTTCAGTTTTAAAGAAAACTAAATGACAGTGAATTAATCCAAGGTATAAGAGTTAGCATTCAAATTCATTCAAATTAGTTAAAAGGAAAGGAATTCAAACTCAGGTATTTAAGGAGAAAATGACAGTTTAATATTGAAACAATTGACAGGAATTTAGTAAACCAATGCAATGAGAATTAATAGTTTACCCATGAACTAATTTACAGGAAACAATGAATCAATTTAACATTCAATAGAATATATTCTTAGTTTTTGAAGAAAAGGAATTGGAATCAATTCGACAGATTAAAAAGGGAATGAAACATGTTAGCTAATGTATCAGTCCTATACATTCCAACCTTAATGCCAAAATCCTATTCTCATATCATAAACCTATTTTAATAAGTAATATCGAACTAACAGAGGTTAATACACATGTAGGATCAATTGATAACTGAACATCAATTTAAATCAGATTAGAATAGGATTTAAGTTTAGGGAAATTGAGTATCAATGGTATCAGTCCATTCAAAACTTCAATTTCGAATCCCATTCCAGACAAACAACCTAATCTAATATGTAAATTCGAACTACAGAGATTATTAAACATGTCCAGGACCTAAATTAGCAATTTAATCATAAATTAAACAATTTAAACTAGGAATTAAACACAGAAAAAATAATAAGACTGAACACAGTGTAAACCAACCTCGTGCACGTGTTCATCGACCTCGTGTACGTGATACGACACGACACAATCCCTGAGCTTGTGTCCCAGTGTCGAGTGTGTCTAGGTCTAGGGTCCTGACACCCTGATATGGATCCACGATACGTGTGTCAATGACACGACACACGTATCAGTCGCCCAATCGGCTGAACCCGATTCCAGCGCGTGACCAATGCACACACGAATGCGTATCCGACACGACCCGAGGACTCACGAAACTTGGAGAGCCTCGTGTTTGTGTCAGCCCCGACCCGTGTGTCAAGTCTTCCGTGTCCACGTGGTGTGTCCAGTGTGCTGTGGCCCCCGAGTAGCAGGAGACTGCTACTCGCGTGCGTGTGTGCTGAACCCGCGTGTTCACGTGTCCAATACGACACGACACGACACCATAACCACCTCAGACAACCAAAAATCATTAAGCAAAGCCAAACCCTAATTTCCTGTTCAAACAAAATTAGAAAGCAAGGAAGAAATGCCCACTGTGGCATTTCATCAAACACTTAGGTGTGCCCACTGATACGTGTCCGATACGGACACGTATTGGACACAAAACCTAGCAATAACTATACCATTAGTTAGGGTAGTCCTAGGGCTTCCTATTCATGCATTTATATCACTATTTTATGGAGAGGATTAGGAATTACCAAGGTGTGTGAAAAAGCCCAAAAAGCTTCAAAGAGGGGTGTTCCTCTTGCTACCCAAACTCCTCCAAATTGTTCCTCCACTGAAATTTCTCACCATAGTCAGGAAATACACAGAGATTAGAACCTATTGCAAGAAATTTGAAGGAAAAAAGAGTTGAAATGGAGAAGATAGGGATTGGGGAAGAATGGGGTTTACCTCTAGTTTCAAACTTGATAATTCCTAAAGGAGGCTAGCCCTAAGTGGTAGAGACATTAAATAGGGAGGGAATACCTAGGTTGGCCGGCCAAGCAAGTGTAGGGCTAGGGTTAGGGTTTCACTAGTTGCTTATGGGCCTCTATGGGCCTAAGCCATTAGTCATGACTTATGAAATCACAAGTCATTATCTAACCTAATCAATATCCTATTTTCCCAAATTAATTCTAATAACTAGGATATCATTAAATTAGGTTAAACTAGGGTTTCATAATCTAACCATGTGGTCATGACTAGGGTTAGCTTCTAGGACAGTCTCCAAAGTCACCATGAGTCAAGGTCAAGAATAGCATTAAATTAAATTATACTAAAAATCACTTAAATTCTAATAATTCTAATTAATACAAAATAATTCCAAATAATTCCCAAAATTTTAAATATGACCAAAATACCCTCAAGCTAAAAATGATAAATGAAATACCCTAATCACATGGCTAGGCTCTAGGTCAACTATCTCTAGGGTTATACTAGCAAAATACCAAATCACAAGTCATGATTTTAAATAGTTTTAAAATGATTAAAAATCACCAAAAATCATATTATTAATTAAATATCATAATTAAATAAATTAAAACACAAAATTTCAAAATTAACCTCATTTTAGGAAACTGGGTGTTACAAGGGTGGTTCGATCCCGTCTTCGGAGCACATGCACCGATTGGTGAGTATTCTATTAAATTATCAAATTTTTAAGTCTTAAACTCTACAAAATGAGTATTAATTTATGTTTAATTTTACAAGCGCGAGGAGGTCGCCCGGAAAGGCGGAGATCCGGTCATCGTCGACTTCTCCACAGTCTTTGCGCATACCCACAAGCGCAAGAGCGATGGGAAGCCCGTAGATGATCGGGCCGCCAAAGCTTATGTAAGTTTTCTTATTCTTTATATGTATTACATTTTATAATTATAGATGATCAGACTACGAGTATCGATATCGGTACCCCATACTCATATAGTAATGGGCCGATACCGATTTCGATTGCGATACCGATACTAATAGGAATGGTCCGATACTCAGAGTATCGGTATCGGGACATTCATATGTGAGTATCAGTATCGATCCTATATGAGTATGAGTATCGGTATCGGCCCATTTCTATGAGTATTGATATCGGTATCGGTACATTACTATGAGTCTTTATATTAACTCTAAATTTATTTACGTTTATATAATATAGGAGGAGTTTGAGAGTCGGGTCGGTGAGGGGGGTGAGGGAGGTGAGGGGGCTGGACCTAGCCAGCCGACGGATAGGAATAAACTATGGGTAGATACGGTCGGAGTAGGGAAAGGCGGCAGCATATACGGTATTGGATCGTTTGCATCCTAGTCGTCCGTCGTTTCCAGAGCTCCACCTCCACCTCCACCTGTACCAGTTCTTCCCACCGACGGTGCTGCCGTCTATGACCAGGTGACTATTACCCGTATATTATGGGATTTACAAAATTACATATACGGTAGTACAGGAGCTTCTGCTCAGACACCTATAGTACCGGTCGTTCCGGCTCTGACTGCAGCACCGACGGTTCAGACTTCTACCGATTCAGCTCCGCTACAGACTCCAGCACATCCGGCTACAGCACCTCCGGCTACAACACCGACGGATCCAGCACCGACTTCGAGAGTTCCTCTGTCTCGGAAGGATTTCGAAGACGCATTACGAAATGTGCTGGGTAGCTACACCCACCCGCCGCCGTCGACGTAGATATTGTTTGGAAACTGTTTGTATTTGGGAACAATTTAGAACATTTTTGGTATGTGTGTATTTGGAAACTATTTGTATTTGGAAACTGTTTGTAAACTTTTTGGTATGTGTGTAACTGTTTATATATCTGTATTGGAAACTGTTTATATGACTGTATATTGTGTGTGTAACTGTCAACATGGATGTGGTGTGCAGGAAACACAAATATAGACACACAAAATTGTATTTAGCGACGGAAGATCAACGGTATATCTGGAAAATTGCAGTATAGCGACGGAAGAGCGACGAAATATCTGGAACATTCCGTCGCTAAGGTTCTGGAAAATATAGATTTAAAGTATAGCGACGGAATAGCGACATAACCGGTTCGTCGCTACAAGCCTGTCTGATACCAATAGCGTATCGAAAACACTTTAACAACGTACTTTTTTGTCGCTATACCGTCACAGCATTAATCCTGGCATACGCCGCGGACCCATCGGTAGTTAGTCGGTAAAAGTAGCGACGAAATTTCCGTCGCTAATACGTCGTATTTTGTAATAAATAGTGTGTCGCTAAATCCGTCACTAATCAGTCGCTATTTCCGACAAACTAGCGACTGATTGAAATTAGCGACACGTGATTTTCCGACAAACCATTTTTGTCGCTGATATGCGCCGTCGCTAAAAGCATGTTTTTTTGTAGTGTATATAAAGAAAAAATTTGGTGAAATACAAACAGCAGGATGAATCGCTAACTTATTGGGCTAACAAAGAACATCCAGCCAAAAGAGTTGGCGAAATGTTGTACGTGCCCACCATCTACAAGGGCCTACAAGCGTTGGAGCCAAGTCAGCAAGTTCTCCAGCCAAGTCACTTGTCGAAAGCAATTCCAAGCCAAGTGACTTGGCAAAAAATAAATCCGAGCCATGTCAGTTGGCAAAAAGTACACACCAGCCATCGAAAAGTACACGCAAAGCATTTGACTTGGCCAAAAATGAAGCAAAATCTGAGCCAAGTCAATTGGCAAAACTGGCAGGGGTTGGAGACCGTGTAGGTCCGGGGGAGGCGAGCCAATTCAATTGGCAAAAGTGTGTTGGAGACTGTGAAGTTTGAGGGGAGGGAGATCCGTGCGGTTTGAGGAGAGGGGAGGGGGTACGGTGGGGTTGGAGATTGTGTAGGTCGGGTATGGATGTAGCCAAGTAAGTTAGCAAAATTATTTTCCGGCCAACCCATTTCTTAGCCAACATATTTGGTGAAATGTACTTCTAAGCCAAGTGAGTTGGCTAAAGCATAAATCTTAGCCAATTCAATTAACGATCTATCTCGTGATTTGAAGATATTACAAAACATTTCCTTTACGTGTAATTTCGTACAAAAATTTTCTACTATATGAAAAAAACTGAAAAAAATAGAGAGATAGGAGATTTTGTAAAGCCCACTATGCCTCAAAAAGGTAATAATAAATTATGATTTGAGAATATCAAGAACTAAAGAGTACTTATATCTCTATCCATAAAGTAAAAAATTATTTTTAAATTTTTTATTCTCCTACTTTTTTTCATCCGAACAAAGAAGAAAAATTAACTTTATTTTCACCCTTTTTTTCCTCAAATTTTTCCTTTTCTTCCCACAAAAGTTCCCAACATAGTGTAAGAGAGATGTAAACATTCAATGGTTTTAAATCGTAGACGTTTTTTTGATTTTCTAGAGCCTCACTTGAAAAAAATTTGGAATCCAAAAATTTTATGTTATGGATTCCATTAACAGGTTTTGGGATTTTGTTAACATATGTCCTAAGGCCTCGCTTGGTTTGCGGAAAGGAAATGAAATCAATTCTTTACTCTTTCATTTCATTTGAAAAAT
This sequence comes from Iris pallida, assembly GCA_029216955.1. Lineage (NCBI taxonomy): Eukaryota > Viridiplantae > Streptophyta > Magnoliopsida > Asparagales > Iridaceae > Iris > Iris pallida. The sequence continues at coordinate 2,781,726 of JANAVB010038620.1, read as the reverse complement.
TGCAATTACAATCATTCTTTTAGGTGTTTGGAAAAACCAGAAAAATTGAGAGGAAAAGTATATTCTTAAAGGGAAAAAAATGAATCATTGGGTGGGTTGTTGGAAAAGAAACACGAATTTTTTTTCCCAAATTTGAGAGTACCTGCGAGAGAACCGAGCAATAGAACGCACGAACCAAAACACCAAAACAAACCACGCAGACACAGAGAATTTTTGACGTGGAAAATTCTTGCGGGAAAAAACCACGGGACGATCGGAGTCCAACCCTGAGAAGCCTTCACTAATGAAATAAAGGAGTACACCCTCTACAAACTTCTTCTGATCCAAATCGGATCCCCACAACACTTAGAAGCAAGAATAATGATTACAAGGCTACGAAGAACAAAGGCGACGAGTAGATATTACCCGAACACGATCCTCCTTCTAAAACGACCTTCAATCCTCCTTCTTCTCTCTCAAAGTTGCAATGGCACTCTTGCCTCTTTTTCTCTCTTGTGTGTGTTACATATGTGATTAGGGTTAGGAAAAACCATATGTAAACACCCTAATCCCGCAACAAAATCTGGACCGTAGGATACGATCCAACGGTTATTAAATCACCATGAAAATCACTTCAGCCCCACAACACAGAGTTCGGCCAGAACTCTGTGTTTTTGTCACAGAAAGGTTCTGGAACCAAGAGGCAGAGTTCGGCCAGAACTCTGCCTCCCCTATTCCAGGATGTAATCTGGTGGCTCCCGAGCTTCTTCTCCGTCTTCGAATGGCCTCATCACCTCCCGAGCTTCTCTGACACACAGACGGCGCTCGTCGCACTCCGGGATCTTTTCCACATAGGTTGGGAACCCCACCCACTCCAACAAATCTCTCCCTTCACAACTAGGTAGAGAAACTCGTCATCCCGACGATCCGCCTGCAGTACTAAAACTTCCCCCTTAGTAGAATCTTGGTGAACATATCTGCTCCATTATCATCTGTATGAACCTTCTCAAGCTCCGCATCCTTCTTCTCAACCACATCCCGTATCCAATGATATCGAGTCTCGATGTGCTTAGACCGGCTATGAAAGGTCTGATTCTTTACAAGGTGAATAGCACTCTGACTGTCGCAAAGCAAAGTATACTTGTCACGCCCCAGAACCAGAATACTGGAGAGCGGGGGCAGACATAGCCAGCTACGAATATTGAAGTGCAACCCACCTCGCTATACGGTCACGGCTGTCTAGATACATGAGGGTTTAACTACAAGCTAACAGTCTCTTAGGGTCATGAACAAGCCTAGTGTCTCAATCACGAGCAAGTAAGTAAATGTTACAAGATGTAAGATCACCAAATATACAATAGTAAGGCGTCCCAAATATTACATATTTAGCTGATCATGAAGCTAGTCGTTATAAAATGTCAGGACTAGCAAGAGTTTAGTCATACATGATCAACCCTAGGATCTGTCAATCATGTTACAGCCCGTAGGCAGACAGTAAGTAAAGTACAATCGAGCTAAACAAGTGCTCGTCGGCTAAACACCTCAAAAGAATATTTTTACAATAAAGTGGAAGAACAAAAAGAAACCCACTCGTTGCCCTGGTTACGCCTGGTGGTCACCATCAGGCTGAAAAGTCGGTAGATCCTCTGGAGCTGCTCCGGTATCTAGCCATACAAAACTAGCTGGGTCAGATCCCAGAAAGAGCAAGTGCCACAAAGGAAGCTTCACTTAGGAACTAAAACCAGCAATTAGCACAGAGCATATAATAATTAGTAAATGTAGCCTCCCTCCCCGAAATTTTTGAATTTTTTGTATTTATTTATTTGATTTAAATGGTGATTTTTTAGATTTTATAAATAATTATTTAGTTAATTGTTACGGTAGATGATTTTAGCCATGGTGGAGTTTTGGAGTACCAAATGACTAGGAATCATGGCACGGATAGTGCAATGGCGTGTTTTGGCTAGTGTTTAGCCATGGTAGAGGAAGGTCGAGCCATAGTGATGTCCTAACTAGGAAAACCAGACCAAGTTGCGACGTAACCCTTATCGAAGATTATTTATTTATTAATTATAATATTTAGTTTTAGGGAACCCGGTTGTACCAAACTAGTGCAAATTGGACCCAAACCAAGCCCAAGCCTAAGTAGACCTACTTTTAGGTATGTACAAATATTTTCTAGCTTTTTGGGTAGACTTAACGATATTTCCTAAATATTTAATTATTATACAAATGGGTATTATTATTATTATTATTATTATTATTATTATTATTATTATTGTTATTATTTAAATAGAGTTTTAGAATATTGGTATAATTTTCTAGGGCCAGATATGTCCACCAAGACTCTTTAGATTATCTGTGGATTATTGGTATTATGGAGTTTATTTAGTGGGTTTATTGGTATATGTATGTATATATACATATTAAATACGTGTATAAGTGTTTGTATATATAAGTAAAAATATATTATATATGTGTATGTATAGAAGATATGTGTATACGTGTATATAGATAAATATATATATGTATGCATATATATAGATGAATATATATATATAGAGAATATATATATAGAGAATATATATAGAGAATATATATATAGAGAGAGAATATATACATATAGAGAATATATATATATATATATAGAGAATATATATATATTATACGTGTATATATATATATATATATATATATATATATATATATAGAGAGAGAGAGAGAATATATATAGAGAGAGAATATATACATATAGAGAATATATATATATATATATAGAGAATATATATATATATATATATATATATATATATATATATATATATATATATATATATATATATATATATATATATTGTATACGTGAGTATTTGTGCGTATACAAATATTATACGTGTATGTGTATGTATATATATATATATATATATATATATATATATATATATATATATATATATATATACGTGAGTATTTGTGTGGATATACAGATATATTATATATGCATTTGTATATATATTAATATATAATTGTATGTATATACATATATATATACATATGTATTTTTATACGTAAAATAGTTATATATAACCAAGCCAAGCCCGGCCTAAACACCCAGCCCAGCAAATGGCCAGCCCGAGCCTAAAAAGAAATCCCCTCAGCCGAACACCAAACTTTCCCCAGGCTTTCCCAAACCCGAGCGAACCCGAACCTTCCCTATTGTACAAGCCGCCTATATATATGGATATTGAGAGAGGAATCGAGGGAATCTCGACAAACCCTAGTCTCGCAGCCCCATCCTCCAGCCTGGCGACCAACCCTGGCAACCGTGCGCCGCCGCACGAGCGTCGGAGTCGACCGCGCGCGCGCGCGTGTGAAATTGATCGGGAAGCAACAGGACAGCAGCGTACACAGGTACCAACTTCTCTCTCCCGTTTCTCCCTCGTCTCTCAACAAAAATTCGATCTGAAAGATGTTTTAGAAAGCCTATATAACCCTTTTCCCAATATATTAATTAGTTTACAAAGATGCGTAACATACCTGTCGAGAAATCGAACCCAACATCGCGAAAAATCTGTTCATAAACAGAGGATTAACTGTTCACAGACCCTAAGTTGGAAAGCGATTTCCCGCCAATCCGTAGATCGATTCAAGAATCGATTTGAATAGATTTATAGCCAACCTATAGGAGATCAAGACCTTTCTTGTAGATTTATTTTTCATCTAATATATGGAGAGATATTTGATCCCAAAATCCTAGAAAAACCTGTTTTCAAGAATTAGAAATTGTTCCACACGACGTGCGTCACGCCAATCCGGACGACGTGGTCATGAATCGAACGCATCGAAAGCTGCATAATGGTTACGTGGTCGTGTGGGCTTTGACGGAATTCGAATTGGTCGCGTGTGCACGACGAATTTGATGCGTATCCGTCGAAATTCACCGTATCGTGCACTTTGCAATTTCTCAAATTACTTTGTGCACGCTCGTCAGATTGAGACGAAACTTGCGCCAACAGGACCGTATCATTTTTCTGGTCCTGCATGCCAAGTTTGCTCCAAATCTGAGACAGTCGAATCGAACGTCGTTTTGCGGGCCCCACGGTCCCACTCTACGGGCGATTTTGTGCACGGCCCGCCGGAATCCAACTCTGGACATACGGTTGGGTTCGTATCGGAAAACTGGATCCGTAGACATGTAGTTTGATGACTTTAGAGACCATTGACTCTGGCACGCTTTTCGGTGCAAAGCGGGTCCAACGGCGGACATGACTAAACCTTAGATATCTCAATCCACTCTGCTTTGAAAATTCTCCTAGAAATTCTCTACGTCCTTGAAAATTCCATATTTGCTCTCGATTATACTTCCTTGCTTTCCGTACTATTGATTCTCGTCCCTTTTATTTCGAGGTGACGAATTATCGTGCTGTCTAGAATTCATTAGAAATTCTTAAATTATAGTATAATATTGTCTGATTATTGAATTTTTGGTTGTTTATAAGTATGGGAGATTATAGATGCTATATGCCCTAGATATATATGGGTAGAATTGTTAGCAACTAGATATAGGATTACAAGATTTTAGTGACCGTATTTTAAGGAGTAGTGTGACCAAAGGTGGGTAGAAGTCCTCGAGATTCCGTAGATACAAAATGATTAGGAAAGGGCCATAAACTATTTTTGAGAGATTTTTTTGAGGAGATTAAGGTGATAGTAGACTTTGATTTTTAAAAATATTTATGAATTGAAATTTCGAGGACGAAATTATTTTTAAGGTGGGTAGATTTGTAGCCTCCCTCCCCGGAATTTTTGAATTTTTTGTATTTATTTATTTGATTTAAATGATGATTTTTTAGATTTTATAAATAATTATTTAGTTAATTGTTACGGTAGATGATTTTAGCCATGGTAGAGTTTTGGAGTACCAAATGACTAGGAATCATGGCACGGATAGTGCAATGGCGTGTTTTGGCTAGTGTTTAGCCATGGTAGAGGAAGGTCGAGCCATAGTGATGTCCTAACTAGGAAAACCAGGCCAAGTTGCGACGTAACCCTTATCGAAGATTATTTATTTATTAATTATAATATTTAGTTTTAGGGAACCCGGTTGTACCAAACTAGTGCAAATTGGACCCAAACCAAGTCCAAGCCTAAGTAGACCTACTTTTAGGTATGTACAAATATTTTCTAGCTTTTTGGGTAGACTTAACGATATTTCCTAAATATTTAATTATTATACAAATGGGTATTATTATTATTATTATTATTATTATTATTATTATTATTATTATTATTATTGTTATTATTTAAATAGAGTTTTAGAATATTGGTACAATTTTCTAGGGCCAGATATGTCCACCAAGACTCTTTAGATTATCTGTGGATTATTGGTATTATGGAGTTTATTTTGTGGGTTTATTGGTATATGTATGTATATATACATATTAAATACGTGTATAAGTGTTTGTATATATAAGTAAAAATATATTATATATGTGTATGTATAGAAGATATGTGTATACGTGTATATAGATAAATATATATATATGTATGCATATATATAGATGAATATATATATATATATATATATATATATATATATATATATATATATATATATATATATATATATATATATATATATATATATATATATATATATATATATATATAAAAATATATATATATATATATATATATAGAATATATATATAGAGAATATATATATATATAGAGAATATATATATAGAGAATATATATATATATAGAGAGAGAGAATATATATATATTATACGTGTATATATGTATATATATATTTTTTTTTTATATATATATATATATATATATATATATATATATATATATATATATATATATATATATATATATATATATATATATATATATTGTATACGTGAGTATTTGTGCGTATATACAAATATTATACGTGTATGTGTATGTATATATAAATATATATATATATTATATACGTGAGTATTTGTGTGGATATACAGATATATTATATATGCATTTGTATATATATTAATATATAATTGTATGTATATACATATATATACATATGTATTTTTATATGTAAAATAGTTATATATAACCAAGCCAAGCCCGGCCTAAACAGCCAGCCCAGCAAATGGCCAGCCCGAGCCTAAAAACAAATCCCCTCAGCCGAACACCAAACTTTCCCCAGGCTTTCCCAAACCCGAGCGAACCCGAACCTTCCCTATTGTACAAGCCGCCTATATATATGGATATTGAGAGAGGAATCGAGGGAATCTCGACAAACCCTAGTCTCGCAGCCCCATCCTCCAGCCTAGCGACCAACCCCGGCAACCGTGCGCCGCCGCGCGAGCGCCGGAGTAGGCCGCGCGCGCGCGTGTGAAATTGATCGGAAAGCAACAGGACAGCAGCGTACACAGGTACCAACTTCTCTCTCTCGTTTCTCCCTCGTCTCTCAACGAAAATTCGATCTGAAAGATGTTTTAGAAAGCCTATATAACCCTTTCCCCAATCCATTAATTAGTTTACAAAGATGCGTAACATACCTGTCGAGAAATCGAACCCAACATCGCAAAAAATCTGTTCATAAACAGAGGATTAACTGTTCACAGACCCTAAGTTGGAAAGCAATTTCCTGCCAATCCGTAGATCGATTCAAGAATCGATTTGAATAGATTTATAGCCAACCTATAGGAGATCAACACCTTTCTTGTAGATTTATTTTTCATCTAATATATGGAGAGATATTTGATCCCAAAATCCTAGAAAAACCTGTTTTCAAGAATTAGAAATTGTTTCACACGACGTGCGTCACGCCAATCCGGATGACGTGGTTGTGAATCGAACGCATCGAAAGCTGCGTAATGGTTACGTGGTCGTGTGGGCTTTGACGAAATTAGAATTGGTCGCGTGTGCGCGACGAATTTGATGCGTATCCGTCGAAATTCACCGTATCGTGCACTTTGCAATTTCTCCAATTACTTTGTGCACGCTCGTCAGATCGAGACAAAACTTGTGCCAACAGGACCGTATCATTTTTCTGGTCCTGCATGCCAAATTTGGTCCAAATCTGAGACAGTCGAATCGAACGTCGTTTTGCGGGCCCCACGGTCCCACTCAACGGGCGATTTTGTGCACGGCCCGCCAGAATCCAACTCTGGACATACGGTTGGGTTCATATCGGAAAAATGGATCCGTAGACATGTAGTTTGATGACTTTAGAGACCATTGACTCTGGCACGCTTTTGGATGCAAAGTGGGTCCAACGGCGGACATCGTTTTTGCCCGAAATTACCGTTTTACCCCTGTGTCCAGAATTGGACTTAAGGACAGGCAATCCTAGCTAATTTGATTATTCTGAGACTGTTGGCAATGTTTGTTTCAGCTTTCGGAGACATTTGTGGTGACTTGGACTTTATGGATTATCAGTTGACTGTATTTTTGTTGGATCTGCGTGCAATCTGCAGGCAAGTATACCTTGCCTTTCTACACAGCTTTATTTACATGCACTGTCTATTATTTTATCCAGTTTTCTCATATTGCTGTCATGTATCTTTTCTATCAAGCTGGTATATTTTATCATTGCTTTAGACAGTGTTCACAGTTAGCCTTGTGTCTTATTGGTCGTGCCTTGATTGAGTCGTGCCTCCATGTCTTGAACCTTGAAGCTAACCTGCGAGTCCACGATAGGGACGAGGGTTAGTAGTTATTGGTCCACACATGCGAGTCCACACTAGGGACGAGGGTGATGCTAGCGTGCGAGTCCACACTAGGGACAAGGATTAGTAGTAGATGCTAGCCTGCGAGTCCACACTAGGGACGAGGGTTAGCAGTATAGGATTTACGCCTATGAGTCCACACTAGGGACGAGGGTGATGCTAGCCTGCGAGTCCACATTAGGGATGAAGGTTAGTAGTAGATGCTAGCCTGCGAGTCTACACTAGGGACGAGGGTTAGCAGTATAGGGTTTACGACTGCGAGTCCACACTAGGGACGAGGGTGATGCTAACCTGCGAGTCCACACTAGGGACGAGGGTTAGTAGTTCAAACCCGCGAGTCCACATTAGGGACGAGGGTTTGAGTATTCGTTTCGGTTATCCGTTGACATCTTGGCATGAGTTCTCTAGTCCTTGTTCAGCAGTTTATTCTCGTGTAGACAGTGTATAGATTCGTGCCTTATTCATTGCACCGTTTTACTTATTTATTCTGTACTTTTCTCCATGCATAATAAACTGTTAGAAAGGCTCGTTTTTATGTATCTTGCTAGTCCTCTGAGGACCTGATGATCTCTTCAGGTTTAGCGACTGCATGGAGTTAGTTAGCAGAGCAGGATGGTAGAGGATTGCGATATATGATACAGGTACTTGTTTGTGATATTCTTTATTATCCTTTCGTGCTTTATATTCCGTATCATGTTATACTCTATTTATTTATAGACTCTTATTATTCTTGGAGTCTAATCGAACAATATGCTAATGGGCTGCAGACCATGACCCATACTTGTTCATTCTTATTTTATATGATTCACGTGGATTGAGATATAGTTTAGATTAGACATGATACCCATGACCTTGACAGCTTATACGTACTCGAGTCGGGCTGGAGTCCGCTCGATACGTAGCTGGCTTGCTTACGAGCTCGCGTTCGAAAAGCGGGTGCGGGTCGTGACAGTAAGAACTGGAAATATGGAAAAATCAAGATGATATACGACGAGATAAACACGAAACTATTCAGATAACCGGGTTACAACCCGTAAACCAAACAAGGACCGAGGTTGTAACCCTTCATCCGAACGGAGCTTGGTTTCCCACCATTTATCGGCAAGATAACATAAGAAATCAGGACATGTAACAATCTTGTACAGGATCCAGACAAGACTAGACTGATTATGCCTCACCCAACAATTACGGCCAAGCAATAAGTATGGCTTGATACTTTAACTAACTAGGGTTATCACAGGCCTAGTTACTAGCAAGATACAGCGAGATTATTCTAACAGCCACAAGCCCTGCAGACCATCCAGGTTATCCAGGTCGAATATTAGGGGTTGAATTCAAGTGGGTACATCGTCCAGGAAACGTATGTACCCTTAAGTAGCTTGGAGGGTACAATACATGACAGTGTGCTGGAAATGTTCCCTACTCGACGGCAGGCTGCAGATCCCAAGCGCGCCCAGGTAACGGGATCGCCTGTAGCTGGAAAATCTCTTCATGACTACTAGATTATTCTAGTTATTAGCCTTAGTCAATTTGGTAGGAACCCCTGACCGTGGTACTCAGGGGTCCCTGTCCTAGACATGATGTAAGACAATGCTGGTTTATTTGTACAAGCACATTCGTCCACGGTGTCCAGGTTATTTATACTTGTCATATCATGTCATGTTAGCTGTCGCAACAGCAATTCGAGATATATATCATGTCAGGTATATTTGTCAGGAGTGCGCCACGACGGACCACTATCATGTCATGTTACTTGTCAAGAGTGCACCCCTACGGGTCATTGTCGTGTTCATGGTACATGTGCAGGATAACATAGTACAAGCATTCTATCAAGAGACCCAAGTTATACTGAGAGTCACAAGACATGAGTTAACAATAATAGTAAAATAATAATAATTAAATAACAAAGGCAAGGCACGGGGAGGAGCCATGCGGCTCAGAAAAATAAGTCCATGCGGCTGGATTGATGTGGGTTCATGCGGCCCAGAATCGGGTCTTATGCGGCTCGGGCTCAGAAGTCCATGCGGCTGGGTCGGTGCTGTTTCATGACTGGGCCTTATGCGGCTCAATCAAGCGGGTCATTTGGATCGGTCCATGCGGCTGGGCCGATCAGGGCTCATGCGGCTGGGAACTATATGCGGCAGGATCAACTCATGCGGCTGGAAGATTACATACGGCCCAAAAATCCATACGACCAGGAATGGAACTTGCCACATAAGGCTATGCGGCTAAGTTCATGCGGCAGAAAACTAACTCATGCGGCTAAGGAACTGTTCTTCTTCTCCAAATTTCCGAGAAGGAGAACCATACAAGCCATGGCTTCCAAACTCCATAAATCCTTCATCCATAGTCCAAATCCGAACTTCCATAGGTCAAAATAGGGCAGAATAAAATTCTCTACAACATGGAACCATTAGAACTTGATAATAACAAGATTAAGTAGATCAAAACCCAAAAAATCTGAGAATACAATAAACTTAGATCTAGAAGAATTTAGCCATAGAAATTGAAAATGCCAGCACTAAAGAGTCTTAGAATGTTGCAAGGAAAAAAATGGAACAATAAATCTTGAGTTCCTCCATGAAGCAAGATGCACTTGCCTAGACCTTCCTGGTAGGTGAAGAGTAATGGTGGGAAAGAAGAAAAGTAATGAAGAGAGAGAAAGAGGAGTGGGCTAATAAATGGGGATGGTGGTGGTAGGTAAGGGTTCTCCCCTTGGTTCATGATGAAACAAGGCAAACCAAGCATAGCCGAACCAACCCAAGGTAAACCAAGCCATGAAATGCCACGATAAGCCAAGCAAGGAATCAGACAATACGAGTCAAATACGTACACGTATTCTAAGATACGTAATACGAACCACAGGCATTACAACTCTACCCACCTTAAAAGAATTCTGTCCTCGGAATTTAATTAAGAGGCTAGAGGGACAAGGACAAGCTATACTAATCACAAGTAAGCTATAACTAGGCAATCAATCAAGCAATCAATCATGCAAGCAAGGAATCGAAGGCATGAGGCATAAGAAAGACATTATACCTCACGAGTCAAACTGGTCGGGATATCGCGATCGGATATCATCCTCACGCTCCCATGTTGACTCACCCAAAGAATGATGACCCCAAGCAACTCAGACTAACTTGATAGTCTTGTTCTTGAGCATCTTCTCTCTCCGGTCCAATATAGACACGGGCCTCTCCTCATACGAAAGGTTGGTACCAACAACCAGTTCCGAATGATCCAGGATGTGACTCGGGTCCGGGATATACCGTCGCAATTGGGATACGTGAAACACGTCATGCACCTCACGTAGCGAAGGAGGAAGAGCGAGACGATAGGATACATCACCTACTCGCTCCAAAATATCAAACGGCCCTATATACCTGGGACTAAGCTTTCCCCGTACGTCGAAACGAATGACACCACGGTTAGGCGAAATCTTCAGGAATACATGGTCGTCGACCGAAAATTCAAGGGGATGCCGATGAGAATCGGTCCAATGACGCTGGCGATCTTGGGCAACTCGAAGATGATCCCTGACCCTTCTGACCACTTCAACTGTCTGGGCAATCATTTCTGGACCGAGCATCTGCCTCTCTCCAACATCATCCCAGGCTAGCGGGGATCTGTACTTCCTACCATACAGTGCCTCGAACGGTGCCATCTGGATACTGGCCTGGAAACTGTTGTTGTACGAGAATTCCACCAGGTGCAGGTGATCTTCCCACGAACCACTGAAGTCGAGTGTACAAGATCTCAACATATCCTCAAGAGTCTGGATTGTGCGTTCTGACTGACCATCAGTCTGCGGATGATAAGCTGAGCTAAACTGGAGGTGAGTTCCCAAACTCTCCTGCAGGCTACGCCAAAAGTACGACGTAAATCTCGAATCTCTGTCCGAGGTGATAGTGACTGGCACACCGTGAAGCCTGACGATCTGTCTGAGATACATCTCTGCTAGCTGAGCCGTCGACTGACCAACTCTGAACGGGAGAAAGTGAGCCACTTTCGTGAGCCGATCAACTATAACCCAAATAGCATCTCGACCAGCTGGGGATCTAGGTAATCCAGTCACGAAATCTATGGTTACATGCTTCCACTTTCATTCAGGAATCGGCAAGGGCTGAAGAAATCCAGCTGGCCTCTGATGTTCAGCTTTAACTTGTTGGCAAACCAAACACCGAGAGACAAACCGGGCTATCTCCCTCTTCATGCCATTCCACCAAAAGTGCTGACGGATATCATGGTACATCTTCGTGCTGCCTGGATGAATGGAATACTGAGAGCTGTGGGCCTCTGCCATGATCTCCTGTCTGATATCTCCACTGGGTACACAAAGACGCTTACCATGTCGAAGTGTACCGTCCTCATGGATGCATAATTTCGATCTTCTTCCTGCCTCATACTCTGTTCTGAGTCGCTGAAGCTTGGAATCTGCTGACTGCGCCATCCGAATCCTTTCGACTATAGTAGACTGAACCTGCATACTGGCCATTAATATTACACTGGTAGGAAGGACAACTTCTATACCCATCTTCTGAAGATCTGCTAACAGCTCTGGTTGCGCTGTTAGAAAATAAACTTCGGCTCTCCTACTCAATGCATCTGCTACGACGTTGGCCTTCCCAGGATGATACTGCAGGTTGACATCATAATTCACAAGAAGCTCTAGCCATCTCCTCTGACGCATGTTAAGATCCTTCTGGATGAAAACATACTTCAGGCTCTTGTGGTCGATGAAAATCTCCACCCTATCTCCGTACAAGTAGTGCCTCCACAACTTAAGTGCAAACACTACTGCTGCAAGTTCCAAGTCATGGGTTGGGTAATTCCTCTCATGATCACAAAGTTGGCGTGACGTATAAGCTATTACCTTCCCATGCTGCATCAGAACACATCCCAAACCTCTGCCTGAAGCATCACAATATATGAAGAATCCTCCAGTCCCATCTGGAAGTGTAAGAATAGGAGCCGTCATCAAGCCTCGCTTCAACTTCCCAAAAGAATCCTAGCACTCTGCTGTCCAAGCAAACTGTATATCCTTGCGGGTCAACTGGGTCAATGGCGCTAAAATCCGAGCAAAGTCTGAAACAAATCGCCGGTAGTAGCCGGCCAATCCAAGAAAACTACAAACTTCTGCAACTGTGCTGGGTACTGGCCACGACTCAATAGCTACGATCTTCTAGGGATCCACTTCTACCCCTCCTCTAGTGATGATATGACCCAAGTAGGAAATGCGATCGAGCCAGAACTCGCTTTTATTGAACTTGGCATATAACTGGTGCTCTCTGAGAATCTGGAGGACAACTCTGAGGTGCTGCTCATGCTCCGCTACACTCTTGCTGTAGACCAAGATGTCGTCTAGGAACACAATTACGAACTGATCCAAATATGGCATGAAGATGCGATTCATGAGGTCCATGAATACGGCCGGCGTATTGGTTGCTCCAAATGGCATAACAAGGAACTCCCAATGCCCATACCTCGATCTAAAAGCTGTCTTCGAGATGTCCTGCTCTCTGACTCTGATCTGATGGTATTCTGAGCGCAAGTCGATCTTCGAGAATACAGTTGCCCCTTGAGTTGATCAAACAAGTCATATATCTTCGGGAGAGGGTATCTGTTGTTTATTGTTACTGAGTTCAAGGTACGATAAACTACACATAATCTGGATGTACCATCCTTCTTTTTCACAAGAAGCATCGGGGCTCCCCAAGGCGATCCACTAACACGAATGAATCCCTTGGTTCTGAGTTCTTCAATCATCTTGTACAATATCTCTAGCTCTGACGGCGCCATCCTGTAGACTCTCTCTGATATTGGGGCTCTCCCAGGGATCAAGTCAATGGTGAACTCGATCTCCCGCTCTGGCAGCATCCCTGGAAGCTCTTCTGGGAAAACATTCAGAAACTCCTCGACTATCCGAGGTAACTGCACTGCTGCTACTGCCATCCGCAATACCGGAGGAGAAGGTTCAACTTCGCCTCGGAAGAAGGAAAACTCTGGCTCACCTGGAATGCTAAAAACAATCCTGCCAATGTGGCAGTCTATTCTAGCATACTGGTTTCTCAACCAATCCATCCCTAAGACCACATCATAATCGGCCATCGGGAACTCTATCAATCTAGAGGGGAATTCTCTACCGCTAACTACGATCCGACACGAGGTAAACACTCTATCTACTCCCACGAGTCCGTTACCAGTAAGTATATTGAGCCTTACTGATAATGACTCGGGCTCCAATCCTATCCGTGTCGCGAATCGTGCAGACATAAATAAATGCGATACACCAGAATCAAATAAAGCTGAAGCTGGAAAGGAGTTGACGAGAATAGTACCTGCTACTACCTCTCATGGTGCCAATCCTTTCTCTACGGTCATCATCATAGCATGACCATGCCCTCGAGGTGCTGGTCCCCTCTGCTGAAATCCTTGATGCCTGCTCTGACTCAGGGCTTGGGCTTGTGCGTACTGCTGGGGGTGTTGTTGCTGGGATGCCTGGGACTGAGGCGGCAAGGGCCTCTGAGGCTGATACTGCTGCTGCTGGACTGGTGCTGGTCCTCTTATCGAAGGACTAGAAAGGTTGGACGATGATGAACTACCCCTATTTGTGTAAGATCCAACCTTATGATTTGCTGCTCCATAAGCCAGGCACAATCCCTGCGCCCTGCGACATTCTGCCACCACATGTCCTGGCTTTCCGCAATGAGAACATCCTACCACGGAAGAGTGCTTCTGCTTCTGCTTCTGCTTCTGCTGAGGGTACGTCGGGGCTGAAGGTTGAATCGACGTCACTGAGGCCGCCCGCCTCGGAGCTTAAATAGTCAAAGCCTTAACTGTCGGGGCTGGTGCTGAAGACTGATTCATCTGGCCGTAGGATCGCTTCCGACTCCTGGTCCTATCCACGATCCTCTGGAAGGTATACTCATGCCTCCTAGCTGCTCTCAAGACCGCATCAAAAGTCTGATGCTCAAACTGCTCTACTGCCAATAAAATCTCGAGATGGAGCCCCTGCTGGAACCGTTGGGCTCTATCGAACTCGGTCGCGACCAAAGTGGGAGCAAACCGACTAAGCCTGGAAAACTCGGCCGCATATCCGTCGACCGTCCTGCCCATCTGCTTCAGATTGGTGAACCTCGTCTGTAGATCGTATCGATCTACAGCATCAAAATACTTGATCTAGAATCTCTCTCTGAATACTGCCCAAGCAATGGGTGCCACTAATCCAACGGCCTGCGCCGCCCATCAGCTGCGGGCAAGATCTAATAACTGCAGGCGCACTACGGCCACCTTCTCGTCTTCTGGAGTTCTGACTGCTTCTAGAATCACCTCTGTGTCCTGAAGCCAAGCATCTGCGGCAATAGCATCTTCGCTACCATCAAAGAATGGAGGGTTCAAGTGCTTGAAGCTGTTGGCCGCGCTGTTACCCTGATGACCTCCTCTGGTCAGAGCATCGGTCACTGCCTGGTGCAAGGCATCTCCTCGACGATCTTGGGAAGCTATCAAGGTCCTGATGAGACCCACCAAAGTGCCATCATCAGGCTCTGTAGGCTGAACTGGCTGGACTGGTGGCTCTCCTCCAGTAGGCACGACTCTGGAGGCTTCTCCTGAATGCTGGGCTTGATCTCCAGGTTGTTGCTGGTCCGCGGGAGGTGCTCTGCCTCGCTGATCGGCAGGGCCAGGTACAATGCCGCTGAAGAAGACGACATAGGGAACAATAAGGAAGGACCATGACAGATCAAGGATACAAACATGTGATCAGGACAAGAATTTCAGGGATTCAGAGGATACAAACAGAGATCAAGGGCGAGTACTGATTGAGACATCTATTCGGTAAACCCTCACCTATCTTGAATTACAAGACCTGTATGGGCCACCACTTAAACCATGTCACACCCAGAACCAGAATACTGGAGAGCGGGGGTAGACATAGCCAGCTACATATATTGAAGTGCAACCCACCTCGCTATACGGTCACGGCTGTCTAGATATATTAGGGTTTAACTACAAGCCAACAGTCTCTTAGGGTCATGAACAAGCCTAGTGTCTCAATCACAAGCAAGTAAGTAAATATTACAAGATGTAAGATCACCAAATATACAATAGTAAGATGTCCCAAACATTACATATTTAGCTGATCATGAAGCTAGTCGTTACAAAATGTCAGGGCTAGCAAGAGTTTAGTCATACATGATCAACCCTAGGATCTGTCAATCATGTTACAGCCCGTAGGCAGACAGTAAGTAAAGTGCAATCGAGCTAAACAAGTGCTCGTCGGCTAAACGCCTCAAAAGAATATTTTTACAATAAAGTGGGAGAACAAAAAGAAACCCACTCGTTGCCCTGGTTACGCCTGGTGGTCACCATCGGGCTGGAAAGTCGGTAGATCCTCTGGAGCTGCTCCGATTTCTGGCCATACAAAACCAGCTGGGTCAGATCCCAGAAAGAGCAAGTGCCACAAAGGAAGCTTCACTTAGGAACTAAAACCAGCAATTAGCACAGAGCATATAATAATTAGTAAGAACTGGAAATAAGGAAAAATTAAGATGATATACGACGAGATAACCATGGAACTATTCAGATAACCAGGTTATAACCCGTAAACCAAACAAGGACCGGGGTTGTAACCCTTCATCTGAACAGAGCTTGGTTTCCCACCATTTATCGGCAAGATAACATAAGAAATCAGGACATGTAACAATCTTGTACAGGATCCAAACAAGACTAGACTGATTATGCCTCACCCAATAATCACGGCCAAGCAATAAGTACGGCTTGATACTTTAACTAATTAGGGTTATCACAGGCCTAGTTACAAGCAAGATGCAGCGAGATTATTCCAACAGCCACAAGTCCTGCAGACCATCCAGGTTACCCAGGTCGAATATTATGGAATGAATTCAAGTGGGTACATCGTCCAGAAAACGCATGTACCCTTAAGTAGCTTGGAGGGTGCAACACATGACAATGTGCTGGAAATGTGCCCTACTCGACGGCAGGCTACAGATCCCAAGCGCGCCCAGGTAACGGGATCGCTTGTAGCTGGGAAATCTCTTCATGACTACTGGATTATTCTAGTTATTAGCCTTAGTCAATTTGGTAGGAACCCCTGACCGTGGTACTCAGGGGTCCCTGTCCTAGACATGATGCAAGATAATACTGGTTTATTTGTACAAGCACATTCGTCCACGGTGTCCAGGTTATTTATACTTGTCATATCATGTCATGTTAGCTGTCGTAACAGCAATTCGAGATATATATCATGTCAGGTATATTTGTCAGGAGTGCGCCACAATGGGCCACTATCATGTCATGTTACTTGTCAAGAGTGCATCCCTACGGATCACTGTCGTATTCATGGTACATGTGCAGATAATATAGTACAAGCATTCTATCAAGAGACCCAAGTTATACTGAGAGTCACAAGACATGAGTTAACAATAATAGTAAAATAATAATAATTAAATAACAAAGGCAAGGCACGGGGAGGAGCCATGCGGCTCAGAGAAATGAGTCCATGCGGCTGGATTGATGCGGGTTCATGCGGCCCAGAATCGGGTCTTATGCGGCTCGGGCTCAGAAGTCCATGCGGCTGGGTCGGTGCTGTTTCATGACTGGGCCTTATGCGGCTCGGTCAAGCGGGTCATACGGATTGGTCCATGCGACTGGGCCGATCAGGGCTCATGCGGCTGGGAACTATATGCGGCAGGATCAACTCATGCGGCTGGAAGATTACATGCGGCCCAAAAATCCATGCGACCATGAATAGAACTTGCCACATAAGGCTATGCGGCTAAGTTCATGTGGCAGGAAACTAACTCATGCGGCTAAGAAACTGTTCTTCTTCTCCAAATTTCCGAGAAGGAGAACCATGCAAGCCATGGCTTCCAAACTCCATAAATCCTTCATCCAGAGTCCAAATCCGAACTTCCATAGGTTAAAATAGGGCAGAATAAAATTCTCTACAACATAGAACCATCAGAACTTGATAATAACAAGATTAAGTAGATCAAAACCCAAAAAATCCGAGAATACAATAAACTTAGATCTAGAAGAATTTAGCCATAGAAATTGAAAATGCCAGCACTAAAGAGTCTTAGAATGTTGCAAGGAAGAAAATAGAACAATAAATCTTGAGTTCCTCCATGAAGCAAGATGCACTTGCCTAGACCTTTCTGGTAGGTGAAGAGTAATGGTGGGGAAGAAGAAGAGTAATGAAGAGAGAGAAAGAGGAGTGGGCTAATAAATGGGGATGGTGGTGGTAGGTAAGGGTTCTCCCCTTGGTTCATGATGAACCAAGGCAAACCAAGCCTAGCAAAACCAACCCAAGATAAACCAAGCCATGAAATGCCAAGATAAGCCAAGCAAGGAATCAGGCAATACGAGTCAAATACGTACACGTATTCCAAGATACGTAATACGAACCACAGGTATTACAATACTGCTCTTGCTTCAGTCTCATTTCCTGCAACAGCTTTTTTATCCACAGCAACTCCTTGCAAGCCTCTATCGCCACAATGTACTCTGCCTCTGTCGTCGACAAGGCAACACACTTCTGCAACAGCGACTGCCACGATACCGCTCCTACAGCAAACATCATCACATAGCCCGAAGTTGATCGTCTCGTGTCTACATCTCCAGCCATATCAGCGTCGGTATACACAACCAGCTTTGGCTTATCACCACCAAAAGAAAGTCTCTAATCAGCAGTGCCCTGAAGGTATCGTAGAATCCACTTGACTGCACTCCAATATATCCTTCCAAGATTTGAAAGATACCTGCTAACTATGCCAACTGCATGAGCGATGTCTGGCCTCGTACACACCATAGCATGCATAAGGCTTTCCACAGCTGAGGCATATGGAACCCGCTCCATATCTTTTTTTTTGTCCTCGGTGGATGGACACTGCTCTTCTGTGAGCTTAAAGTGAGCCGCAATGGGGCAACTCACTTTCTTCGACCCATCCATCCCGAAACACCGAAGTACCCGGTGAATGTAGTTCATTTGAGACAAGTGAAGCAGCTTGGACTCTCTTTCTCGGCTGATCTCCATCCCAAAAATAGTCTTCGTTGTGCCCAAATCCTTCATAGAGAAGGCTGCGCCCAGTTGGCGCTTCAACTCAGCTATCCTAGTGGCATTTCGACCCACTAATAGCATATCATCAACATAGAGCAATAAGATGATGAAATCATCTTCGACAAAGTACTTCACAAATGCACAATGGTCCGACGTCATCCGTGCATAACCATGCTCCCCCATAAATGACTCAAACTTCTTGTACCACTGCCTTGGAGCCTGCTTCAGACCATACAAGCTCTTTCTCAACCGGCAGACCAAATATGACTTTCTCTTCTCACAGAATCCCTATGGCTGCTCTATGTATAACTCCTCCTGAAGATTACCATACAGGAATGACGTCTTCACGTCCATCTGCTCGACCTCCAAGTCGAGACTGGCTGCCAATGTTAGCACCACCCGAATAGACGAATGCTTGACGACAGGCAAAAAGATCTCATCATAATCTATGCCTTTTTGCTAACCGTAGCCTTTAACTACCAGTCTCGCTTTGTATCGAAGGCGAGTAGCATCATCCGTCTGCTTCACTCTAAACATCTATCGATTCTTCAAAGCCTTCTTACCCTTTGGCAATCGTACCAGCTCATAAGTGGAATTGGCATGTAAGGAACTCATCTTCTTCTGCATAGCATGCATCCACTCATGCCTGTGTTCGTCTTCCATAGCCTCTGCAAAGCTTTCGAGCTCTCCCCGTCAGTCAGAAGCACATACTCACCCGGTGAGTATCTCGTAGATGGTCGACGATCTCTGTCGCTCCTTTTCAATGGAGCCATTGGTGCTGGCTGTATACCAACAGCCTCCTCTCCTTCAGGAACGGCCTTTCCGACATGCTCATCCTTCTGAGGAACACCCTGACAACCATCGACAGGTTGATGATCAAGGTTGGGAGCAACTTCATGTACTGGCTCTCCTATAACTGGATCCTCTGCGATGTCCTCTGGAAACTGCTCAAAGCGAAATGACTCTAACTCAGGCAATTCCTCAGCCTCAGAAGGCGTCTCGAAATCCTGAGTGTTGGTCATGGTCCGATCCTCGACGAATACCACATTCCTACTTCTGTAGAGCTTTCTTCTCGTAGAGTCTATAGCCAAACTTATCCCAACCGTAGTCGACAAAGACGCATCGCCTCGTCTTCGGCTCAAGTTTGGACCTCTCGTCCTTCGGTACATGCACGAAGGCCTTACAGCCAAACACTCGCAGGTGATTGTATGACGGCTCTTTGACGTACCATACTTTGTCAGACATATCACCCTCCAAAGGAGCACTAGAAGATAAATTAATAACATAAGCAGCTGTGAGAAGAGCCTCACCCCAATAACTGCCTGGCAAGTTTGCTTCTGACAACAAACACCGCACCCTCTCCATCAGTGTCATGTTCATGCGCTCTGCTACACCATTGAGCTGAGGTGTTTTGGGCGAAGTCTTCTGGTGTCGTATCCCCTGCTCTTTGTAATAAGCATCAAAGGGACCAATGTATTCTCCGCCATTGTCGGACCGAACACACAATAACTTCTTGTCCATCTCTCTTTCAACAAAGGCCTGAAACTCTTTGAAAGTAGGCAGCACTTGATCCTTGGTCTTTAAGGCATAGACCCAAACCTTCCTGGAACAGTCATCAATAAAAGTTACAAAGTAAGAAGTACCACCAATAGATTTTACCTTCATAGGACCGCAGACATCCGAGTGAATCAACTCGAGCAACGCTGGCTTCCTTGAACTTGGGTGACTTTAGAAAGACACCATATTTTGCTTTCCAACTACGCAGTGCGTGCACTTCTCCAACTTTGTAGACTTGAGCCCTGGAATCACCTTTTTGTTTACCAAGTAGCTCATCCCCTTCTCGCTGATATGGTCGAGCCGCCTGTGCCACAACTCAGTAGACGCATCACTGACTGTGTTCACCTCATGTGTCCCCTGTGTGCTCCCCTCCATATAGTAGAGATCGGACTTCTTGCTTCCTCTGGTAATCACCATCGAACCTCTAGAAAGCTTCCACTGACCATTCCCGAAGAGACCGAAGAATCCCTCGTCATCCAACCTTTCAACCGATACCAGGTTGAAACGGATATCAGGGACATGACGAACATCTTTGAGAACAAGAACTGCACCCGTCTTCGTTCTCAAATGCACATCTCCAATGGCAACCGCCTTCGACACATCTCCATTGCCCATCTTCAACACTCCACAGTTACTTGTCATGTATGTGGCAAATAGTACCATGTTATGAGATACATGTGCTGAAGCCCCTGAGTCCACCAGCCAAGAATTGTCATCGCAGGCGAGGTTTGTGATAACCGCATCACCTACGACGATCACATCGCCTCCATGTATCGAGGCCGCCGTTGTAGTGTTTTCATCTTGCTTCCCCTTGTCGTCCTTCTTCTCTCTCTTCCAAGCGAAACAGTTCCGCTTGATATGGCCCTTCTTGCCACAATGGTAACACTTCGAGTCCTCGTACCGACCCTTGGACCTCCCCCTGCTATTGTCTCTGCCACCACCTGGACCCCTACTTTTTTCCCTTCTGCGGCTCTCTGAAACTATTGCCTCTGAGTGGTGGGATGTGGATGAAGTGCCCTGAGAACGTCTTCGCATCTCTTCATTCAGCACCCCGCTCTTGGCAAACTCCAGACTGACCACGCTCTCTGGAGCAGAAGCGATCATAGATACTCGTACGGTCTCCCACGAATCTGGCAATGTACACAGCAGCCATAGTCCTTGAACCTCGTCGTCGAACTTGACTCCCATCGAAGATAGCTGGTCAACCACGCCCTGAAACTCACCCAAGTGATCTATAATAGATGCCCCATCTTTGTACCGTAGACCCATTATCGTTCGGATCAGAAACAACTTGTTTATTCCGATCTTTTTTTCATACAAAGATTCCAGCTTATCCCATAGCGTCTTCGGGTGCTCAATATTGGCAACGTAGTTGTACACGTTCTCGTCAATGAACCGCCTGATATATCCGCACACCTGTATGTGCTCGAATTTCTAGTCCTCCTCGGATTTATCAACTGGTCGCTCGGAAGCAAATACGGGCAGATGCAGCTTCTTGACAAACAACAAATCTTTCATGTTGCTCCACCAATAATGATAGTTGGTGTCGTTCAGGTTCACCATGCGCATCGGCTTCGCATCCATCTCTCCTCTCTAGTTTTCTTGTCAACTCCTGACACCCTTCTGAATTCCAGAACCTGGCTCTGATACCACTTTATTGGGAAAGAAACGCGGAAACCTTTCCTTAAACTAGAGAGTACCTACGAGAGAACCGAGCAATACAACGCACGTACCAAACCACCAAAACAAACCATGCAAACACAGAGAATTTTTGACGTAGAAAATCCTTGCGGGAAAAAATCACGGGACGATCGGAGTCCAACCTTGAGAAGCCTTCACTAATAAAATAAAGGAGTACACCCTCTACAAATTTTTTCTGATCCAAATCGGATCCCCACAACACTTAGAAGCAAGAATAATGATTATAAGGCTACGAGGAACAAAGACGACGAGTAGATATTTTACCCGAACACGATTTTCCTTCGAAAACGACCTTCAATCCTCCTTCTTCTCTCCCAAAGTTGCAATGGTACTCTTGCCTCTTTTTCTTTCTCTTGTGAGTGTTACTTATGTGATTAGGGTTAGAAAAAACCATATGTAAACACCCTAATCCCGCAACAAAACCTGGACCGTAGGATACGATCCAACGGTGATTAAATTACCCTGAAAATCACTTCAGCCCGACAACACAGAGTTCGGCCAGAACTCTGTGTTTTTGTCATAGAAAGGTTTGTTAGCCCAATGATTATATCATATTTTTGAATATGGCTAATCAATTAAGTTTAACATAATGACAACACTAATATTCATGTAATCACTATCATGTTATTACTTAAACTTAACATTGTCCTAATGTTAGCATTGTCCTAAATATTTTATATCATATTGCTATGCTTGTATCATATTGTTTTACTCGTCTAACATGTTCTTATAGACATGAAGTAAGCATGATCAAGCTTTGTCAAACCAGGACACATGCAATAGAGAATTATTGATGGGCCAAAGACGGCGTTATACAAGAAGATTTCTCTGAACCGCCTAACGACCTATCCGGGGCCTCGCATCGGGGGTTCCGCTGCCTGGTCAGCGGACAGGGGTCGAGGGGGTAGCGCCCCCCGTCAGGGGTTCGAGGACGAAGCCCCCGAAAGGTATTCAGATTTCCAGATCTGTTTATCTTTGGACGACTGCCGTCAAGAAAAAATGCGTCTTCATGTTTGCTCAAATATCTGAAGAAAGGCGTCATCAAAGGGCTCTTGGTTTTTCTATTTTCATCAATGTATTTTTCATATTTATTGAGTCTAGGAATACGATGTACACTGCATCGTACTGGCAAATAGGCTACCCAAGAAACGTTTTCAAAATACCCTTTCATTTTGAAAACAAGCCCACTTACAAAAGCCCAAACTACTTCCTAACTATTTGACTTTTCAAAAAGTCCAAAACCAATTTGCAAAAACCCTAATAGAACTCCAACAGAACTCGGCCAGAGTTCGGCCCGAATTCGGCCAGAGTTCGGTTAGTGAACGTTGCTTTTTGAACTTGGTCTTCCTGCAGTTACGGATTTTTACGAGATTTTCTCATAGAGTTCTGCCCGAATTCTGCCCGAATTCTGTCAGAATTCTGCCTTTGGAAAAAATATAAATAGAGAAGGATTTCGATCATTTCAACACACTCATTCACTTTCATATCTCTTCTCTATAAGCCTACTACTTCTTCCAAAGTCTTCTGAGCTATTCATTTTTAAATCCCAAGCCAGTTACAATCCTCTAGTCGATTTGCCAGTACGGTACGGTCTAGAAGTTTCAGAGTGGTTGTAATCAGAGGCTTGATTGAAGGTACACACTTCACAATTGAAGTTGGTCGAGTACTTCGGATCAAAGCTCGCGTTGTAGAAGTTGCAAGAACTTCGGATGAAAACTTGTGGTGATTTTTCATAGTGGATTCAATTGGAAGCTAGAGTTCTTCAGACTGGACTAGTCCTCACAAGAGGGAAACCAGTATACATCCTTGTGTTTGTGTTTGCTCTCTACTCTCTACTTTTGATTTACATATCTATGATATATTATCTGTGATCTTGTTACTAACATTTTTAAATAGTTAATTTCTGCTGCCTACTCTATTCACCCCCCTCTAGAGTATTGCGCTTTACAACTCGTTCCTATAATCGGTCCTACATTTGGTATCAAAGCAGGCTCTCCAACTAGAGGTATTATATTCTGATCCCAATTGTTCCTACAATTGGTATCAGAGCAGGCTCTCCATCTAGAGGTATTATATTCTGATCCCAATTGTTCCTACAATTGGTATCAGAGCAGGTTCTCCTTCTAGAGATATTATTGCAGGTGCTCCTTATAGAGATATTATTGCTTATACCAATTGCTCCTTCAATTGGTATCCTAGCAAGGACTCTATTATTTTGGCTTAACATCCTTGGAGCAAATCCTCATTATCAGATCGGGTTATACAGGTAAAGCGAGGTAACACTGTTATTATATTCTTATTTATTATAGCTGTTACATAGATCACAGTATCACATATGGCAAGTATGTACTTCACAACTGAAGAACAATCCTCAAATAGACTCCCACTATTTGATGGTACAAATTACACTTATTGGAAGACACGGATGAGCTTCTACTTGAAGTCTCTAGATTTTGACTTATGGTCAATTATTGTCAATGGCTACAAGAAGTCTACTATCACTTCTATTCTCACATACTCTATAATCAATAAGCCTTATTATAGTTACACGGAGGAAGATAAGAAGTTAGCTAGCCTTGATGCAAAAGCTATGCATATCTTTTATTGTGCTGTAGACACAAATGTATTTAATCTTATTAACACTTGCACAACATCTCATAAAATTTGGAAAGTTATTGAAGCTACTTATGAGTGCAGGTATGAAAGCAAAGCTAGCAACTCCAGAAAGAAGGATAGTCTTCTTAATGATGCAAATATGTACATGACGAAATTGTGATTTAAGGTACAGCATCATCCCTTATACGAAGAAGAGCTTGTATGTGACAACTACAAGAAGATAGACCACATCCAAGAAGATTGTACTACTACTAGAAAGGAGAGTCACTACGAACAATCAAATAAAGGAAGATCATCATCTCACAAGCACATTAGCACGAGCATATGGTGTGAAAGCAAAGCAACAGATTCTGAAGAAGAAGAAGAAGAGAGACCTCGTCAAGCTGCAAATTTATGCTCAATGGCATTATCTAACGAGGTACAAAATAATTCTTTTTCTGGAGAGAGTGAATTTTCTTATGATGATTTATCTGATGCTTTCAGTGATCTGTTAGAAGAACACAAGAAAGTATTAGACAAATATAAGCAAGCTAGAAAGGATATTCTATCCTATAAGCGTGAGATTGAAAAGCTTACTTGCTTATTGAATGATGCTAGAGATACTTCTACTTCTGATAATTCTACTGAGATTTCTATACTGAAGTTTAGATTGCATGAGGCACTTGATTGCATTGACAAAAGCACTCAAGAAAATGCTAAACTTAAGGAGGAACTAGAATCAGAAAAGAAGAAGTATTCTATTACTTCATGTAGAATTGATGCTCTTTCTGCTAAATATGATGAGATCTGTGCTAACTCTAAAAAGTTAGAGATTAGACTGGGAAAACAGGTAGTACAACCTACGACTCAGTCTAACACAGGACACTTAGCACATCACAAAGTCACACACGTCAGATCTTTTAGAAAGGAAGCAAGCAAAGCTAAAGCTTCACACAACCATGCTTTCTATTACAAGTATCCACGAAGATCATATCACACTACTGCACATTCTCATACTGCTGCATATAGTACTAATGTTAATTCTTTCTGTCATTATTGTGGTATGAATGGACATATTTCTAATCATTGTCAGATTAGAAAACTAGTTGATATGAACTTGTGCAAATGGGTTCCCAAAGCTAACAAATGTGGATCCAATTATTGGATACCAAAGTCTTCACCTAATATTGCAGGTGAAGCTTCTCATATCAAATAGAACCATGGAACATGTTGGTGATTGCAAAGCTATAAAGGTCATCTTCTATGCAATTGCACCAACATAAGCGTGGTCACTAGAACCACTTCGGTAACATGCTTTCTAAATAGTTCTTACTATCTAGCATATTCTTTTTGATGTCTTGCTACTAGCTCTCATTTATATCTTTTTTTTAAATTGTTTATTGTTTGAATCAATGTGAGACATAATTCTAGCTTGACTAGCTGTTTAGCTTAAATGTTTAGTTCACACTATATAGTATTTTACTCACTTTCCATTAGTGTGACACATTTGTCTATGTATGCCCTTTACTTTTAATCTTTATTCTTGAAGCATGCATAGGAGCTTAATTTTGTTTTGCTTTTGACTCTTCGCCTTTAATATTTTTAATGGTCACTTCTTATCGATTTGTCTTTAACATGTCACATTTACTTTGATCAGTATTTTTGAGTATGTATGTTTAGCACAAGTCTTCTATTTACTTGAAAAGTATATACATATATTTTTATGTTAATCTTGTGCTTGCATAATATATTCACTATTGATTCTCATATTTTATTTTGATTAAGTTCTTATGAATCAATTAAATCTTTGTCTGACAAAGTTTATTTATGCATGTTTCTGATCTTGTGATATTTTTTTTATATGCTTATTAATGATACATGAATAATGCATTATCATTCATATATTGCTGATATGTTTCTTATATTTTTGTATAAATATCTTTATGGAATATATGAGTTAAGTTCAAGTTCTATATTATATTATTTTGAAAAGTAGTTTTTAAACTTGTGCTTATCTCATACTTAAGCTATTTCTTTTTATGTTCTTATCTTTATTAGCTTCTTCCTCAAAGCCTCTTTTAATGATGTATCTTTTTCTTGGCTTTTTGGTTGACATTTTAGATACATGACTCTTATTGAAATATATTTTTTTAATATCTTGATCATGATAAACCATTCCTTGGATATTTACTTTTAGAGATTCTGGATTTCGACGATGTTCGATGATACTGCATATATTCCTTTGAATCTAAAGTCTTAAGAATAGAGATCATTTTGGGAACAAGCCGAAAGGGTCCTTCTGTCATACAGGTGTAAATAGCCTGAAGCGACACGGTGTACTAGTCTTCGGACTACCGCTAGCTGGGAACCGGCCCCTACAGCTAACCAAAAGTGATAAATACTTTATAGACTTAAGATTTATTAAGGTGTACTTGCAACTATCGTCTAGTTCTGGATCCAAGGTACTGAACCCAGTCCCCTAGGTTCCAGAATACATCAACATATCTAGGTCTTACATTTTGATTTACAAATGTTTTATATTTTATTGTTACCCAATAATTTTATAGCATATATGGATTAATGTAATTGATACATCTTATACCGTATGCTATATTGTTCTAAGATTTTTTAAGTCCATAGAATATAATTTATTTCATATTGCACTAACTCTTTTTAAATCCTCGGTTATTAAAGAAGAGATTTATTTTGGGTACAAGCCTACAAAAGGTCTGTCTGTCACCACGACTACGGTCGAAGCGAAGCGATACTTAAGTGTTCTCCGGTGAACCTCCGTTAGCTGGGACAGTACCCCTACAGCTAACCCAAGATTGATCAGCGCTTTATAAACTAAAGATTTATTGAGATCTAATTGCAATTGTTATTTGATAGATTTTGAATTTTAGATTTGATGGATAATATTCTCTCTTTATATTTTCACAAAAGGTAGCATATGTTGATCTATCTTGTCGATTGTGAGATTCTATAGCATAGATCAATTTATGTCATCTTTTGACTTATACGATTATTCATCATGCTAATTTGAAATATCTTTTGATTGTTTTTAAATGTTCATTTAATGGATATTTCTTCTTTTGTCTAAAGATGATTGTTTTTCGTATTCGTGACTACTCATTGAATATTATGGTATTTTTCGTCTTTAGCTTGTGTAATATTCAATAATTTTGAGCTTTATATTATTATCTTCTTATTCAAGTTACTAACTGTCTATAGCAGTAATCCTTTGCAGGGAGAAGTCCAGCAAATTGAATCTCTCTCTCAAAGCGTTTCTTTTCTTTAACCTTACGGTTGTCAGGTGGACACCGTGCTAAGGCTTTAAAAGGGAAGAAATGAACTTTTATAAGAAGACCTGATATTTTTGAATTAGTTTCCTATTTCTGAAAATATGTCTCTGAATTTTATTTTGAAATTTTATCTATACTATTATTTTTGGATATAACCATGTAAAGGTGGAGTAGTTAATTGTTTCAAATCAATTAGCCCCTTGACATGCCATATATCGAGAATACACTTTTCTTTGGACATTTATCTAGTTATGTATATTTGTTCAAATGGATTTATTTATGATTTTTTGGATTCAATTATGGAAATTATTTTCGTGATTCGAATCGACAGCTTTTAGTCTAAGGACTAAATGGACGCATTCGAACATTTACTAAAACAGTTTTTCGTAATAAATTCCACATTTTTGAAAAGTCTTTTTGATTTATTGAATCTGTCCGGTACTCAAATGTTATTATTAAAGACAGTTTTCAAAATCTTTTAATGTCTTGGAATATTTCTTTTATATATATATATTGGAGATATATGTTATTTGCTCATCTTTAAGCGTTTATTTATTGGATATTTCTTTTTCTTGCCTAAAGATGATATTTTTTTTGAGTTTAGAATTTTATATGCATTTGATCAAAGGAAAGAAAAGTTGCATATCTTGGATATCCCTTAGATCTTATGATTTTTTATTTTATCTATTTCATGCATATAAATTATTTTTGAACTATATACGCATATCTTAAGGGGGAGTAAATTAATTGTTTCAATTCCTTTATGCCCTTAATATGTGGTATAACTAGTTCATCATGGACATATTGTCTTGGTTAAATATCTTGCTGAGTTATTCTTGATATTTGGATTTGTATTGAGTTTATGAGAGAGTATATGATTTTATTATTATTATTTTTAATTCTCTCATTTTTGAGTTTCTAAAAGTTATCTTGCCAAATATATTTAATTATCCTTATTTGATTGAGTTTAAAATTACTTTTGGCATTTCTTATTGAGATTTTATCTCAAAGTTCATGATTATCTATATTTAGACTGATCATACTTTGCGGGGGAGCATTCAAGTCGACTGAATTTCTCCTTCTCAAGTATTTTGTCTTCATTACCTTCATGTTTATCTGATGGATATACATATATCATGCTATGGTAATTGAATTCAAATGCATGAACTTCGATACAAATTGTGTAAAGATCCTAGTATATATATTTTGATTTCTTTTCGATGATTATACTCTTTATGGAATTGATTTACTAATTTGTATTGACAAATTATGAGTCATATTTTTTTTGTGATCATTGTTAAAAGTCTCATTATATTTTTGATATATACTAGATCTGTGCATTTCGATTTCTCATGATTTATTTATAACCAATTATTGATTTCTACTATATTGATATTTTTTTGGTCTATTTCAAAACACAATATGATGAACAAAATGTGTTTTGAATATCATTTTTGGATTTCTAGTTGGTATACTATGTATTGCTTGATTTCAGCGTTCTTTGTTAAAATTCAACCAACTATGTTGTGTTTTGACAAGTTTTTCTACTTTAGTTATTCAATTTTCTAAACTTGTCGTTAAACTGTTCTCCTAATCCTTGATCATGACTATTTTTGCTTTGCTCCTTTACTTATGCTTGAGTTCATTTTAGCTCTAATTACGGGGGAGCTTATTTTTGATCATGTCAAAGGGGGAAAAATAAGTTTAAGTCAGCACACAATATTTTAGTATTATGTGTTTATTAGTGATACATGCATCTATTGTATATATGTTAAACTTAAAGGATTTGCCATAATCAAAAAGGGGGAGATTGTTAGCCCAATGATTATATCATGTTTTTGAATATGGCTAATCAATTAAGTTTAACATAATGATATCACTAATATTCATGTAATCACTATTATGTTATTACTTAAACTTAACATTGTCCTAATGTTAGCATTATCCTAAATGTTCTATATCATATTGATATGCTTGTATCATATTGTTTTACTCGTCTAACATGTTCTTATAGACATGCAGTAAGCATGATCAAGCTTTGTCAAACCAGGACACATGCAATAGAGAATTATTGATGGGCCAAAGATGGCGTTATACATGAAGATTTCTCTGAACTGCCTAACGACCTATCCGGGGCCTCGCATCGGAGGTTCCGCTGCCTGGTCAGCGGACAGGGGTCGAGGGGGTAGCGCCTCCCGTCAGGGGTTCGGGGGCGAAGCCTCCGAAAGGTATGCAGATTTCCAGATCTGTTTATCTTTGGACGACTGCCGTCAAGGAAAAATGCGTCTTCATGTTTGCTCAAATATCTGAAGAAAGGCGTCATCAAAGGGCTCTTGGTTTTCCTATTTTCATCAATGTATTTTTCATATTTATTGAGTCTAGGAATACGATGTACACTGCATCGTACTGGCAAATAGGCTACCCAAGAAACGTTTTCAAAATACCCTTTCATTTTGAAAACAAGCCCACTTACAAAAGCCCAAACTACTTCCTAACTATTTGACTTTTCAAAAAGTCCAAAACCAATTTGCAAAAACCCTAACAGAACTCCAACAGAACTCGGCCAGAGTTCGGCCCGAATTCGGCTAGAGTTCGGTTAGTGAACGTTGCTTTTTGAACTTGGTCTTCCTGCAGTTACGAATTTTTACGAGATTTTCTCATAGAGTTCTGTCCGAATTCTGCCCGAATTCTGTCAGAATTCTGCCTTTGGAAAAACTATAAATAGAGAAGGATTTCGATCATTTCAACACACTCATTCACTTTCATATCTCTTCTCTATAAGCCTACTACTTCTTCCAAAGTCTTCTGAGCTATTCATTTTCAAATACCAAGCCAGTTACAATCATCTAGTCGATTTGTCAGTGCGGTACGGTCTAGAAGTTTCAGAGTGGTTGTAATCAGAGGCTTGATTGAAGGTACACACTTCACAATTGAAGTTGGTCGAGTACTTCGGATCAAAGCTCGCGTTGTAGAAGTTGCAAGAACTTCGGATGAAAACTTGTGGTGATTTTCCATAGTGGATTCAACTGGAAGCTAGAGTTCTTCCGACTGGACTAGTCCTCATAAGAGGGAAACCAGTATACATCCTTATGTTTGTGTTTGCTCTCTACTCTCTATACTTTTGATTTACATATCTGTGATATATTATTTGTGATCTTGTTACTAACATTTTTAAATAGTTAATTTTCGCTGCCTACTCTATTCACCCCCCCTCTAGAGTATTACGCTTTACAACTCGTTCCTACAATCGGTCCTACAAGGTTCTGGAACCAAGCTGCCTCCCCTGTTCCAGAATGTAATCTGGTGGCTCCCGAGCTTCTTCTCCGTCTTCGAATGGCCTCGTCACCTCCCCGAGCTTCTCTAACACACAGACGGCACTCGTCGCACTCCGGAATCTTTTTCACATAGGTTGGGAACCCCACCCACTCCAACATGGGTGGGGGCAACAATTCCCCCTCCTTTTTCTTTTTCTTTTTCTTTAGAATCAATTTTTTTCCTACTCATTTTCTTTGGCATCCAAACACAAAAAAGCAAAGGAAAGATTTTTCTTTTCCGAGGCCCTGATTCTGCGAACCAAATATGATCTAAGAGTACATATTAATAATTGATAAATATTATTTTATTTGTGTACTCCTACTAGCACACTTATTAATGTACATTTCACTTAAAATGTGTATTGATAAATATAAATATGTATTGATGAAGAGGAAGGATAGGCATCTCCACAATTTTTGCATCCCCATGCATCCCCATGTTCACATCCGTTGGATGTGCTTTAAATCATCTAATCTTAACCATTGGTAAATCAACGGTTAAGATTAGATGACTTAAAGCACCATCCAACGATGCAAATAGGAAGGATGCATGGGGATGCAAAAATTGTGGGGATGCATATCCTTCCTCATTGATAAATGTGCTGATGTGGATATCAATATAAAATATATATTTATCAATATGTTAACATGTGTCTTGTATTATATTGAATGAAAATAAAATTTGGAACCCAAATAATTCGAGCACATGTGCCACCTCTCTCTCTCTCTCTCTCTCTCTCTCTCTCTCTCTCTCTCATGTTTTCCAAATTCCAACCATTTTGACTTGTAACTTAGTAAAAAAGAAGAAATGGAGAACTTGATGTCCATGTGGTATGGGGACTACCCCATATAGACAAGTTCTTGTGGTCCAAAGTTTCACTTCTACAAAAAAAAAAAAAAAAAAAAAATCAAAGGAGATTTCTTCAAAGTTCTCTTAATTCTTAGCTAAAGTTCAAAGAACCAACGGTCCCTTAAAATCACAGTGGTTAAAAAAAAAATTGGGACTCAAGTGACCCTTGTGGTTACCGGAGAGAAATATAAGTCTAATCTGGTGGTAGAAGATTAGTGAATCGAGCCACACGACTTTCTATTTATAAAATTGGTGAAAGTTGGAGATAATGGGTCCGCAATACATGCAATTCAGTTGTGCATAAAGTCACATACGTCGGACATCTAAAATAATATTTTTTTGGATTTGCACTTTCTAATAGTGCAACTAACATATTTGCTAAAAGTATTATTCCTCTCATTTATAAAAATTGTAGTTGGAAAAAGTGGACTCAAAAGACATGCAATATGCACTAAGTCCCGTGCGTAACGCTGGACATCTCAAAAAAAAAAAAAAAAAAAATTGGATTTGCACTTTCTATTAGTGCAATTGACCTATTTGGTAAACAGTAAGTATAGGGCAATTTTATTTTGCACTTTCAAGAAATATAAAGTGCATGAACTTTGTCAATTATAATTAAAAAAATGTGTTTGATTTGTTAAGAAAGTGAAAAATTAAAAAGTTAAGAGAGTACATTATAATAATATTAACTAATTAAATTATTTATAATTACAAGCTACTACTAATAATACTTAACTAATTATTAATCAACTTAAGTAATAATTATTTACTATAAATATATTAAATACTAATTAATTATCTGATTAAATTGTTAACTAATTATTAATATTATTACTTTAAACAATTTTTTGTTTTTTATTTTAGACAATTACCATAAAAATAATAAAGTTTTATTATTTAGGGATATTTTCACAAATGTCCCCATTCAAAATATATAAAACTAGCATATGCTCCCATTATTTATAAAAAACTAAGAAATATTCTTATTTTTGTACGGAACAGTTAAAAAACTAAAATATATCCCCACTATTTTAATCGAGATTTTGATTGTTTCGTACAAAAACGAGGGTCTCTCTTAATTCTTTCAAATAATGGAGATATATACTAGTTTTCATATTTTGACATTTAGTAAAATATTCATATTATTTAACTATCTTAGTTAATTGTTCTTAATGATTTCTTCATATTATTATTTAACTATTTAAAATTAGTTAAATTTTTTATAATTGTTTATCAATTAAATAGTATTTAGTTACTTTTATTTATATTATTCAATTACTTATTGTTATTTTATAATATATTTATAAACATTAGTCCATTACTTAAATATTTTATGATAATTATGTATTATTAATTACTTAAGTATCAAATACAAGTTGAGCCAAACAATGAATTTTGAAAAACTGTTCCACTTTTTGCTCCCAATTTCAAGCAACCAAATAAATTCATATTGCAATGGTCATAGTCTGTGTTATATATATATATATATATATATATATATATATATATATATATATATATATATATATATATATATATATATATATATATATATTGCAATGGTCATAGTCGGTGTTCTTTTATATATATATATATATATATATATATATATATATATATATATATATATATATATATATATATATATATATATAAGAACACCGACTATGACCATTATATATATATATATATATATATATATATATATATATATATATATATATATCTATATTTTTTTTTATATATATAAAAATATATATATATATATATATATATATATATATATATATATATATATATATATAATGGTCATAGTCGGTGTTCTTATATATATATATATATATAATGGTCATAGTCGGTGTTCTTATATATATATATATATATATATATATATATATATATATAAATATATATATATATATATATATATAATGGTCATAGTCGGTGTTCTTATATATATATATATATATATATGCAAAAGTAATATAAATATATATATATACTTTTGCATATACATATATATATATATATATATATATATATATATACATATATATATATATAAATATATATATATATATATATTACTTTTGCATATATATATATAGGAGGAGGGATCCGCATCCTTTCACTTTTGCATATATATTTAGGGATCCGCATCCTCTTACTTTTGCATATATATATATATATATATATATATATATAGGAACTGCCTTTCCGTGAGCAGCTTTTGAAAGCATGAAAAGTGGTCCAAAATGTAACTCTAAAAGCTGCTACAACTTACCAATCCTTTTAACAAAATTATCCTTTGCTTTCTAAATTTCGTTAGTTAATTGGCATCAACAGCTTATGGCAAACATGATCAAGTTGCCATTTAACTTTTGATAAACCTGAAGGATGCCAAATCCAACCAAAGATGAAAGTGATTTATACCGAAGAATTAGTAGAGGTACTTAACAATAAGTCTCTATGTAAATGCGCAAACTTTGAGGCATGAATTCTAACATTGGCTAATTGACAAATGCAATGTTTTCCTTCATAAATCAAGCCAAGCAAAGCAGAGCCCCAAGGGAACCAAAAGAATTCGATCTATGACCAACAAGGGTCAACACCACCAACATTATTACCAGTAACATAACAATAACCTGATAATTCCTAAACTTACAAGCACAATATAATGTACAATTCAATCTTGACATAAAAAGTAATAAGCAGCTACCATAATGTCTCGTTTGTTCGCGGAGCGGAAAGGATATCGATTCCTTCTTAAATTCTTTTCTTTTGGAAATTACAATTTCGATTGATTTTTTTTCCAGTATTTGGACCCCATGATTCCGCGAACCAAACAAGGCCTAAGAGACGGCTACCAGAATCAGGTTTTCCCATCCACAATACGCTGCAAAATAAATCAAATGCAAGTAGGTATTTGCCGAAAACAAATTTCTATATGAATCACTTGAGCCATCCTTCTATAACAAACAGCCAACTTACGTGGCTTCAACCAAATACCATGTGTACACGCTCTCTTGATTGTTTCAACAAATGACCACCTGTTTGCAAAAAGTCCAGAATACGAGACCAACATGGCCAACTTGCCATCTTCAATATATGACAAAATGTAGAAAAAACTGATGACATTACTTTAAAATGGGAAGAGGAGAAATTATAAAGTATTTTTTCCCACTAGTTTAAGATAATCACCCATCTGGTTTCTACTTCCACTTCTCGCATTTTTTTTGTATTTTTATTTTTTCTGTACATCTTAAACATTCCCTAATCACTTCACACTTAACATAAACAAGGGGAACTCATTTACAGCTCAAAAGTACTGAATTTATGACGTGCATTATAATACGTAAGCTGGTAAGTTCACTGGGTGGTGCTGTAGGGAGTGATCTCTGATGAGCCAGTATACTGTAGACCTGCTCAAATATCGGTCGTATATGCATAACGATCATCGGGTCGTTTGGGTTTATGGCAACGGCAACATCGGTCATCCATCCCAACTTGCGGGAGGTCTCATTGCTTATATCACAGGCCAGCTGCTGCAGGAGAGCCAACAAAACTCCCTGATTCAGTGGGAGAGGCACCATAGTACAGATTGCATTTAGATCCACCTGATGTGCAATACCTTCATGAGTCAAAAAAACGAACAGCACGAACCAAAACATGGGTAAAGAGCACTAATTGCTTCTCTGTTAACATTATACTAAAGTCCTATGTACCTGAGAACATAACCAGGAGACCATAGAAACATCACTTCTTTGGAGAGCCATTGTAAATGCTTCCCCAAATTTGCGTTCAGATATCAATCTTGATAGTTCCTTTGTTGGATCCAAAGGTGCCTCCACTTGTTGTACAGACAAGGCCTGATAAAGAGTATTTAAAAGAAAAAAGGGGAAAAAAACGATCACCATACAATCACAACACTCGAGGGAAAGGCCCTTACTAGGCACAAAATCATTTACGACTAAAGATGTACACGGTAAGGAATGAAACAAAAAGAAAAGAAAAAAGGGAAATTTCTGAGTACCATCTCAGGAATTCCGGCCATAGGTCCATTGCTTTGCTGCATTCCCATAGGATTTAGTGCCTTTGTATTTTCTGTTACCAGAGCTAAGAGCTTGCGCTGGCCATCAGCTAATTCACTTGTAATATTCTGAGTGATTGATGATGCAGAATTAATAGCTTCCTGAAAACAAAACACAAGCAGCTTCTCACAATAATGTCTGATTATAAGATGATGCAGTCAATGACGAAAATGACCTCTAGCCTAGTGGTTAAGCGAGATGCACGCGGCCCGGGTGGTCAGGAGATCGATTCTCGGTGGGAGCGTTCGCCAAAATTATCTTCTTTCAATATATATGGCTTAATTGCACTTTGATACCCTCAACTATTCCTGTTTTTCAACTTGATACACTAAACTTTTTTTTGTAACAAGTTGATACCCGAATTTTTTTTGGACGGAAATACCTTGGTCAAACTTGAACATTAACCCCCCCCCCACACCCCCCCTTCCGGCCACCCCCCCCCCCCTCCCACTTCCGGCCGTCTCTCCCCCCCCCCTCCCGCTTCCGGCCACCCGCCCCCGCCTCTCCCCCTAGGGCACGGCAGCGTGGGAGGAGGGGGGCTGGGGGAGGGTGGACGGAAGCGGGAGGGGGGGGGGGGGGGGGTTTGGCCGGAAGTGGGAGAGGGGGGTGGGGCGGGAGGGAGGGGGCTGGGGCTGTGCGGGAGGAGGGGGTGGCCGGAGTGGGGCCAGGGGGGAGGGGAGAAGGGGAGAGGGAAGGGATAAGGGCATTTTCGAGATTTTTAAAACTTTAGGTATGAAGTTGAAAAAAAAATAATAGTTGAGGTATTAAGTTGTTGAGTAAAATAGTTTAGGGTATGAAGTTGAAAAACCGGAATAGTTGAAGGTATCAAAGTGCAATTTAGCCTATATATATATATATATATATATATATATATATATATATATATATTATACAAAACACAAAGGTTTTTGAATCCTAGGGCTGACTGTGCCAAGATAAAGAGTGGTAGGGATTTAATCTTGGTGAATCAACGGTTGTGGGGTTTTATGGGGAAGAGCATTATTGGGAGTGGGATTTTATGGGGAATCCAAAGATGGGGATTTAATATTTTGATGGTTGGGATTTAATATTTTGATGGGGGCCTCATAATGGTTGTGGATGAGCATTATTGAGAGTGGGATTTTATGGGGAATCCAAAGAAAATTCACATCCAGCAGTGGTTGGAATTTAATATTTTGATGGGGGCCTCAAAATTATTATTGTTCGTTTAAAAGTGGGGGTCCAAGATTTTGAGGGGGAATACCTTAAATGAACCATGTCCTATGGGCACGGGTTATTACTAGTATATATATATATATGCCTTGTTTACCATGTTTAGAGGGGAGGTGTATATATATCCCATTTCTGACAAATTTTTAACCGAACTCGAGTGGCTCTTGTGGTTATTGAGGAGAGGTATAAGATCAGTGGATCGAGCCACGGAAGCGTATTATTCCTTCCATTTATTGCCAATGACCCCTAACCTAGTGGTAGTGGTGAGGCATGCGGCCCGAGTGGTCAGGAGTTTGAATCTCAGTGGGAGCAGTTCCGAAAACTAATTACCATTTCTATATATATATATATATATATATATATATAAAAGGAAATATACATATCTAGCGAGCTCTATATATATATTTCCCCACCACCCCCGAGGCTCGATCCCTTGGCCGAGAGCCTCCAAGCCAGGCGGAAATGCATGCCGCTCCCCGCTTGGGACAGGCGGGTTTGGCGCGCGCGCACAATGTGTGTGTGATAAAATGTTTCAAGAGAAGTGGAAATCAAACTTAATGAGCTAAGTTCATAACAGGATGCACCTAGGTCAAAAAGTCATTAAGAATATTATAGAAAAACATACCCTTAAAGTAAGTGCCAAGGGAGTATGCGTAGATTCAAACTGCTGTTGAGCAGCAGCAGTATGTTCACTCATTCCTTTCTGAAAGACGGTATCTACTTGCTCAAACATTGCTTTACATGACCGCTCAAATGCTGGAACCACAGAGGACTCTAAACTGGACTTCAGAGCATCCTGCAGTTATAGTATTATTAGTACTACTACACAAATATAAAGCACAAAAATGAATTATTGCAAATTTAAAATATGGAGCAAGTCAGTGCAGATTTAAACACACATCCCAATCCTTGTGCACACACACAAGGATTGGGATGTGTTAACACTACGATCTGAGTCAAAACTTGTCAGCTGAAGAGCATCTAACATGAAATGTTAGATATGGCCTATAGCATAAAATAGAAATTTTCTACCAGGATTTAAGTTCAAATTCCTTCAGCTTGAGGAGCATCTAATTGGAACTGTAAGATAGTATCTAGTCGAATAGCTAAGACAAACGACAGTTTAGAGCTTGCTACCCATGCATCATTACCCAAACGATCGATGGCTAAAAGATCGACTGAATAGTCGCACATTTTAGGATACATAGAATATAAACTTATAAAGTACTGATAGCGACGATTTAGGCTTACAGATAATCGCATTTGGGTTCGACTAGCGTCCAAGTAAGTTCTTTAGAGCCCTTTCCTGGCACTTGAATATCAAAGGGCACACACATATTTCTAGTGATAATTAGGATTGACAAACATGTAATTTACACCATAAGCATATGTTAAATTAACTCCTAATCCCCGATAACAAAAAGAAGAAATATATTAAAAATTAACTCCTAAACCCCATATATTAAAATGAACCTATCCAATATTGAACTAAACTAACCATCTATAGTAACATGCACTGAGTTTACATTCAGATTAGGACATACAGCGTATGTTTAACAAGTTTAGAAACTCTTCGATTTTGGGTACCTGGATATCTTAAATATCTAAGAAAACACATTTGCAGACACTTTTTAATAACAAATTAAAACCCAAGATACATACACTTCAGTAATTGGCTTTAAAGGTCAACCCCTCACCCTAGCTCCAAACCCTCACTAAACCTAATTATAGTGTTCTAATAGCATAAAGTTATTAATCAATCTGGCCTTTGTCTTCCAGAAGATGAAGGGTGCCACAAAATTGAGGCAACTTAAAAAAAAATTCCTATTCTGCCAATTTTTTAATACCTGGAGAGCTTGCTTGCCGGAAGTTTGAAATTGTCCTTGGATATGCCTTGCAACTGTAGCTTCAAGTTTTAAACTGACAGCCTTCTCCAACTGATTAACTGCCTTGTCCCCGATACCTCGCTGGAATAATTACCCATGGGTTAGGGGAATCCAATTCAGACAAAAAGGTGAGCTACAGGTGAAAACTAAACCTGAAAACAGTCTGATATAGCTGAAGAAATGCATTTTTCAATGACAGGAGTGACTGCCCGAGCTACGGATGGCCCTACTGAAGTTATCTCCTTCTTTAATGTTCTTTCAAGCATAGAAGGGACATCCTTGTTCACAAAGGTTGTGATTAAGCTTGTTAACTGCTGCATCCGCTCCCTCTCAGCTTTCTCATTCTTTGCATTTTCCTCCTGGAATCGGGCCCAAAAAGCATCAAAGTTGGCTTTAACAGATTTCTCCATGTTTCGGCCCAAGGAAGCTTCTAACTTGCCTTCTCTGTTGGTCTGTACAGAAACAATTGTACTCATCTGTTTCTGCATTTCCTTTTGCATGCTCACAAGCTGCAAAATGGTGTCATGCATTAATTTCAGGGGAGAAATTATAAGACT
Organism: Iris pallida; assembly: GCA_029216955.1. NCBI lineage: Eukaryota > Viridiplantae > Streptophyta > Magnoliopsida > Asparagales > Iridaceae > Iris > Iris pallida. The sequence continues at coordinate 2,741,875 of JANAVB010038620.1, read as the reverse complement.
GGACAAAACTAAAACACCGAAAAGCTGAAAGAAAAATATTTGGGACACTTGACAGCCAGACCAAACCAAAAACTGGTCAGTACCAGATTCTTATCCACGTTGAAAAGACGGTACAAAACAAAAACCAGTATTCTTTAGAAGGAAGTACATGTGATCTGTCTCTGTGACTTCAACTGATCAGGAAGATCATATCTACTTCGCTAAACTAAATATAGGGTTTTCATCCTTATAAGCATTGGTAGTTGGTAGAGGAGAAAGTATGGATGAGTATCCATCATGACTCTGATACCTTTCAAGTAGAAACTAAATTCTAATCAAGGTTGGATGCGAAAACAGAAACTACAGAAATATAGCTTCATATTATCAAAAGCAGAAGAGATGCATGAAATGATATCAAATAAAAAAGAAATGCTGTGGTAACAGTAAATTGATTGTGTGCACTCGCAAGTAATAACAAAAGCTTGTTAAAGTCTCCAAAGTTTATGGCAAGACAATCACCTAAAACATGCAAGTAGTAATTATTAAGAAAATTCAACTACTTTAGAAACATCGCATGTTTTATCAAAATGGTCACAAATGAGTTTCCATGACAAGTACACCAATCAATTACTTGATTGAATGCTTAGTGGGGAAAAAAACCATTTCAGAAAAAACAATCTAGTAATAGCAAAATCCAAGTAACATAGAAAATTGCACCAGTCACCAGACAAGTTGATTACTTCTCCTGCATTGCCTTATTTTTATCACCATCACTCATCATCATCATCATCCAAGCCTTCTTCCAATGGGGTCAGCTATGGTTCATAAGAAAGCTCCATAAAGGGTTTGACAATGTTTTACGAGTGTCTGCCTAAGGTCAACCCTCTATGTTATTTACATATGTCTAGCCAATATAGCTATGAGCATGAGAAGGCCATGCCATAAAACCTACACGGCCAGTTGGCAGGTAGGCATACCTACCTTTTGGATATGCAGTCAGTGAAGTTCATGCAACCAAGGAGCACTGTCCAAGTTCCCCTAGGCTATAAAGAGTCTAGACAAAGAGGTAAGATGATACAATTTGCTATGAGAAATTGCATTCATCTCTATGACGCATTAAGACAGTGAAAGAAATGGAAATCCAGAAAAAGCTAAGCAGTCCCAACTAATATATATTAATGTACTAAGCCTTATATGAATTTCACGTGCATTATCACCTGAATAAGGGTCTCCTGTAAAGACTGAAACTGGGAGAAAGCAGAATCATTTGAAGGAAAACCAGTGTAGCTTCCTAGTTCATTAGAAAAATCAGTAGAGTTGTACGGGCTTAAAGGAGTTGCTGAAGGACCAGATGCTTGAGTTTGCTTTGATTTCTGTTTCTTCCCTTTTGCAGCACCAGGAGATTGTGAGATACTAGCAGATTCCTTTGTCTTTTCAGGCATACCTTTTGTGTTATCCTGTGCTTCTTCCCCATAGCTGAAGGACGATTGCTCCAAAGCATCAGCAACATCCTTTACCTGAGCTACATCTTCACTGTAACTCCCTGATGTCTGGGAACAAATCTCTTTCGGCACCTCACGATTAAAGCCCGGGGGCTCCTTCCTAGATTCAATTTGCTCACGCTGACCCCGTTCACTCCCATCCACAAGTTTTCTGTCTGCATCCACACTCATTTTATTGTTGGACACCACCTCCTCAACGATTAGTTCGTCACCTTTTTGGCACTGATTGGCAAGAGTACTTTCAGAGGAAGATATAGCCCCTGATAATATCTCTGATGGAGTTACCAAGTGTGTTGTGTTACCAGCTAATTTATTCGTTAAATGTGAAATTGGGGCCCCCAAACTATCATTTTGGCCAGATTTAGATTCATCATGCGCTAAATTATCAACTCTAGAAGAAATGTCAGGCACTATCGTAGTAATAGTATCCACCCTCCCTTCAGCTGAATAATCAACTGCATGGACAACATCACGATCACCAAGCGATGTTCCTGGCTCATGACCTTTTGTGGGGTTCCGTAAGAGCGAGATCCCACTTGAAAGGTCCATATTCAAAGATCCAGGGGAAGAAGATACAGCATGTGTATTATCAGCATTCAAACTTGGAAGAGGAGGAGCAGACGGCTTAGCTTCAACATTTGAAGTAGCCAAGTCATGAATACCAAGAGATTCTGTTGAGACTGTGACTACAGAATACACATCTGCAGGTGCATTATCAGAGCTGCTTCCAGAGAGGGGGACTTTGGGTGAAGCACTTCCCAATGGATGCGCACTGACAGTATGTCCACGTGAAGACTCTAATGCAAACCCTTCTGTACCAGTTGGATCAAACATGCGAACAGCATAATCTCTCCCCATCAGAGCATCAGCAGGTGGCAAACACTGTAAATCTAAGGCATATTGTTGAATAGCCTGTGTCTGGACACAGTAAACTTGAACCACCTGTTCACCATCAGGAAGACAGTCACTTGTGCCAGTTACGCTTAATATAGGCATTGTAACTGTAAACTCTGCAATATAGTCCATGCGTGTTGAAGCTGGGCATTGACCATAATCTACATGAACTGCATAAATAGCATTTTTCTTTGCATTTGCAAGTAGTATAAGACTGGCTTTAGGCAAAACCACAACTTGATTGAAAAATGCCTCCTCATGTCGAGGTTGAGCAGAGCTTCTTAACTCCAAGGTCTGTGTGCACTGCCATGACTCAGAATCACTAGGCAACAACCAGCCATCTTCACTAGTGGAAGTCCATATCTTAACTTCTCGATTAAGAGGGCCCTGAAAAGATATCATGAACGGATAAAAATCATTGCTACAGAGATAATATGATAAAGTGAAACCAAGGTCTCTAGGATGACAGGTTTACAAAACTATCTTATTAAGTTTGCAGTTATGCCAGAGATTGAAGCAAGCCTCACTACAAATCTCAATTTTAATCACCATTATCACCCAGACTTTCCATCAAAATGGGGTCAGATGTGGAGCATAAGAAAGCCCCATAAAACAATTGACAATATTTTTATGATAGGACTGTCAACCTGATGTCAACCCTCTATGTTGGTGCCAAATTCCTAGCCAAGGTAGATATGAGCACGAGAGGTCATGCCAAAAAATCTAGATGGTTAGTTGGCATGTAGGTACACCTCTCTTTTGACTATGCAGTTTAATTAGCTGATGCAACCACACCCTCCAAGTTCTCCTAGACTTTAAAGAGTCAAGACGAAGAAGTAAAGATAATACAATTTGATATAGGGAACTACATTCGTCCCTATGACACATTAAGCAAAAGAGTGAATGGAATAACATCCCCATATAAATCTCAATTTTAATATTTATAGAAAACTATTCATTGTTTAGATAACTGATAAACAAGGTGTAAGATATCGTACCGCTGTGATCAAAACAATGTGTTCGGGACTGTGAGGCGATGTCAAGAATGCAACTGAGCTAACCGGTTGACCATCATGGGGCCTTAAAACCACTAGAGGCACTGCCTTACGATCATCCCAAATCTTTACCTGTAATGAGATTTTAACATGATATTCATCACATTGGCCAGCTTGCTGAGACTAAAGCTAAAAGGGAACAAGTACATAGCACATAGCGAACAAAAATGACAGACACAAGATAAGCTTCATTCTCAGAAGAAAATCAATGGTGTAGAACTTGATAAATAAATAAACTATAGAGCTGGCCCTCTAGAAAACACTTCAAGCTGCAAACTATTGCCACTTTTCAAACTGACAGTGGTAGAACTCAAAAGTGTGAAGATTTTGTCACCTTGTAAAAAAATAATAACAACAATAAGGGCTTTTGCATAAGTCCCTAAATCTAGTTTATTTTCACATAAATCCCCCAGTTTTTGTTCTCTAGAAGTACTAACAATTGAGTTAGGAGTCCTTGGCATTAACTAAATTAATGAACAAATGGAATATTTCATTGATTCAAACGTAAGTTGTTTGACACTTTTTATCAGTCCCCATTTTCACCCCCTCTCTTCTTCCCTCTTCTTCTCTAATGGTTTTTGTTTTCCTTTTGAAACCCTCACCACATCACAAGATCGATGGTGACACACCAAAACATTCATGGGTTCTTCTCTTTGATTTGGTAAGTGGATGAGATTTTTTGGAGGATGAAGGGTTGGAGTGATGACTATGAGTGGGAAAGGAGAAGCTTGAGTAGAAAGGAAGAAAAAATGGTGGAGTAGTGGGTGTTGGCCTATTGGGTAAAATAGAAGTTTGTGGTGATGGAATTAGAATGGAAGAGGATGAGTGAAAGGGGAACGAAAATGGTAGCGTGGGTGTTGAGGATGAAGGAGAAGTTAGTGGTTACGGAATTAGAATAGAAGAGGAGAATGAGTGGAAGGAGATAAAAATATGGAGGAATAAGTATTAGGTGGAGGGGGGATGTGAACGAAGAAGTTGGGGAGGGAAAGTAGACTCCTCATCCTAATAATCTGGTTGGTTAAGTTTTGACTGGTAGAGAAAAAGGGGCACTCAACTCAATTATTTGTGATTTAAGTTCTGACTTGTATTCAAAAGACCCTAAAGAATCAGAAAAGGGGCCCTAGTACAAAAATAAATAGTACTATACAAATTATAGTTATTTTAGGATGGGGGGTATGCAGCAAAAGCATGTTCTTCCAGCAGAATAAGCTAAAGGATATGTATATATTAGAGAACAACAAAGAAAAGCTAGATGGGGTTATACTATACTGGATACTGATTTGAAAATTAAAATCACCAAAGATGCTTGTCAAAATACAACCGAGCAATCAAAACCGTGGTATGTTGTACCAAAAATCAGCTATCATAAAGATACATTAGGCAAGAATAATCACTAGCTAGGTTGTCAGCTCACATATCGTATCGTGTCTCGACTTGTTTGTGTATCGTCTCATGTATTGTGTATTGTATCATGTATCATATAATACACTCTAGGAGTTTAGCTGTAGCTTCTAAATCCACATATTAACATGATTTAATATAATTTTCTCATAATTTTTTTTACTTGTTTTATCTATAAACTTTCTATTTGTCTCGTCTTTACAGGTCTATCTAGTTCCAGAATCCAGATTCTTTAAGTACAAATTACATAATTCAAGTAAAAAAAAATTGATACTACATTGTCCCATGTATCACGTATCGTATGATACAATAACTCTAGGAGTTTAGGTCTATCTTCTAAATACAGATGAACATGATTTCAATATAATTATCTCAAAACAGTTGAGAGAAACGCGTGAATCGAATTAGTAATATCTAACTTGCATGAAACGAAACCTTGAAACGGTTGAGAGAAACGTGTGGATGAATATTTGTTTCGGTTCGAGGACGAACCTTTTTTCTGAGGGGTATATTATATAATGTCCTGCACCGCACAGTGCATTATGTTGAGTCAATTGATTCGAAGAGGTATAAGTTTGATTCGAGGAAGTATAAATTCAATTCGAAGAGGGGTTGATTTCATGTGCAGGTATCGTGCGGAGTTCCTTGCGTTCAGAATATCGTCTTGCAACGAGTTGAAGCATGGATACGATAGGTCGAATTAGTCGATTAGTGCGAAGGAGCACGAAGTGCTCGAACGGTTAAGTCATGCGAGGGGATCGTGCAATGCATCGATTCGCAAAGTCAAGGTGTTGAGATGCATCGGCTCGACGAGCGATAGACGAATCGACTTAAATTGAGTGGGCTCTGTCCCCTCTTTCCTACTCTTTCATGCCCTAATAAATTGTACCATATCGTGCTTGTAGTTTCACTGACTTCATGTGTGTGGCTCGAATGGATAGAAGGCGTAGTATGTGTCGAACACTAAGATAGAACATTGAACAATTAAAACAAAACGTGCATGAGTCGTAATAGAACAATGAATAACACTAGCGGGGCGTGCATAGAGTGCACGAATCGGAGAACATTGAACGTAGAACATTGAGGTGCGTGTCGAGTGCACGACTCATAGATCATTGAACACCGAGTCTTATAACATTGAAAATATGGCTTCGTATGTGAAGCGAGCATTTGTAGCACAATACCATGAAACTGTTGGAAGGGGTATGATGCCCATGAAATTATCGGATGTGGATAGTGCCTTGGTGGGTTCGGAACCTACGAGTCGCCGCGTAGCGTTGTGCATCAATACGGACATGTTGGGACATAGTGCCAATGGAACATTGAATAGAAGGATGGGAATGTGGATTGATGTTTTCTGAGCTTCGGACTCAGACTATGCTTGTGATTTTAATGGCCTCTTAATTGTTCGATGGTCAATGGACTTAGACAACTAGTGCACAAGTTTTGTATCCCTCGAACGAGATCGCCGGGACACCGGGACCATTCGGCCTAGGAGGAAATTGAGATGAATAATGTGGTGCACTTCATTAAAACGGCTTGCGACCTGCCATTGATGTGATAAGCTACAATATCAGTAAGTTTGGGGTCGTTCGGATACTGGACTAGCAACCTGTACGATGAGTGATCGTCATCTTACATTGAGATATAGTCTATTATGGCTCGGAATACCAGTGACCTTTATATAGATAAGGGCACACATTTCACGAATGTCTAATACAAGGACGGTAAGTGATCGCCTTTTATCAGTGCGTGGTAGGCGCATCGATTATGGAAAGAAGTCATGGTGAGGTGACTTGCTTCGGATTGTTTTCTTATGTTGCCTTAAGATTTGGGTATTCACCTTGTGCCAGCGCAAGAGTGGATACATTGATTATGTTCAGTTCGATTCGTATAACTATTGTAGCATATTACCTTTAACATAACAGAAAAGGATGGAAGTATTCACCTTGCATCAGTGTAAGGGTGAGTGTCACGACGTTGGTAAGAGTCGCTCCGATGCGACGCATCTTGTGATATGTTTACTGCTTACTTCTGTTATCGAATACAACATGAATAACATGCTCACATGCTTTACTGTTTTCAATATGCCATAAAATTGATCCTAAATTGATCCTAAGACAAAATAGAAATATCACCAAATAAATATGCATGCTTCTTACTTAGTGTCGGTTTAGGCGAGTGAGTTACCTCACTTTTCAGTACACGGCAATGTACTGACCCACGTTCTGGACATCATTTCAGTTGCTCGTACTTGGGAGTCGTTTGATCAGTGCCGCGGTGGTGATGAATCAGATGGGTGTACAGAAGCCCTTCTTACAAGATGATACCTACTGTTATAAGAGAAATGATGTATGGAACGACGAGATCATTTGTGAGCTAGAGAGATCATGAGTGTTGTAAACTAACCAAGCATATATTCATTAGGGCTATTCAAAGCCTTTGCACTCCGCTGCATTATCAATAAAGTGATTCTTCTGTATACTCTGATTTGTCTCAGTCTTTTTTACTGCAAATGTTTTGAATTTGAGACAACCATTATGCTTTTTATCAACTTGTCTTGCATGAGTGCAACTCCAGACTTGTGCAGCATCACGCGACAACAAGGACGATCGATTCGGCAGAAATCGATACGAGGATGAACGATTTCACGGGTCGGAGAGTGACAAAGCGAGCCTTCGGTTCATTTTCCTCGAACATTTTGTTCGTTTGAGTTCTAAGTTGTTTTTCGCGATTACATGACTCTTGACTCTACTCGATGCTACATTGGATGCTCCATATAAATAAGTCTAAATAAATGTGGTGTTTTTTTGCTGTGTGTGATTCTATCAATTGTGATGTCGAGTAACACGGTGAGATGTTTGTTGCATGAGTGCAACGAGTCGTGTGATGTTTGTTGCATCGGTGCAGCATGCTACAAAATGTTGTTGCATCAGTGCAACAAGTAGATTTGTGGTTTGATGTGCACATGTGGGTATGCGAACGGATAGCAAAGACATTGAACGGATTCGAGTAATGAGTCGGACTATTAGAAAGGAAATGTTGCACGAGATACAAAGGATGGGATCGAGAAATCGTAAGTCGATAGAACGAGTCAGTTTGGTTGCGCCTCGAACTCAAGTAAGTGAACGTATACGTTGGACGAGTTATTGCGACAAACCTTGAGTAAGAGAATGTTACATTGTGATCGGCATGATCATCGCGGTATGATTAATTCGAAATAGATGTCGAACAATGCTATCGACTTATTAGCCGCAAGATCTACTTTTAGAATTCAGATCCAAATTTCTAAAATCAAGCCTTTAATCACTCCTTATGAAATCTGAACGCAAAGTATATCATATGGCTAATAAGTCGATAGCATTCCTTTTTAAATCTTTATTGATCTGTAAATCCTTGTGTAAAATCCCAATAGTTAGCTCTCCAATCTCCAGGATATTCCCTAACAAGTAATATCCCATATTCCGAGACACAATTTAGGAGGTAAGTGGCTTGGTTCATAGTTACCTTACCTCGAACATGGTACGTCTTGGGTCATGGTATGGGTTCGGGGAATAGGGTACACTAGTTTTTATTTTCGGTACGATAGGGTAGTGTGAGTTGGTTCGCCAATTCGGTTTGTGATACACTTTACAAACCTAATTTCAACGATACTAGTTACTTGTTCAAATTTGACTAAATAATTATGTCAATATACACAAAGAAAACCTTAAATAGAACATAGAAAATTGAAACTCATTACTTCATTTGATAAGATGAAAAGCTTGACTTTTCTTCATCATATATCAATTTGGAATGCAATATTCCAATATAAATGATACAACGGTGTCAAATCAAAACATGTAAATAAATCAAAAAATAAAATAGCAAACCACTTGGAACTTCCATACAAAATAACAAAAGCATCACAAAATCTCATAAGTTTCTTCTCTTCTTTGCATGAGAAACTTGCAAAATGGAGTGGTGACTCATAAGTAATGAGGAAACAACAATGATACAAACTATAAAGTCAAATTTCATAAGAAATATGTTGCTATGGAACCCCAATTGACAAGAAATGTCAAGTTTTTCGAACTTCCTTTGCGTTGGAAGAATCTCTTGCAAAAGCAAAACTCTAATGAGATTTAAGTGATTGATTTGGATCATCAAATTTAGCAATATGGATCGACTACCATAGCCCATAGCGATCATGATGAGAAATGCACCCCAAACAGGAACACCCATACCCGAAACAGGTTCGATGGGGGTTTAGGTGTACTTGGCATCTATGTTTGGGTTGTCAACCATTTCCAGACACTTTACACTTTTTTGCGTTGTACTAGCTCAACCTCGTCTAGCTCCAAAGAGATCCAAAACACTGTCGACACTAATTTTTGCATTGTCGTGGGATTGTGTCAAACAGATTTGAGATATGAGAACATAACATTTCTTTGTATCAAATGGTTGACAGTGATTTTGCATCGTCGTGATTGTGTCAAACAGATTTGGGACATGTGAATGTAACATTTCTTTGTATCAATGCTTCTATAACTTTTGAACCTAGTTACTACCAAAATCATGTATAAATACAGATGATACTACACTCTAAGGTATAAATATGTACATAGATATGTTTTAATGTGTACATAACAAATCCATACTGCATCAGTGTCATATATTTTCTAAAACTGTCATATTCCAACTCCATATCGTGTCTGTATCTTAATCCGTGTCTACGCGCCCTAGTCTAGTAGGCTAAAAAATGTTATAAGACCATCAGTTCATAGTTCATGTCTGTTTTACGTTAAAGCATAAAAAGAATAATGAGCATGATACAACAAAAATATACATATATTGAAGTGCTTATAATATATATTACTTGAAGTATTTATAACACATGCACGCACATGTACATGCACATAGGCATACATATCACACTAATAACATATATAGAATAAAATAAATTTGAAGATTAATTTCAAACGCCATATGCTAATGTGTGAGAGCGAGCCCTTCATAAAGTTGAATTGAAGATAAAGATTCATGCAGCCCACGCCAAAATGTGGATTAAGAGGCTCTCTTGTTGATATCAAATGTCATATGACCTAATGCTCGACGTCAAACTAGAATTATCATCTGCGGTTCTTCATATGACCTAATGTTCTACTTTAAATAAAACATTCAGCTAGCAGATATATTTGGTCTTTTATTTAAAACTACAGATACATTTCAGAAAGCTTACTGTGAGATTATGATATTCAGCCAACAGTATAGAAAGTACTAGTACAAACCGTGCCGTCTTTTGATGCTGAAGCTAAACGAGTTGTCATCCACTGAGATATCGATAAATCTGTGATCTCCCCTTCATGTTTGCCAATAAATTGCACTCCATCAATTAGCTTCTCAACAGGGCATTTGAGAGGCTCCTCTGCAGAAAATACTTTTCCCCTTCCAACTTTTGTTGCATCAATTTTGAGCACGCGATTTCCAATTGCAACAATCAAAACTTCCTAGAATATAAGTTTCAAAAGTGAAAGTATTAGTTTAAATTTGTGGTAGTAAATTATAATCAAACAATAAATCCTCCAAACCAACAGAAACATCCTCTGCATTATTTTTATTGCAGAAAATACACAGTAATTAAGAAATTCAAACAACATCTACAGATACTATGCTTTACATATAAGTGAAATGTGGCATATAAGTGAAATGTAGCATTACTTGTTTGTGAGAGTGCCAACAGATACGTGGATGATACGAGTCTTCATCTCCGACTATCTGAATTGCAACAATAACTTTTCCCGTTATTTGGGCTGCATTTTGATCATCCTGTCCCTCATCAATTCTCCAGACAAAAACTCTCCCATCTACACTTGCACTGCTCAATACAAAATAATCAAATTGACAAATAAAAGAGGTAGAGATGGTTTTGAACAAAGGTGAAAATATGTAAGAACAAAAAAAATGTTACAAACAAGAGTACCTGGCCAAAAGGTGCACATCCTCTGCAAAGAAAGCCATGTCCGTAACCCTCTGGCAAGAAGATGCATATTGAGTTAATCAAACTTGCAATAAGATACAATAGAAGGAGAAATCAAGGAAGTTGTTATTGGAAAATACATCTATCACTGTATAGTAAATTCTTCAATAAACAATTGTGAAGGAAAGCTTGTATGAGAAAGGGTTGGAACATAAATGGAGACAATAGAAGCCATATTAAACCTTGTATCTGTTTTCTCGTTCCAAACCACAGCAGACCTCAAAGCATGGTTCGAAGTAGCAGTAACAGAACCCGTATCAGACCCTTCTTAATTGGCAATTCGGGCGGGGGGGGGGGGGGGGGGGGGGAGGGGGGGGGGGGATGTGGCTTGAAGGGTTTCGGTGCTTTTGAATTGGTTGGTTTCGGTAGTTTTGACAGAGGAGAGTTTAGGTACGGGGTGGGTCGAAGATCAGGGATTCCGGTTCATTTGATTCGCGCTTGATGTAATAATTAAAGGGGGGTTTCGGTGCTTTTGAATTGGTTGGTTTCGGTAGTTTTGACGGGTTCCTTTTCTTAGAGGACCATTTGTCTAAAACAGATCTTATAGAAGAAACAGTATCACTGAATGGCTTAGTGATAATTTTACATCCAAAAGGTACCCAATAAACATCAGCATTTGTGGAACCCTCATGAATCTTACAACGTGAAATGTAGTGAGGAAAGTAATACAATATGTGATGCCATACAATCTTTCCTGTGAAAAATGCTAAGCAGTTAAAAACCGTTATATTTCGGTTATATAACCAATATATAACGGTATCGGTCTGGCACCGATTTTTTGGGAAAAAAATCGATAAAATATCGGTACCGATATTATCGGTCGGTACGACCGATATATCAGTATATATCGGTTTTGAAAAAAAATCGATATATAACGGTTAGGTTTTGTTAAAACCAAAAGTCGGGAAGAAAGAAGTACAAGGTCACGAGGTGTTATAGATTCACTCTACTCGCTTATTCAAGATGATGAATATATGGAGGATGAAGAAGATGAAGATGAACAAACTATGGAAGAAGGTGGAGAAGACGGTGATGGTGAAAACGAAGAAAAATGAAGTTGAAGTTGAGGCTAATGAAGATTATTAGATGTTGAAACTTGAAAGTTGAATTGGGATCTTTTTGTTTTCATATTAGTTGAACAATTTTGAAGTGGTACTTTTTATATTGTAATATTGGTTTGGGTATGAACCTTTTCGTTTTAATGCTCTAAGAAACTCTTCTTGTATATTTTATAATAGGTAACTATTAAGTGTATTGTTCATATATAAAAATTGTGTTAAAAATGCAAACCGATATTTACCGTTATAAATCCGATATATCAGTGATATATCAATAACTCTATTGGACCGTTATCATGAAAAAAACCGTTTTTAACTGCATAGGAAAAATGTCAAAAGCATGTTATAAGAACTATACGAGAATTTATAATTAGACTTATCACTATTTTGATGTATAAATTTCTGTCTGTTACACCTGAAAGAAAAAATGAAATCCATAGTTAATCCCCCTCAAACTCAGGAGCTCAGAACTAGTTTCTCCAAATCTAATCTTTTGTCTAACATTTTGATCCATCAACTGAATGTTTGAACTAAGGCCTGGCTGGGTACAGCATATTTGGCTTGCTTCTGGTTGTTCTTTCGATAAGCTACTTCATTTTGGGGCTTCTCTTGAAAGTTGAAAGGAATGGTGGGGTGGGGAGGGAGAGTTTGGGTTCTGCTTCTTGAAAAGAAGCAGCAATCTGGTCCACAACCATTGTTAACCAGAAAAGAGTTTACTATTACTAAACAGACATCCCAAAGATCCAGCCAACTCCAATGGTTAATTTCCACATCTAAGGTAGTAGGCCTGCTTGCAGTACACAAATTAATATAAATTTTAGTTATTGATATAAAGCAGGATGATTCAACTGATAGTAGTAGATTCATACAAAAAATAATCACCATCAAGCTGTTAAATATTTGAGGTACTCTACGGTAGGAAATACCTAAAAAACAGTACAGGTTTTGATAATTCTCCATGCCTCCAAAAATGGACATGAAGCAATAGTTATCAACTGAATTTTTAAACTGCTCAATTTATTGAACACCATTGACAATTTTCATAGTATTTTCACAATCATCATTTGCTCTAATCCTAGAAATCAACCACCAAATTAGCTAAAAGTATAAAACTTCTAAGAGAGTATTAATCTAAAAGTGCACCTGAAGTAGTGCAAACCTATGTCAGTCGCGGCCAACATAAGCCATAAAAGAACAGCCGTTTAACTCAAAACACGGCAGAGAACATTTATAAGCAATATTCTACACCCTACAATTTTGCTTTAAAGAAAAATATCATGTGTGCCTGTATTTGACAACATGTCCTAAATAAGCAGACTTCCCAGCTAAAAATCTCTTTCCGGAACAAAAAAAAAAGACTCCCCTTCCTGATATTTGCATATAACATCCACTCCGACACAAAACTGCAGACTTGGGAACCTTGTGATTTACTTCACAATCTGGAAAGGATAGTATTCAAAGCCCTGATACTTCATAGGGATGCCAAGTTTTGCATATAACCTCGAGAAAGAGATTTGTTTACGCTCTCTGGGTGGGAAAAAGTCGGAAGTTATCTCTAAAAAATATGTAGCTCAACTTTTCCCACATTTTCCCTCACTTATCTTGGAAATAGAAAAGAATATTTCACCAAGCTTAAAAGCTCAGACTCCAGATACTCGAGTTCAACTCAGTTCAGGAAATAGAATCAGACTACTAGCACTCATAGACTAGCATGCCCAAAAAGGTGCTACCTCTAAAACTAAAGCTAAGACAGACATTACACTTACCAACTTTTTATTAACAAAACTGTCAGTTGAGATAAATGATCTTAAATGAGTGTATATGCAGAGAACTGCACACTACTCTATTGCACAGATAAACTAAAGTATAGCACGGTTCCAACTCTTACTTGAACCAAACCCAAATGCACATCCCATGTTCAAACCCTTCGTTAATCGAGCTCACCTTTAGTCGAATAAGTCTATGTTGACCAAGAAATCGAGTCCGATACAAATTGTTTGCCGATGTTCTATTAGTATGCGACCCTATCTAATAATCTAAATAAGATCATAGAACTACGTAGCACACGGCACGAATAAGACCATAGAACTACGTCACACACGGCACGGAAATGGGAGTCACATCACCAAATTTGGCGTGCCTGGTACATTTTGGTGTATCAGGCATCTAAGTTATAATGGAACTAATATTAACATAGATATGACATTCCAGCTCCAAAATTACTATTCCCAAGCACAGCTAGGACCTACTACTTCGATTTAAGATCTAACCAAATAAATACCATGAAAAAAATAAGAAAACAGATCCGTGGACATTCCCTCACCTGACTGTGCCCCCTCAAGAGGGACCTCAGCGCCGTGTTGATGTTCAGGACCCTAATCGCCCCCAGCTTCAGGCCGTAGCAAATGTAGCTCTTGTTCACCGCGATCTGCCTCCCGAGGACCAGCCCCGGATCCGAGGTGTACTTGGTGATCGGCGTCACTTCCAGCTGCGGCGGCGCCGACTCCCCCGCCAGCCTCGCGTCCACGTCGTGGACCGCCCTGTCGCCGCCCGCGAGCAGCCTCCCCCGCGGCATCTTGCCGCTGGGGAGCCTCGAGACCGCCGGCCCGGGCGGGGCGGAGGGCGCGGCGTGGAGGGTCTCAGCTGCGGCCGCCGCGGGAGGCGGCGGGGGCATGGAGGCGGCGGAATCGAGGTGGGACGGGGACGCGGTGTGGAGGAGGGCCATTAGGTGGGCACCGTGGGCTGGGTTGGGGAGGGGGCTAGGGTTAGGGTTTGGGGAGAGTGGGGCCTGGGGGTAGTGGAGGAACGGGTGCTGGTGCTGGTGGAAGGGGGGCGTGGGGGGTGGATAGGAGTAGGGGCCCGGGGGGTGGGGGCTGTAGAAATTAGGGTTAGGGTTTGAGGGGAGATTGGGGTTTGGGTTTGGGGGAGGGGGCTTGAAGAACATGTCGAGGGGGGAAGAGGTCTGGTTAGGGTTTCCGGCGGGGGACGCCATCGCAGAAGAAGAGGAGATTGAGAGATTGAGAAATTAGGGTTAGGGTTTCGCTAACGTGCGCCGGGAGGGAGGGGGGAGGCGCGGGCTCAGAGATCTAGATTTGGGGGGGGGGGGGACGAAGAAATGGGAGGGAGAGAGTAGAAGTGGAGACTGGAGAAGAGAAGTGGACGGGGAGAGTTGAAGTAGGAAAAAAAAAAAAGGTGATATTATTATTTAATTGATGGGATCGATTTGTTAACGAGGAACTTTAGAACGAGTCACAATTTAGTGGATATTGCATTTGTTTTTTACAAAAAATATAATTTGTGGGGAATTTAATTTTGCAGTTTTAATTGGGTTTTTTTTAGGGGCACCCCCACAATTACTAAGGGACAGCCCTTACTTAGGGGACAGCCCATTTGGTGGAGATTCTACTAGGGGGCAGCCCAAATTCTACTAGGGGGCAGCCCAACCCCCCAAACTCAAATTTCCTATTCATTTCATCATTTCCTCTCTCTCTCCTCCAAAAGAAAAAGAAGAAGAGCTCTCTCCCTCTTCCTAAACCCTAGAAAATTCTCCTCCACTACTCTAATCCTAATTCCTCCACCAAATATCTTTGAAGAACACTCCCACATTCGACGAGATGACACGCAAGTCGAAGAAATCGGATTCTCGGTACGTTCTTCCCTAATTTTTCTATAATTTTCTACATTTTATTCGAAACCCTAGAATAGTTTTAATTGTCTAAAAAATTTTGATAATTTAGGTTTAGAATGTCTTTAGGGTTTATGAATGCCATTTTCGAACATGACAAAGCCATAATTTCTCTTAAAACCCTAACCCTAGAAAACGACAAACTAGCGAGTCGTTTGTCTGTTGGCCGAGTACAGTAGGACTGTCAAGCATGTGGCAGTCCTCATGTAAACAAGGACTGCCACAGGCCTGGCAGTCCTCTTTCAATAGAGGACTGTCAGGACTGTGGCAGTCCTTGTTTACATGAGGACTGCCACATGCTTGGCAGTCCTACTGAGTTCTGGGGGTGGGGGATAGGGGGTAAGAGTTCTATTTTAGTTTGCATTAGTTATTAATTGTACGGTCGCACAATCCAATGTTTTATAGGGGTAACAGTCCTCCCGACGTACCAAAAAGAATACGCCCCACCGCGTCAAAGCGGAAGGAACGTGCGGAACGTCCTCTTGAGCGTCCGATTACAATTTCTGAACCGGAGCGGCAAGGTCGGGCCGGGACACGGAGATCCCCACCGGTTGCACAAGCTCGGTCGAAGCAACGAGCTCGTACTCCTTCTTCCAGTGATGACGACGATGTGCCAATTAGCCAACTCCTGCCACCCCGTCAAGCTGGTTCTGCTCCATCTGAGGAGGCCGGTCCTTCTGAGCCGCCTGTCCGCCCGCCAGGTTGCTCAATGTTGGCTTCATTTGAGAACCATATTGCATATGCAATATGGAAGGACCCGGTATGTACATTACTTTTGTAAGCTAGCAGTTTAGTATATGATATCTATATGTATCTCATATGTTTTATGTTTTTATATGTTGTTTGATATACAGAGGACATATCGTATGCTTAGGGCTGTGAGTCACGGGAAGAAAACCGTGTCTTGGCCGTTTAGAAGCATACCGGAGGCCGTCCAGGAGAAAATCGTACCGAGCGGTTTGCATAATTTGGCTGATTATGCCTATAGGACAATGGATAGTGCCCTGATATCCGCCTTTGTGGAGAGATGGCACCCGGAGACCAATACGTTTCATCTCCCATGCGGGGAGATGACCATTACACTTGACGACGTGTACCAGATACTGGAGCTACCAGTTACCGGTCGCGTCATGACCAAAGAACATTACAGAGATGAAAAATCGACAAAATGGTACTCGAAGATCGTCAAGTTTGTCTCAAGTAACCTTGGACTTGAGGAAACTAGTTTTACAACTCTCCCGGGCTTCAAGAAATCATATGGAATTCCTCTTTCATTTCTGGTGGAGCACTTCAGGAATATGGAATTGGATGAGGATGATGATGAGTTGGTCGACGCGATGGCCCGTGCTTACATGCTGTTCGTCCTTGGAACGGTGGGCATTTCGGACAAGTCTGGAACCTCGATACATGCGAGGTACATGCTCAATTTATTGTCCGTGGATGACTTCATCGATATATCGTGGGGTAGCGGTATTCTCGCCTATCTTTACCGCGAGCTCGGCATCGCATCCCGTGTCGGGACTAAGACAATTGCTGGATGCCAGACTCTGCTACATGTAAGAAAACTTTCAACGATTTAATCTCGTATACTTCATTTTGTTGTTTATATTTTGTGACTATTAACTTAGTAATTGAATAGGCATGGATATACGAGCACTTTCCGATGCTCAGGCGGGGTGACCAGAACCCAATCTATTTTGAACACCTTCCTAGAGTGGCTCGATGGAAGCCGGCCCAGGTGGAAACCAAAGATTGGCAAATCCTGGCTTCCATTCGTGAAGTACTTGACAATTTGGTACCAGAAGAGGTAATAAATTGGGACTAACCTTATTTTTTCATGTTAAGTTTTTTTTGCTGTTAACTGTTTTCCTATAGATATTTTGGGATCCATACCGGAATTTTTGCGAGGGGAGTCGTGCCATCCAACCAGTTTCTTTATTTCATGGCATGATCACATGCTATGATATCAAGGAGCCGTACATGCCTGATCGTGTACTTCGGCAGTTTGGCTTCGTACAAAGTGTGCCGAAGCGCACACTACAGCTGTTGGAACCTTCCCGCGGGACCCAACCATTGAATTACAAACCGGCGTATTTCGACTGGGTGACCGACTTCTACTCCGAGTGGCAAAGGCACCTGCTTGGGGAAGATGAGAGTCAACCAGTCACCCAGATGGCCGACTGCAGCGAGGACTACATGCCGTACTTTCGGCGGGTCGGACATCCTAAGTTGTTGAACCCTACAAACCCGGGTCCCGAGGCCGTAGTAGCTGTTGGAAATCTTCCTTCGAAAAACATCTTGTATGCTTCATTGGTGAAGATGGTGAGTTTCGCATTAGCAGTTAGTTTGAGATTTTCATGTTTGTAGACTAAATTCAATTATACTTTCATTTACAGTCTAGAAGGGCGAAGGAACTGGCCAAGACACTTCGGAGCGCTTGCCAAAGTGACACTAGTGTCTTGGTCGACACTAGTGCCTTGGTCGCCAACGAGCTTGAGCGCATCGACGACGAGGTTGAGTTCCCATTCATGCGTAATGCGGAGTCTCGTTCGAAGGTCCGCCATGATATGTAGTATGATTGTCTGATTGTCTGAAGTTGGGTATTTTGGATGTTGATATTTTTGGGTGTCGAACATGTTGTTGGATCCTTGTGTGTGTTGAAATATTTTTGGATGTTGATATTTTTGGGTGTCAAACATGTTGTTGGATACTTGTGTTGAAATACTTGTGTTGGTTATGTGTTGGATACTTGTGTTGAAATACTTCTGTTGGATATGCCACCCCCTGGCACAGAGAGTTTCAATTAGGACTGCCACCCCCCTGACAGTCCTATACAAAAGGAGGACTGCCAGGGTGCTGGCAGTCCTAATTGAAACTTGCTGTTACAGCAAGTTTTAATTAGGACTGCCAGCACTCTGACAGTCCTTCATAAGCGTAGGACTGCCAGGGGGGTGGCAGTCCTATTTGTGAGTCATTGAATTAATATTTGTTTGCGATTCTAAAATTTCGACAAAACTGCTAAAACGGGGGTCCAAACATCATTTTTTTGCGATTCTAAAATTTCGGAAGGCCGTCTAACGATGAAGCTGTTACTTTCAGCCTCCTCGAAGATACGCTCCTTTTGCGACAAACGGGACCTCGTTTCGACCTCCCAGTCAAAAGTTATGGCCCTCCAAAGTTTCAACTGACCATAAAATGCAGGAGAATGACCATTCTCCGTGTAAATTAACACGGAGAATGGCATTCTCCGTGTTTTTAACACGGAGAATGGCCATTCTCCGTCTTAATTTACACGGAGAATGGTCTTTCCAGTGTTAAAATACAGGAGAATGACCATTCTCCGTCTTAACTTACACGGAGAATGGCCATTCTCCGTGTAATTTAGCACGGAGAATGACCATTCTCCGTGTTAGAAACACGGAGAATGGCCATTCTCCTGTATTTTAACACTGGAATGAAACACGGAGAATGGCCATTCTCCGTGTAAGTTAAGACGGAGAATGGCCATTCTCCTGTATTTTAACACTGGAATGATTATTCTCCGTGTAAATTAAGACGGAGAATGGCCATTCTCCGTGTAAGTTAAGACGGAGAATGGCCATTCTCCTGTATTTTAACACTGGAAAGACCATTATCCGTGTAAATTAAGACGGAGAATGGCCATTCTCCGTGTAAATTAAGACGGAGAATGGCCATTCTCCGTGCTAAAACACAGGAGAATGGCCATTTATATAATAACAAGTTTCAATTAGGACTGCTAGCACCCTGGCAGTCCTAATTCAATGTAGGACTGCCAGAGGGTGGCAGTCCTAATTCACAGAATAATTCATCTAGGACTGCCACACCCAGGGCAGTCCTTCACATGTGTTGGACTGCCCTGTGTGTGGCAGTCCTAATTCACAGAACAATTCATCTAGGACTGCCACACCCAGGGCAGTCCTTCACATGTGTTGGACTGCCCTGTGTGTGGCAGTCCTAGATGAAATGTTCTGTGATCAAATCACAGAACATTTCATCTAGGACTGCCACACACAGGGCAGTCCAACACATGTGAAGGACTGCCCTGGGTGTGGCAGTCCTAGATGAATTGTTCTGTGATCAGATCACAGAACATTTTAGCAAGGACTGCCACACACAGGGCAGTCCAACACATGTGAAGGACTGCCCTGGGTGTGGCAGTCCTAGAAAAGACAACACCTGGATAAAAGTAACACACATGTATGACACACATGTATAACACCCAAAACACACAAAACACACATGTATAACACCCAGATAAAAGACATATAACACATGGATAAAAGTAAGAAACATATATTGGACTTCATATTTCATAGTTTAATGTATACAAAAGCGGTACTCTATAACCAAAATGCCAAAAAGTATACAAAAGTGGTCCTCCATATAACACATTGATACTCAGTCGATTTCGACGTCACAGTGGTCTGCAGGTAAGTCTCTTGGCTCCTCAAACTTCAACAACTTCTTACAATGGTCGATTTGATGATCGAAAGGTGTGGTCCAAGCTCTGGCTTCGACCGGTGCTCTTTTGTACCAAACTGTTGAAGGTGGAGGAATCGGAGAATGACCGATCATCTTCAGTATGACGAAGTGGTCACCGATGTGACCTATAGTACATATGTTAGAATGTCCGTGGTCCGGCGGAGGTGCGCACATCGGAAAGAATGTTTCTATATTACGAGAGGTATCATGTATCTATTGGCAAATAAATAGCCGGCAGACGGGACTGACATGTAGTGGTCTGTCCCGGTAACACTGTCGGTGCAAGGGATACTTAACAACAAACTTGCAACCGTTTCTTCGCTTAGGAGACGGGAGTAGAATGGAAGACGAGTCTCTAACTCCTCGTACAGCTCCTGCCTCACCCGTCTCCATCCGTCTTTGACATCATAACCAAGATGTCTTGCAAGCACATGGAATCCACAATGGCCATCACCGGGGACATCGACAATAGACCAAATGTATCGGCGAAGCTCAGGTTGGAATTTATCAATATACAAACTCAGTGTTTGGCTTGCAACGGTATCTTCTCTTGGGCGGTCCGTTTTATCCATTTTTCGGCGAATGACAAGCTTCCCCTTCCGTGCGGGCGGAGCTTGCTGTAAGCTTCGTTCAACATGCTCAAAGTGCGATGGATCTCTCCTAGTTGACTCCAGCCTTCTCTTCTGTGAAATAGTCAGTCTTGTTTGAGGCCTGCCTTTAGGATTGGAAACAACGGTCGGCTCATGCATTGTAGTAGTGACCGGACATGCAATTTCTTGTATTTTAAGCTCAATGGACTGCCGCTCCGCTGCTACTGAGGCTAACCACCTTGCGTGGAGAAGTTTCAGTTGTGGCAAAGAGAAGAAATCATCGTCCGTCTTCACGACAGGCATCATAGACAACTGCCTCCAACGTTGATCGACTGCTTCTACTGGAATAGGAATGGATTCACGGCGATATTCATTAATCTGATGTGCACAAGGGAGGCCCAGTGTATGTCGATGTACACACCCGCAAACTTGGGGATCAAACTCGACATCCTTCGACCTTTCAATCTCATCACATATTAATGTCAATGCCATGTGTGATACCACGCGAACTAAAGCATCTAACAGTACATTCTTTCTATGCTCATGCTTCACTATATTTAAGCTCATCTCAAATGATGCCTTAATTTCATTCACCGTCCGGTCTACCATAAGATGTATAGCTTGCCAAACAGAGACAAAGTTGCCGAGAGATGATTTTAGTTGTCTCTTCACTACAGAGTGTGCTCCTTCGACACGGTTGGTAGTTGTCGTGCCGTAATGCTTCACCAAATTCGTCCATGCTAAGACGAAGTGTTCTTTGTGCGGTTCAAGCCATGTATCTTTGATGTATGAAATGCATGCCGGCTCCCTCGCCTCCCACTTTTCCTTGAACATGTACCATGCGGCATCGTAACTGTCAATCGTAGAGGCTCGCCACACACAATTCCAGTCATTGGAGAATTCTTGAAAATTTTGCATGTCAATTTTACCTTCCTCCTTCTGAAACTTCAACTTACATTAGGCTTCAATATTACGATTGACATGCCAAGTGCATAGCAATGTATCCGCTTGAGGAAAAACAATGCGAATAGCATTAATTAGGGCATACTCTCTGTCGGTCACAAGAACTGACGGCTCTGTATGACCGGTGTAGAGTGTTTTCAGTTTCTCCAATGCCCATGTGTAGTCTTCAAGTTTTTCACTCTTCATGAAGCAAAATGCCACCGGGAATGTTTTCCGAGTAGAGGTGAATCCGACAATATGAAGGAGAGGCATCTTGAACTTGTTGGTCTTGTACGTGCAATCAAGGACTAACACATCGGCAAATGACCTGGCCAGTGTGTGGCAGTCCGGATGAGCCCAAAAGATTGAAATAACTTCCTTACTCTGGGGATGTGTTCTATGGAACTCAACGTAATGATTATCGGCAAGCAACTTCAGCACTTCTTGCATCGCCATTCTTGATTTGGTCCGGACAGCATTCGAAGAAGATAGGGCGTTGTATATTGACCTCATCGTAGACAAGTTCTTCTCATCTTCATGCCGTATGACTGAATATATTTGTCTCGGTGCAACACCGGAAATGGACAAGTCTTCGGCTATCTTCTTCTCCGTAGGGTTCAACCGTCCGACATACGGATGACCCAATAGTGTCTCGGAAATCTCATGATTGTGGGTTCCATTCTTCACTTGTACTGACCACTTCCATTCTTCTTCTTTTCTAATCTGGATCTTGAATGGACAACCACATTTTCTCGTTCCAGCTTTCTTTCTTGGAACTTTATTTTGGATAACTGTGTCTTTCTTGTGCGATCTGAATACACCACCTCGTTCACAGCCAACCATCAGACTTTGTCGTCCCGGGCGATTTCGGGCCGATCTGGATATCACTAGAACCAACTTGTTTTTCCGTCCGACTTCTCGACACCATTGTACCGCATCGTCGCTTGATTGAAACGAAAGATCGGTCCAAAATAAATGCCCTACATCGATTGCAATTGGAGCATGTACCGCAACCTCGGAAGATCGCAAGTCCTACAATATAAGTTAAAAGTCAAAACTAAACAACTACATAAAACGTATTATTACTTATAGAGGAGTCTGTACTTGGTCACAAGCTGAGACACTTTAAGCGTATCTGTCTGCAACATATAATCCTTAGTTCTCTAAAATTTAGTTATAAATGTAATATAGTTGCTACTTGAAACTAACATCATAATGTCCAGACACAAACGGTGGTGAACCCATAAATAGTGAAATTCTTGCTTAGTCGTACATTAAGCTTACAATCAGTTTCAATTTTAGATATAAAGAAATGTTAACGTAGTATTATATGGTTGGTTCTGGTGCTATGTTTTTACTTTTCAACCTAGTGAGTGAAAAGTGAGAATTTAACTTTGAAAGCTTTGTAATAGTTCAATGGAAGATCATGTGTTAGCATGGGATTGGAAGATATAAACGAAGAAGTCAATTTTAACTGTAAATCCTTTCGTTGCAAGGAACATGCTTGATTACTAGGTGTTCTCTTTGATGTTTTACATATTCTCTGTTGTAAATCCTTTCGTTGCAAGTCAATTTTTCATATTTCTTTGTCACTTTTCCTTGGACACAGAGGACTGCCACAAATGTGTCAGTCCCTCACAAATACAGGGCTGCCACAGATGTGGCAGTCCTATTTATGTGAAGGACTGCCACATCTGTGGCAGTCCTATATTTGTGAGGGACTGCCACATTTGTGGCAGTCCTCTGTGTCCAAGTCTAATTTTTGACCCGAAGTAAAGTTCAAGTGTCGTTACCACGAGTGTTTCCGATGCTTCAAAGTGTTCTTTGGAAGTTGTGGGAGGAGAGTATCCAGCATTTGATGGTCCGGGTTGTTCCATTTTCTATTTTTTTTCTACATTAAACACAAAATTCAACTTTTATATGTAAAATTTAGGTTAAAACTTAAAATATTACACAAAAATAAATTCGACGACTTACAAATTAATGGGAGAAGTGATTGACACTGTATTCTACCAAAAATTTTAGGTTGGGGGACAATTTCACCTAGCTAGGGTTAATTATAGGTTTATAGGAGGAGAAAAAAAAAGAGTGGAGGAAGAGAAGTAGTGGAGGGAGGAAGAAAGAGAGAGATGAACCAATCTAAAATGAACTTGGCTTATATAGTATTTTTTGGGCTGCCCCCCTAGTAAAAAAACTCAATGGCAAACTTGTAATTTTTTGGAAAAAATTTTGGGTTGCCCCTTAGTAATTGTGGAGGTGCCCCTAAAAAAAACCTAAAATTATCGTACTTTTTCGAGTGCATGGCACTTGCATTTAGGGTCTGTTTGGTATCAAGAATTTTGAGCAGGATTTTAAGTTCGTCACGAAAGTGGAACTATATCCTCAAAATCTCTTGTTTGGTAATAAAGATTTTAGGAGATAGGATTTTTCTACACAGTTCTTTGCAGTTTCTGTCCCCTGTAAAAATTACTCAATTATCTGTTTCCTACATCCTCTCAAAAAGAGAGGATGTGGGTTGGAACTGGCTGTGGCAAACGGCTGAGGCCACCGACGCCGACCAATCGGACGGTGGAGACCATGGACGCCACCGACAGTCGGTGGCCATCGACGCCACCGACTGTGGAAGTGGGATCGAGCGGAGGTGGAGGTGAGGGAATCGTAGATCGGGAGAAGGCGGAGGAGTTAGCGAAAATGAGGCACCGGAGATCAGCCGAAAGTCAAAGTCGGAGACGTCGGCGGTGGAGGCTGTTGATGCTCTTGCTCCTTGACATGAAGAGAGCTTGCTCTCAACATGCCTAGTAAAGTTTAGTCCCAAACGGAAAGTGCACCATGAGTTATCTCAACATATATACTTGTATGTGTTGTTGGGATATGCACACGGGGTGGTGACCCTAAGGAGGGAACCATGTGGGTGATTTTACTAGGAGGTAAGGATAAGGCTCCAAGTTAAGCATTCATGCTTTTTGCTCTTGGAAAATTAATTTCCATTGGAGCTAAGCCCCGTAGGGGATTAGCGACTCGGAATCGGACTCAGGCTCATGGACTCATGTGGTGTTTTGTTGGCACACTTTAAACTTTGCACGTCAGCATCGTCGCTAGGCGCATAGTGCGCTTAAGTTGCGCGAGCCTCTTGTGTCACACCCCGCTCCCGTAGGAGCGATCGTCCTCGCTAAGGCGTGATGCCGCACGAGCCTATATTGAGCTCGTGCAAGGCAGTTTCATAACGGCCGATTACAGCGGCTGTGAAGGGGTCGTCGCACAGAAGTCCCAAGCAGAAACATAGAACATGCAGCAGAATTTAGAAGCAAAACACAAGTTATTCAAAAAGTGCTCTTTATTGATATTGAACAATAAGATTAAAATAGGGTGCAAGGCAATGATTACAAGTCTCTCAAGCTCACTTTTCTCTCATTTGACAAGTCACTCTGCTTTCTCTCATCTCTCGATACAATGCTTGAGCCAGCGAAAGCTTCGGAAGGAAATGTCCATACATTATGTCCCGTATAAGTCTTGACTCCACGCGGCCACACACTTCGAATCGCCAAGGAACTCCGTGCCTTAACGCATCCAAGTGAGCTCCATGCCACGAGCTTCTACCTGTGCCTGCACATGAAAACTGTGTGGGTGTCAGTACTCAACTGTACTGGTGGAGTGAGCTCCTCGCCCGCCCATACAAAATCGACACGATCATTTAGTTTGTGCAGCTTAATCCCTTTTGATTGTCTTGCTAGTCTTGCCTTAGTATCGATTTTAGGACAAAGACGTCTTGGCCTATACTTGGCGACGCAACGACAGGGTCATGCCATACTCTATTCGTGACTTCAATACATATTCGAGGTAGTGCCTCGCCGAGTAGAACTTATGCAACTCGGTCGTGCCAAGACTCTCAATTCTTTCATGTGCCTCTAGACCATTCTCGTGCCAACGACGTCAAGGGGATGACTCGTGCAGGTCGTGCCAGTAGACATGATTTTGCCTTGATATCGAGACCGTGCCTCCCAAGATCAACCCGACTTAACCAACTTGCCTTACGGCCCTTCCTGACTTAACTCGAGACGATGCCACATTCATGCCGAAGCACGTATCCTTGTTATAGCCAAATCTTAGGCTCCAGAATGGTACTGCAATCGTGCACACCCTAATCTGTGCCGATTCAAGGTTTGTGCTTGCTATAAGAGTAACTTGACAACCCAACTCGTAATCTACTAGTACTCGACGCAATCCAAAGGCATACACGTGGATAGCCGCTCTTGCCGACACATCTATATGAGTGGTCACTAGCAATGTCAAGCTATCCTGGATCTTTTGCATACGGTGACCATTCGCGTGGCAAGGTACGAGCTCCCACCGAATGACCCACAACCTATATTGTAACGGTTCACTTCAATCGAGTCGTACCATCGATGAAGGCCATACAATATCTGTAATTCCTCCTAGGCCGACACAAACCCGGCGCCCCGGGATTGCTCGAGGAATTTTGCCCTTGCGCGCAAGTTGTCCAATGACCATGCAAGACTCAAACTCGATCTATCAAGTCCTTCCTTATTCATGACCATGCTTTCCACCTTTCTATCGAGACTCCCAAGTAGCGGGACTGATCTCGCATGATTCCTTATCGAGACTCCCAAGTAGCGGGACCGATCTCGTGAACTTTCTTATCGAGACTTATCGAGACTTCCAAGTAGCGGAACCGATCTCGCGTGCTTGCTTATCGAGACTCACAAGTAGCGGGAACGATCTCGCGTAAATGAGACTTATCGAGACTTCCAAGTAGCGGGACCGATCTCGTGTGCTTTCTTATCGAGACTTGTCGAGACTCCCAAGTAGCGGGACCGATCTCGGTGACAACCAGTCGCGTGGACTTTCTTTGTCCTTGGCATGCTTTTTACTAAACTGATCGTGGCTCGTGCCTTAGACAGACCATGTTTTCTAGGCGACACTATCGCTTAAGTCATATACTTTATATGACGAGCCTTGTTCTCGTGGGACTATGTGTCTTGGCAACCGCAGGAAATAAGGGACAATGCTTGCTATGACTTCGATAGTCCAGCACAATTCTCGTCTAACTTATTCGGGCAATGACTTGACGAGCAAAAGCTGTGCCAAGCTTCGTATCAAGGGAACGTGCCGTGCACGCGTTCGACTTGAACAACCAAGTTCTAGGGTGCCTAGACTTAAGCCACAAGCCGTGCAACATGACTTAAACCATGGGACGGACGAAGGCTATGCCAAACCTTGGACGGCGGGACCGTGCATGCTTTATCAAGCATTCACGCGGGCGACGCCTATGACTTAGGCTAATTTGAGTGTTGTGGCAACTTAGAAACTTAGGCCAACTTCCTTCTCCCAAGCCATGGGACGAAGGACCGAGTGTCATTTTGAAAGCACGCTGAGCCGACTTCTAAGCAGACCGTGGGACCTTTTTCCATATTCTAATACATTCCGACCCGTCGGAATTATTTTCTTAACTATGTGGATGCGTCTCATTTATTATCAAGCCTAACTTGTGTAAGTTGAAAACATGCGAGTTATTATGTGAAGGCTAAGACGAGGCAAGTTCATCGAAACTACCCCACTTGAGCGATTCTTCGAGCAACCGTTGCAAGGCTAAGTTCGAACGTCGTCGGCGTTTTGCTTCCTCCGATTGACCGAGCGGGACGGGGCACTGCATCATACATCACTCAGAAAAAGTTTTATCCTCGAAACTAACTGAGTACTTACTTTTGGACCACTTTGATCCAAGGACTCTCGTACACACTCCGCCTACGCATTTCTTCGATTTCGAGCCATGCTTGCACTATTATCAATCTTTCCTCTTTAACACGATTTCAAATCCTCGACACTTTTCCATTCCTATCACTTGGTTGGATCGTGTACGCATTCCAGGCGTCCCCAAAATACATGCATTTCAGCCAAGCCGCATGATAGAGAATTCGTCATTCTCATTCGAGTCGCAACGTGCACATATTCAGGCATCCCTGAAATATATGCATGTCAGCCGAATCTCGTGAGGGTTATTCCTATATTCTTGATTCACTCTATCCATCCATACCAATCCTCAAGATCAATATTTCGATTGCTAACTCTTGAAACAGGGCGTCTCGCCTAACCGCTAGGCCAATTCTCAAGGCTAAGTCAATGTCAGGATTGGAATCATATTTCTCCAACAATAATACCAATACTGACCCCAATCCTAGGGTCAAACCAAGGTCGATAATACAGGATTTTCTACCCAAACTCGCATCACTCAAATTTCTAAACATCGAGCACGATCACCTAATTCGCATCAAGTCATTCGTTGCGCGGATTCGAATCCGTTCAAATCACCAATTTGTATAGTCTATTCCTTCTGACATGTCGACATAATTTACATATCCATTCTAACCAATTCATGTATTCGATCATGAGGTCGTCTAGCACAACAACTTGTCACGCCCCAATCTCTCGCAAGTTCGATTATCTACGTTGGACATGAATCACCATGCCACATTTTTGCAGGATAATCGTCCTCATTGACGCATAACTCTTGCTTTAGTCTAGACTAATTCATTCTCGATACACGGATTGGACCTACTCAATCCTCAAGTTCAATCGTCGTCCAGCACACTGAGTCATTCTCGAGTCCACCTTCGCGTCAAACCACAAGTCGAAGCAATCAAATTGCCACACCATGCAATTTCGATCACCCCCGTTGTATGAATCACCATACCAGCGCTCACGCGAAGTGATCGCCCTAATCGGCGTGACGCATGTGTGAGGCTGGAGTTGTGCTCGTATAAGACAAGAACGTCAACGTTGTGGTTATCGTCGAAGCAATCCAATCCAAATATTTTATTTTCATCCAAGCCAAGATCTTAGTTCGACAGTCCGTTTGTCATTCGTTCGACTAGAAAATCCTTGAGCCAAGTCTATCTTTTCCTCAACACATTTCAATATCCCGAGTATAGGATCCATCGGTACAATGATATTTCACACGATCATCATTCCGCGAATCACAGTAACCCGAGTTATCGCACATCGATCATTGATACGCCTCAATACCATCGACGATGTACGTAACCAGACGATCTTCCTTTGCAACGAATTTTGAGTCGTACAACTGATACTATTGTCCGAATTGGATATACCCTAATTCCATTCGATCAAAACTGAAATTACAAGTACGATCCTCTAGGCTTCCTCGATCAAGACATTTACTTTTATTCATCATTCCGAATCATTTTTCTGACTCGTGTTACCCATTCACAAGTTGTCCGAATGACATCTCGTTCGGGACATTCAAAGTCACGACCAACTAAGCTTGACGCATTCTAAGGCTTTGCGCGATCGCATCGCCTCGCCGACATACTCGTTGTTACTTCTAATCCTCAATTTTACTCGAATGATTTCCAAGACAGACCATACACCACTCAGGATTCGAGCCATCCGATCTAGTCCTCAATCACGTTCGTATTATTCGCTAAAACATCTTTCAGATTCGTTCGATAAATCTCTAGCGTAATCGCTCATGTCGTCTCGACGTACTAAGTCATTCGCACTATTCCTCAAAATCTAAACCAATCTTCTATGTACGCCTAAGCTTTAGTTCGATAACATTTTTATCGATATACACTCTAAGTGTATCTCCGTTCCCGACCGAACGATACTTAATATCGTTCGCAGCTCGTTTGCACCATAGAGTCTAGGTGCACGACACGCGACACAACTTAGCCAAAAGGCCGTGTGCATAGCCATCCCGTACGGACTATACTCTGATTCTGCACGCTCATTTGCTAATGTCGACGTAGGACTATTCAGGCACACATGCGACTTACTAACTTTAGCATATGTTTTCTATCAACTCAAGTTTTACACTATCTGGCACAAAGGCCATCGTCTACCGATGCGTTCGATTGAACACTTGTAGGAGCTTTTGGAAATATTTAGACTTATTGTATGGACATGCCGTGGGACATTTGAGAGAGAGCGCACACTTCTTTTTCCATGAACGATCTTTCGAAACTGAAGATTCAACTTGAAGTCCAAGGACGTAAAGTCGTGCTCTGATACCATTATGTCACGCCCCAATCCCGCAGGTGCGATCGTCCTCGCTAAGGCGTAATGCCGTATGAGCCTAGATTGTGCTCGTGCAAGACAGTTTCATAACGACCGATTACAGCAGCTGCGACGGGGTCGTCGCTGTTACGGCCCGTACCCTTATGAGGGGTACGAGCACGTGGGTACGTCCAGCCTACGTCGTAGTATCGGTAGTAGAACGCTGTATATAACGTCTGTAAATACTACGACTAACAATATAAAGGTACCTGTACAGTATATACTCTCCGAGTGGAGGTGACATAGCAATACAGTCTCAATCACATGATAAAACTAAGGTAGATAGCTCAGAAGGAAATACATATGATAAATGAAAATAAAAATAAGTCCAGTGTCCGACACAAGCCCAGATATATACATAACACGTCAGGGTCTCAAAATATAACATAGAAAACTACAGTCTGAAAGCTAGCTGGATCGCAGTCCAGTCAAACCTAGCTAAAAAGATCTAGACAGAAGTACTATCATCCACTGGCTCCAAGGGTGTCAACTGGTCGCAGTCTACGTCCTGATTATACCCATAGTAGGTAAAGCAGTCCGTATCTATGTCATCTAGATATATCATAACGGTATCCTGTCAGGAAAATGAACGATTACAACGCTGGCAACAAATTTCATAGTAATGACAAATGCTCTAACATATCAAGATGTAAGTATAACAGGATATGTAAACTGGAAATCATGTCAGGATAAATCATACAAGAAAGTAAGCTGAACTGTAAATCATGTAACTGATGTAATAAATATAAAAGTGCCTCGAATATTATAGCATAATGTGATCGGTATGGGTCAAGAATCAGGCTTCCAGCCGACCGGCTACAAGTACGTGGACTCGGCCCGGCCGGGATGGCAAGCTATGGAGCAAGTAGTAGCACAGGTCAGGCTATACCCATCGTGAGGTGAGGGTATAGCTATGATAGAAGTAGTAACTCAAGGTGGGCATTGATCATACTATCTATAAAATTCCCCATCCCTGAATAGTACACGAATCCGGACATAACACGTCATGACGCAGGATTTCCTAAGAGGGGAGCAAGTCCTCTTCAGAAATCGGCATCAATACAAGTACATGAATCAAAACCAAGCAAGTACCAGTATCCCAAGAAATCCAGGAATGACATCTTATGACAGGAATCCGACAATACTAGTCCGTGCATCAATGTGTCGAGAATCAAGTAAACACTATAACTGAACTGGTAGAGAAGAAATCAAAACAAGTAACTGCTATCAGAGAATGTACTCGCCTGCTGTCCTGAGCTGTGGGGTATATCAATGCTCAGAGTGGTAAATCAGAGACCTAAAGATGAGATATCGCATGTTAATTTAGGTTTAACAACGTTAAGAATGATTTACAATGAATGATATGAGATCTAGGTCAAACTAGGTCTCACTGAGTCACACTAAGTCCTGTCAAGTCAATCTAGGTCAAATCAAGTTATATCAAGTCAATCTAAGTCGACTCTAGGTCATACCAGTCATCGCAAGACAAAGCAAGTCAAAGCAAATCAAACGGGGTCAAGAGTTAGCCTACAGTTGACTTTTGGTCAACTGGTCAACTCTGGTCAACTCTAGGTTAACCCTAGGTCAAACTGGTCAAATATTGACCAACAGTTGACTTTTGGTCAACTAGTCAACTCTAGTTTGGATTTGGTTAAATCTAGACAAAGTGTTGACTCATGATTGACTTTTGGGTAAAAAGTCAACTCTGGGTCAACCGAGCCAAAATCAGTCCAAATATGACATTTGTAGGGTGTACCTAACAAGTCACCAAAATTTCAAGTCAATCCGAATACCCGAACCCCGTATTTTAAATTTACCCGATTACCCCTTAAAACATTTACCCTTAACTATTCTAACTTGACGCCAAGTGGCCTTCCCTTAGGAATTTCACTCCGGGCTTCCTAGGGTAGTAGGGTACTAGCCTATACAACCATTACCTACCAAGTGCCCTAGGGTAAGTGGACATCCAGTCCATCTTACGGTCCGTATCGTCCGTTTACCCGTTATCTTGAATATCTCAAGATACACAATGGTACGGTGCGATACCCTTCTCCTAATCCCACATGCAACCCCGATTTCCACCTAGGAGTCTACCCATAAAATCTAATTCACATTAGCTAGGCCCCCTTCAAGTTTCGACGCGTTCTGAATCACGGAACTCAAAATCACCACTTCACTAAATTCTAAATCACTCCACTCACACACTCTCAAACTCACTTTTTCCACTCCACCTAGGACTAGTTTTAGGGGCTAGTTTAGTGGGTTTGTGGAAGTATAAATGGAGTATGTATATATATGTATATATATTGGTATACACATAGGTATATATATTAGGGGGTTTATGGGGCAAATTGGGGCTTGTTTGGGGGTGCTACTGCTGCTTGCTGCTGCTGCTGCTAATGTTGCTACTGCTGCTGCTGAGTTGGGGGGGGGGGGGGCAGCAGCCCCCCTAGCTGTTGCTATTTGCTAACTTCTTCTTCCCCTCTCCTCCCCTCTAATTCCCTTCCATTCTCCTCTCTAATCTCCTCTATAATTCCTCTATTCTTCCTCTCAATCTCTCTAATATATATATAATTCACACACACATACAAATTCTCATTCCCTCCCCTTCCCTCCCCTCTCTACACATACAAGTATACACACACATATATATATATGATCACACACACACACACACACACACACACACACACACACACACACACACATATATATATATATATATATATATATATATATATATATATATATATATATATATATATATATATATATATATATATATATATATATATGGACACACACACACACACACACACACACACACACACACACACATATATATATATATATATATATATATATATATATATATATATATATATATATATATATATATATATATATATATACATATGTGAAACCCGCAATTTTCTAAATTATTTTAAATCATTTAGTTGTGTGTTTGTGAAGTTAATATTAATATTATTAAATCATTGAAATGTAAAATTCTTTTCAAAAATATTTAAACACGAATTTTTGATTGTCAGCCCAGACCTGAACCCGAATTGAAACATAAAGCATTTAAAAAAAATTAATTTAGTTGTCATTCATATCATTATTTTAGCCACATGTTAGAAGCCCGGAATTAATTGAGTTTTATTTAAGCCTTTAGCCCACAACTTATTATTACTTAAAACCATTAAATCATTTTTAGAAAAGCCTTTATATTAAAAGCCCAAGCTTCTAAAGCCCAAACCCAATAAGTTGGCTTATATCCATACCCATTTAGCTTATATACCCATTAAGGCTATATTTTAATCCATTAGTTTTGAGAGAGAAGGAAACTTTCCATTCTCTTCATTCTCCTTACTGTTGGTTCTTCGAGAGTTACCAAAGACTCTTCGGGAGCTTGGCCGACCCTAGGCCGATCGCCTCCCTAGGGGTGAGTAAAGGTTCGGTTCGGTTGGAACCGATCCGATTTTCAGAAAACCGACCAAACCGAAAACCGCATTTCTAAAAACCGAAAACCGAACCGGTTTTATAAAAGCCGAACCGAACCGAACCGAGTTAAAACGGTTCGGTTTATTCGATTTTCGGTTCAGCAGACTCCAAAAACAAAGTGATTGTTCAAAGTCAATTAAGGAGGAAAAAAAAGTCGGAGGAAGAAAAAAAAAGTCGAAAATTCATCCGAGAGAAACAATCCCTCACCAAAAAGCTCTAATTTGATCCTCCAGAGTCCAGATCAGATCAGTATCAAAAAAAATAATGAATCTTTTGAAAGGGAATGAGAAAATGTGAATTTATTTTGATTACTAAAAGTTAGTAACCATTTTTCTCAGGTATCATGATATCATCCTTTGAATCAGATTGCCATTTTTATGTCATGTTGGCTTCTAGCCTACGGGATGAAACAAGTAGAGATGTAGAGTATCATGACCGATTGAAGTACAATAAACCAAAACTAATCACAATCATATGTAAATAGCACAGTTTATCCAAAAAAAAATAGAGAACAAATAGACCTCATGTATCATGACCTCTTGATCCGACTTCAAAATCAACAAATCAACCCAAAGAAAATCTGGAAAAAAAAATCAAAGAAAAATACTAAACAGACCTGATGAAGACGGACGGCATGTGCGCGCGTGCTCCTCCGTGGACAGCGGTGGGGACAAGTCGCCGGTGCCTCGCGGCCTCGCCCGCCTCATGTTCCTCCGTGGACAGCGGTTGGGGTCAAGCCGTCGGTGCCTCGCGGCCTCGACGTTGAGGACGAGATGGGGAAAATGGGGAGGAATCAACGCGCACGAGAGAGAGAAAGAGAGTCGACGTTGAAGTTGAAGAAGAAGAGGAGTTAGGGTTCCCGTTCTTCATCCGAGAGAGAGGAGGCGGCTAAATTTTTTTGGGTTAGGGCTGTTGGGGGCGGAATCCGCGTGAGTGAGAGAGAGAGAGAAAGGGACAGAGAGGCGGCTATTGGGTTAGGGCTGGCTGTTGGGTCTGAAAAGAGTGGAGAGAAATATATATGGGAGAGGGTTATTCGGTTTTCGGTTCGGGTCGGGACCCGTTTCCCAAACCCGAACTCCGAACCGAAAACCGTTTTTTATATTAGTAAGAACCGAATTTCGACCCGTATGTTTAAAAACCGACCCGAACCACTATTTTCGGGTCGGGTCGGATCGGTTTCGGTTGGAAAACCGATAATTGCTCACCCCTACGCCTCCCCGTAACCTCCGGCAACTCCTCCTTTCCTTTCCGAACGGCCGTGGCTCTCCAACTTCGGTAACTCCTTCCCCTTTCTTCCTATATAAACCACCATTTCTCACCACCATCTTCACCACCATCTCTTCCCAAATTCTCCAAGCCCTAGCCTTCCCCCACCCCATCCCGGCGAACCCGACCTCTGGCCGGCGCACTCCTTCCGTAGCCGGCGCCCCGTCGCCCGCCGTTTCCGGGCCGCCCGACCCCCTCCTGTGCGAGTGTCCGGCCCCGTTACGCTGCTGACCGGTGTTTCTCTGTCTCCGGCGAGCTTCCGAACGTGACCCGCTGTCCGATCCATTCCCGAGAATTATCCCGCGGCTCCCCGACCAACGAATATTGGGTAATTTCTGTGTAATCACAGTAGTTCGTCCCTCCCTGGTGTCTGTGATGATAATTTTGGTCCACAAATTTCTTTGGAAATTTGGTTTTCGGTTGCGTGCTTGGTTTCGGAAATTTTCGAAACCACTGTTATATGTTATTTATGTGGTTTTCTGGATTTCTGTGTGTTCTGTGGTTTCTTTGAGATATTTCGGAAATTTCGAGGGAGTTGGAAATGATTTCTGGAATTTTCGGGTTAGTTCTGATGGTTTGGAATTTTTCGAGGAACTTTCGGAAGAGTTCTGTTGGTTGCTGTGATGTTTCCAAGATGGTTTCAGAATTTCCAAATAGTTTCGGGTTTTCCGAATACGTCTCGGGAACGTAATTTTTCTGTATATAAATTCATATATATTTGGTTCTCTTGATTCGGGACTTATATTGGAGTTTGTTGGCAAATTTCTCAGTTTTTGGGTTGACCGAAAATAGAGGAAGTGCTGCCGGATTTTTCTATAATATCTAAATATGATTTTAAAAAAATGGTTTTTCGGAAAAGAATATTATTTTGA
This sequence comes from Iris pallida, assembly GCA_029216955.1. Lineage (NCBI taxonomy): Eukaryota > Viridiplantae > Streptophyta > Magnoliopsida > Asparagales > Iridaceae > Iris > Iris pallida. Next base: position 2,706,511 of record JANAVB010038620.1, on the reverse strand, counting down.
ATTTTGGGCGATGACCGTATTGGTCAATGGGCCCTGACTAAGTGCAAACGAAACCGGTTTCACCCGGACGTTGAGGCATTAGCCTATATGACGATTGGACCAATATCTGAGACTCATTATTAAATTTATTTTAATTTAATTGTAGGATTTTTAGAGACTAACAAATGTCTTCTTCTTATTTAAATTTATGTAAAAAGGTCTGTAATAGGGCATAAGCCCATTTGTTTATTCCTGCTGTGAGAAAGTGTAATAGCTTAGGTGTTATTTTGTTTTCTTTTATTCTCTGGTTGATTTTCTGTCATGAGAACGTAGTATAAAATAATAATTATTTATTTTATTTTAAAAAGAAAAATAATAAATGTTTTGTCACTTAGAAGTTAAGTTGTAAAATTTTTAAATAGAAACTCATGTATTTCTCATTAAAAAGAAAAATTTTAGTTTTATATTTATAGAATACTAAGTTTTTCCAAATAAATCAATAAATACAATTTTTCTAGAAATTAAATATAAATTGATGTTTCATAATTATAACGCACCGATAATCGCGTTTTGTTTGTGTTAGCTAAATAAAGATTAAAATTGACTAGGACAAATTAGAGATTGAAACAAGCACATCGAGTATGGCAATTTTGGAATCTAAGACCGACTTCTCGATTGTAGGATTTTGATGACAAATCTGAAATTCAATCTCGGAGTCATTACCCTCATTCCAGTCAAAATCAAGGAAGTACAGTTTGTGGTAGTTTACAATTATTTAGTAATAGTTTTATTGCAAATTTAAACCACGAGGCAACACGGAACTCTCTCTGAGAGCATTTACTGTTTAACTGTTGGGTACTGGGGGAGTAGTGTAATGAGTATGACCACATCCAAAATAGTATAATGACTGTGTTAGCTTACCCCTCATACACACGGGGATAAGCCATATCGTATCAATAGGATACAACTGTACAACCCAATCCGGTCATATTCATTGCCTATTCACATCACACTGTGTTAACTGCTGGAAAACTATTTATTTCAACTTGTTTAAAAGTGCATAATTTCATTATTATTTTAATTGTTAAAATATCATGAATTGTACTTTGCTCCCTCCTGACTGGAGACTATATTTTTAGGTCCTATAGATGATGCAGAGCTACTGATTAGTAGCTATTATGATCCTGAGTTGTATCCAGTTGCGCTACCAGATGATGCTGGACTTGGAGATGACGAGTCTACTTATTAGCTGTTGTTATTTACTATTTTCAGTTGTTGTTATTGAAAAAGACTATTTATTTTATCAGTTGTAATTTTGTTGGACAAGTTTTCATTTATCGAAATATTAAAGTTGTGGCAATTAGTCTGTGTTGTTGATTACCTGCATGAGTGATACAGCTTACTGCCGCCGTCTCAACAACGGTGCAGGCTGGACATGATCCGATTCGACCCAAGAAATTGGGACCGGGTCGTGACAACATATGAACACACTCACACACACACATAAATGAAGTTTAAGAGTGCCTAACCACTTAGATGCAAATTCTAATTTAGTCTAGAAGTGTCCAAATTTGGGAGAAACTCAAGGACACAATCACAAATCCTAACTTTTCCTAGGACACTCCAAACGGACTCAAACTTGACACGAGTAGGGACACAACTATGGAAATCAATCCTACATGGTCCAACCTAGATTACATGATGAAAAGAATAGATTAGAGGATAGGTTGTACATATCGGGAGATGGATTCCCGATTCGAAAGTCCTCCGACACGGCACCGACACGATGAATTGTTTAGGACACACCCACTTCACTTTTTGCTCCCGAAAGCTTGAAGAAGCTTCACTTGGGGTAGAGGAAGACTTGTATGGAAGAATATTGGAAAGAGGAGAATTTTTTAGAGATGATTTCTAGGAAAAACCTATTCTAACTTTTGAGAAAAGCTTGGAGAAGAAGAAAAAGAAGAAAATTTGAAGTGGAAGAAGAAGAAAAGGGAGAGGGGGTGGCCGGCCAATAAAGGGGGTGTATGGGCACTTGTTAATTACAAGTTTGCCCCTTCTATAACTTACATGCTAAGTTATCATCCTAGTTTGGTTTTGGGATTAGGTAAAACTAAATAAAAATCATAATTAAGCTTAAATACTCATGGGAGACTAGTCCAAACTCCCAAACCTAAAAGTTAAGTTTGGGTGGGCCATGGCTAATTAACATGTTAAATACAACTCAAGTCAAAATTCTTCGGAGTCCCGAATTAACTCGGAATGCGATGAAATTCGAACCCGACTCCTATAATCATTAAATATTAATATTCATGAAATAAAATTCCCAAAAATATTCTAAAATGGAAATTTACCATTTTACCCCTAACTTGGAAAAGTGAGGGTGACAAGTCTATCCACCTTAAAAAAAACTGTCCTCGAAAATGAAGACAACAAGCACAGGAAATCACAAACAGAAATAAAAGAAATAGATTTATACCTCAGGGCGCGAAAAGAGAAGGGAAACGCTCCCGCATGTCGTCCTCCATCTCCCAGGTAGACTCACATGGAGAGTGATGTCTCCATGCAACCCGAACCAAGGGTATGACCTGGTTCCGGAGCACCTTCTCCCTGCGATCCAGAATCTCCACCGGTTGTTCTGGATAGCTGAGAGTAGGTCCCACCTGTATCGCTGAATGGTCCAATACATGGCTAGGATCTGCCACGTACCGCCTCAGCTTAGATACATGAAACACGTTGTGCACTCCCTCGAGCCTAGTAGGCAAGTCCAGTCGGTAGGCTACTGCACCGATCCTCTCTATGATGGTGAAAGGTCCGATGTAGCGCGGACTGAGCTTCCCACCGCCGCCAAAGTGAATCGTGCCACGTGTCTGGGATATCGTCAAAAACACCATGTCACCAACCTAGACATAAGACAAAACTCAGCACATAGCTAACAAACAATCACAAACAACACGACAGGAAACTGAAACTAACCTCGAACTCTAACGGTCTCCGGTGATTATCGGCCCAATGCCGCTGCCTATCCTGAGCCACCCGAAGTCTGTCTCTAATCAATCTGACCTTCTCGGCCGCATCCACAACCATCTCCGGCCCAAGAAGTGCCCTCTCTCCGACATCGTCCCAAGACAAGGGAGTACGGTATCTCCGTCCAGATAGAGCCTCAAATGGTGACATCTCTATACTGGCCTGGTAGCTGTTGTTGTAAGCAAACTCTACCAGGTGAAGATGGTCCTTCCAAGAACCCCCGAGATCAAGCACACATGTGCGGAGCATATCCTCCAAAGTCTGGATAGTCCTCTCCGACTGTCCGTCTGTCTGAGGATGATAAGCGGTACTAAACTTGAGCGAGGTGCCCAAGCTAGCCTGCAAACTCCTCAAGAAGTGGGAAGTGAATCGGCTATCCCGGTCTGAAACTATGCTCACCGGAACCCCGTATAATCTCATGATCTGACGAATATACATCTCTTCCAGCCTCTCCGTAGACAAACCCACTTTGAAAGGCAAAAAGTGGGCCGATTTGGTCAACCGATCAACGATGACCCAAACTGCGTCTTTCCCTCCTTGCGATCGTAGAAGTCCAGATACAAAGTCCATGGTGATGTGCTCCCACTTCCACTCGGAAATGGGTAGCGACTGTAGCAATCCACCTGGTCTCTATCTCTCGGCCTTCACCTGCTGACACACAAGGCAACGAGATACAAATTAAGCTACCTCACGCTTCATGCCATACCACCATACGTGCTCTCGCAGGTCCCTATACATCTTATTGGCTCCAGGATGCATAGAATACTGAGAGCGATGCGCCTCCTGAAGAACCTCCTCCCGAAGCTCTCCACGCAGAACGCACAGCCTAGTACCGTGCCGCAACGACCCGTCTTCGGCTACAAGAAATCGTCGAGCAACCCCATCCGCACCTGCTCTCTGATGCTCCTCAGGGTAACATCATCATACTGCACTGACCTGACTTTATCTATCAGCTCAGACTGAATCTGCAAACCCGCATCTGGATCTCCACGCCCGGAATGATGACCTCGATACCCAAATTATTCATGTCGGCCAACAAATGACGATCTGTCGTCAAGAACATAGCTACTGGATACCTGCTCAAGGCATCTGCAACTACGTTGGCCTTCCCCGGATGGTACTGCAGTGATATATCGAAGTCCTTTATCAGCTCTAACTACCGCCTCTGCCGCATGTTCAACTCCTTCTGAGTGAACACGTACTTCAAGCTCTTGTGATCTGTGAAGATCTCAACTCGCTCTCCGTACATGTAATGCTTCCATAACTTCAAAGCAAAAATAACCGTATCCAACTCCAGATTATGAGTAGGATAGTTCTTTTCATGAGGACGTAACTACCTGGATGCATAGGCAATCACCTTCCCGTGCTGCTGAAGAACACAACCTAAACCTTTTCCTGAAGCATCGCTGTAGATCGAGAACCCACCTGACCCAGATGGCAAAGTCAAGATCGGAGCTGAAGTCAACCTCCTCTTCAGCTCATCGAATGCAGCCTGACACTCAACAGTCCAGACGAACTCTACGTCCTTCCTGGTGAGTCTAGTCATCGGCTCTGCAATCCGCGAGAAGTCCTGGACGAACTTTCGGTAATAACCAGCCAAACCCAGAAAGCTCTGAACCTCGGCAACTGAACTGGGCGTAGACCAAGACTCGACAGCCGAAATCTTCCTCTGGTCTACTGAGATCCCGTTCTCGGTCACAACATGACCTAAGAACTCCACCTGGTCCAAGGAGAACTCACACTTCGAAAGCTTTCCGTAGAGTTGCTCCCTCCTCAGAGTCTCTAACACAACTCTCAAGTGCTCCTCATGCTCCTCCTGCATCTTCGAATAGATCAAGATATCATCTATAAAGACCACCACGAACTTGTCAAGGTACTGATGGAATACCTTGTTCATCAAGTTCATGAACACCGTGGGAGCATTGGTCAACCCAAATAGCATCACTGTAAACTCGTACTGGCCGTACCGAGTGTGAAATGCCGTCTTGGGAATGTCATCCCGCCTCACCTTCAGCTGGTGATACCCTGACCTCAAGTCTATCTTCGAAAATACCTTCGCCCCACTCAGCTGATCGAACAAGTCGTCGATCCTCGGCAATGGGTACCTATTCTTGATAGTGAGGTTTATGAGCGCCCGGTAATCAATGCACATGCGGGACATACCATCCTTCTTCAGCACAAACAGGACTGACGCTCCCCAGGACGAAGAACTGGATCTGATGAACCCCTTGTCCGACAGCTCGTCGACTTGCTTCTTCAGCTCTATCAACTCGTTGTTGTCCACCCTATAGACATGTTATGGAATGGGCTCGGCGCCCGGCACCAAGTCTATAGAGAACTCAATGTTCCTGTCTGGCGACATCCCCGACAACTCCTCGGGAAAAATATCCGAGAACTCAGCTATCAACGGATGTGGCAAATATGCCTCTTCTACAAACTCGATCTCTGGCTCTCCCGGCGTCCTAAAAAGAACTATGCCTCTTCTACAATCAATGCTAGTATGGTGCATGCTCAACCAATCCATACCGAGTACCATATCGTACCTCGGTAGGGGGATTACGAGCAGACACACACTCAAGTCCCGGCCTCTCAAAGTGACTCTCCGCCCCTTACAAATATTATTAACCAGGATAATGCCTCCCCCGGTCATAATCTTGCAAGTCCTACCCATATATTCAGCAATAATATTGTGTCTCAGAGCAAAGGAAACAGACACAAAATTATGAGTGGCACCAAAATCAAACAAGGCAAAAGCAGGAAAAAAAATCAAGGAGAACATGACCTGCTACAACATCTCCCACGGGCTCTACCTCCTCCTCTGCTGCCAAAGCGAACACCCTGCCCGCGGGTGCTCCCTTCTGGTGCTGAACAAAGCGTTGCTGGTGGGTCTGAAGTGGAGGACCTCTCTGCTGCACTGCTGGTCCTCTAGCCGGCTGTACCATGTCCTGGCCTCACTTGGCTGCCCGAACAGGGCAGCCCTTCAGCTGGTGGTCGGTCCCTCCGCAGAATAGGCAAGTGCCTAACCTCCTCCGACATACGTCTCTGCTGTGCCCCGTCTTTCCGTAGAAAGCACACTGCTGGGTCTGCCTCTGGCCCTGACCCTGATGCTGCTGGACACGCGTCGGTGCCTGCTGAATCTGTAACCGAGGCTGCTGCTAAAACGGCCTCTGCTGATGCTGAATATGGGGGCGCTTGGCCGGTCCCGCACTGGAAATCGTCCCCATAGTATCTTCGCTCCTCTTCGGCTTGAGGTCGAAGTCCTCCTCTGTAATCTGTGCGTCCATCAATATCTGATCGAACGTGGCGTCACGGTGACCCGAGGTACGGGTACGCACTGCATGAATAAGTCCCCTACGGAACTTATGAGCCTTCTGCCCCTCATCCTGGATCATATCGGGAGCGAACCTGCTAAGGCGGAAGAACTCTGCTGCATACTCGTCCGCCGACGAGTTCCCTTGCACTAGACCCACAAACTATCCCTCCAATGCTGTAAGAGCCACGTCCGGGAAGAACTTCTCCTTGAAGAGCCTCCGGAAGTTCTCCCATATCAGCCCTTTTACCGATGCACGAGGATCCGTACGGTACTATGTCAGCGCGATATCGAATAATCGGCTGGCTGCGGCCGAAACCCAAAGTCCTCTAGGAAGCTCTGCCAGCGCCATGCTCAGCTGCACATCCTCTAGCTAGTCGTCTGCATAAAGGATGCCCTTCGTGCCCGTGAAGTCCCTGGAGCTCATCTTCCTAAAGTCTAGTACTGTCCCCGTCCTGGACTGCTGCTAGTACGGCTGCTGGCCAGTAGGGCCCTGTACTGTACCCGGTGCCACTCTCTTCACGGCTGCCAGTGCAAGCTGATACGAGTTCTCTATGCTCTACCTCAGCATCTCATCTGACGGTGTGACGCCGCCGACTGGCGCTGCGATGCCTCTGCCTGGGTCCACTGAGTCTCCATCATCTGCTGAAGGAGAAGGAACATATGATGTGTATCCGTCGGTATCGGAGGTGGTGGCGATAGCATCTCCGGAACGACGACCGAAACCCTCTGGGGTGGAGGTAGGTGACCTCCCTGTGAAACTGTCGGGGTCTCCGGGATAGTGGAATCACTGGGGGCAGTCTCGTGAACCTCCTCCTCAGCCTGGTCAGATCTCTCGGGCAAGCTACTCGATTTAGTGGCCTGCGGGTGCGTCTTCGTCATCCTGGAGACAAATTGAAACAAGGAGATCAATATGGCACATGAGAAGATATTATCAAAGAAGGACAGTTAATTTAATACAAGGGAAGTAATCATGATAATCAAAAGATCGGAAATTTTTCTAGGGGTGATTGAGAAACTCCTATCATATCCTAGGTCCTACGTCCTAATTGCAGGCTCGTAATTAGTACTCTAAGTCGAGCACCATTACGAGATCGTACTAATTATGACACTGACCTGCATGGGCCACCACAAAAATGTGTCACGGCCCGCACCCTTATGAGGGGCACGAGCACGTGGGTACGTCCAGCCTACGCCGCAGTATCGGCAGTAGAACGCTGTATATAACGTCTGTAAATACTACGACTAACAATATAAAGGCACCTGTACAGTATATACTCTCTGAGTGGAGGTGACATAGCAATACAGTCTCAATCACATGATAAAACTAAGGTAGATAGCTCAGAAGGAAAGACATAAGATAGATGAAAATAGAAATAAGTCCAATGTCCGACACAAGCCCAGATATATACATAACATCTCAGGGTCTCAAAATATAACATAGAAAACTACAGTCTGAAAGCTAGCTGGATCGCAGTCCAGTCAAACCTAGCTAAAAAGATCTAGACAGAAGTACTATCATCCACTGGCTCCAAGGGAGTCAACTGGTCGCAGTCTACGTCCTGACCATACCCATAGTAGGTAGAGCAGTCCGCATCTATGTCATATGGATATATCATAACGGTATCCTTTCAGGAAAGTGAACGAGTACAACACTGGCAACAAATTCCATAGTAATGACAAATGCTCTAACAGTCAATCATAATAGAGTACAAGATGAACATATCAAGATGCAAGTATAACAGGATATGTAAACTGGAAATCATGTCAGGACAAATCATGCAGGAAAGTAAGCTGAACTGTAAATCATGTAACTGATGTAATAAATATAAAAGTGCCTCGAATATTATAGCATAATGTGATCGGTATGGGTCAAGAATCAGGCTTCCAGCCGACCGGCTACAAGCACGTGGACTCGGTCCGGCCGGGATGGCAAGCTATGGAGAAATTAGTAGCACAGGTCAGGCTATACCAATCGTGAGGTGAGGGTATAGCTATGATTGTTTCACTTAACAAAATACCTGGAAATCGGATTTTGAAAATAAAACGAGAAAGAGTACAAAAAGTACAAATTTGATTCTGGGAAAGTATTGCTGTAGAAGTCAGATCTGTAAATGATCACTTTGTTTCTTGGACCATACGATGATGATGAAGATCGCTGCTTGAAGATGAACAACTTGGAAGAACTAAGTCACCAGAAAGGTATCAACGCACTTGGGCACTGATGGCGAGGCCGAATGCTTTCCTGCTTTGCTTCACTCTGTTCTGAAAGAAAGGTTGAAGAAGAATGCTCTAGAGAATCAAAAATCTCTGAGTTCTAATCTCTCTGTCTCTGCTCTTGTCTCTGTCTGTGTGTCCGAAAAAAATAAGTCTATTTATAGACTTGGGCTCTTGTGCGTAAAAACTCAGCAAAAGTTTCGTCTTTACGCTAACAACTGCCACCCACGACCGAAGTCATCGTCTGTATATGTTGACACGTGTCCCATCATTTCAGTAAGAATAGGATGCACGTACACACGTTCTTCGAGATGTGTGGCATGAAAGCCATGTAGGCAGACCACGTTCTCAACTGATGAAGAAGAATAGGGCGTAAAACAACCCCAATGTACTCTGAGCGTAAAGCAGTGGACTAGGCGTAAAACAGCCCTGTCATAGATTTCCTGCATAAAGTGGTTATTAAATAACCTTGAGCGTAAAGTAGCCCAAATAGACTTTACGCACACGTCGACTTTCGAGCGTAAAAACTCATATGATCTCCGTGCGTAAAAGAAGCCATAGTGTGAGCGTAAAGTAGCTCAGTCCACATACTAAACGACAACATTGGTCTATGTATAAAACAAATCCCTTCGAAATCTGTGGTATATGCCATCATCAATATCTTCATGTCAGACTTTGTTTTAAATGCGAGACTTTGACAACTTTGTCTAGCGTAAATGGAGGGTTAGCCTATCTTTAGGCGTAAAACCAATGTCTTGACCCTGGCTGCTTTAGGCGTAAAAGCGATTAGCCTTGTCTTGGGCGTAAAGTATTTAACATCCCTGCGGCGTAAAGTAGATCAATTTGAGTAAAATGATCTATCACTTTGACTCATTCTGTGAAGTACTTTTTACGCTCCTACAAGACCCCATTCAAAGTTTTCAAATATATTCAAAATTTGAAATACTTTGAACAGTAGCGTAAAAGTTGAGATTTGACCAGTCAGCGTAAAATTCGGGATACGCAACATTCATCCGCATAAAAGCGGGGATATCCAACAGTCGGCGTAAAATATAGAATTTGAACCGATTTGAAATTTCCCTATAAATAGGGTTCTTCGGAGAGAAAAAACACTTTTACTCATCTTTTTGCAATCTTGAATTCCTTTGCCCTGTCTTTCTTCGAAACCCTCACTTTGATCCGATGGTTCCCAAGAAATCATCCGCCGCTAGCAACAAGGGAAAGAAACCAGCCGTTGATTCGTCGTCGGCCGACCATGCAAAAACTCCCATTCCGTCGTCAACACCACACCGACAACCCAACCCGGCCGTAGCTCCGCCTATGATGGGTAAAACCCTATTCTTTGGCTGGGAGAACCCGTCGAGGAAGGAAAAGATAACCCAAACCTTCAGTTTTTACGCCCACGTTATACGTGTTAGCGTAAAAACTGAAATGACAATATACGCCCACGTTGTACGTGTTAGCGTAAGAGATAAAAAGAGCACGCCCACGTTATACGTGTCAGCATAAAATTTGGATTACGCCCACGATTAATGTGCTGGCGTAAAACTTAACTACGCTCATATTCATACATGCCAGCGTAAAAGTTATATTACGCTCACATTAACATGTGGTAGCGTAAAATTTATCAATCACTGAGAGACTTTGTAAAACAAAGACTTCATAAACCTTTATCCACTTTTAGTAAGCGTAAAAGTCATAAAACTTCTAAACTAATTTGATCTCTTTTGTCCTTTTGTCAGTGGATTTGCAAGTTCACCCTCTCGCAGAAGTTTTCGGCTCGTCAGTTGGCATGGTGGGTTCGAACTATCTGGAAGATTTATCTCATGTTGAATTTCCTAAATCGAACCCTGAATACCCAGTAGAGAGAGCACAACTGATAGCAGTTCAAGGGGATAGGATGTTGCTATCCATGATGAATGGAGATTTGTTGACTTCACTAGATGCACAACAATTTGCAAAACCGGCCTTCTTGTTTGGGGATGCTATTGACTGTAAATCCCAGACACACCCCAAGAAGGAGTCTTGGGTATTCAAATTTGGGGATAGAGCCGTGTATCTCCCAGATATGGATAGAGATTATCCTTTGTCAGTATTTTTCCATGCTACCCACCATCGACAAATGCTGTGGAATTTGACTCCTAATAGTTACGGAAGACCAGGTAGAATTGTTTTCAAGAGGGAGCATGCTAATGACATGGGGTATTTTGCTAGTGTTCCCAATGGTGGTGTCACTTCTATTTTTGGCCTCATGCCAGGAGCTAATCCCAGTGAAGACTCGGGTTTAATTCAACCAGTACAAACTCCGATGTTCGTCAAAGAATTTATGAGGGCTGATATATTGTATCCTCAGACGAACCCCAGGCTGCCGGGATGGTTGACTCCATTCAATCAAAACTGGATCCAGATAAGTATTTGGATGATGAAGAACTTCGAAGCAGAGTTGAAAGACATTGGTTTATATGAGGCGATAGCTTCCACTAGTCAGGGTATTCCTTCGAACGGAAACCTATTTCTGGCCTTGATGGAAATATATATGAGTTCGACTGGAACTTTTGCCACCCCGAAAGGCGAAATGGGCCTTGCTCTTCATGAGATGCAGTTCATCTCGAAACTGCCGATGGGAGGAAGCCCCATATGAGGAATACGTTCCTTCCAACAGAGAACTGGCTGAAATCAGAGAGACTAATCCTCAGTTGATTGAGGTATATGAGAAATTGATGTGTCACTACATGGTTTGTACCACAATGTATGAAAGTACATCTTATTTGGCGTACATCAACAAGTGGACGACTTATCTCTTCTTCCATAAGGATAAGATATCCAAGGAAGACAAAGAAAGGTTTCAGGAAAACAAAGCTCCGGCAATCAACATAGATTCGACAATCCCTTCTAACAAAATTAGGGATATGACGATTGCCTACAAATTCCCTAATAAATATCTGTCTACAAAGACTGGGGAATTCCCTGCCGGGACTGAAGCCGTGAGCTTCCTTAGATATGGTAGCCAGAAAATCTCTCGGAGAGCTTTGCTGGCAGGCTTTCTTTCTTTATGGTTGAGAAGATGGGTTGTGCCGGGTATTGGTACCGTTGACAGAATCCACCGTAGTGTGCTATGGCCGGCAGTACGTCTGGTTTTTAAAGTCAGGATTAACCTGCTATCAGCCATGGTGTGTCGAATAAATGCAGGTTTAAGGACCTTCGGCGAGGAGTTAATCAACAATGCCCCTCATCGGAATGTTTTCCCTAGAGTAGAAATGCCCTACACTTATCTGATGGGCTTGCTGTTGCATCACAACTGCAGATTGTTGCCACTAGGCCCAGGTGATGATGCGAAGGTCTTCCTCCAAAAATTCAGCAAAGCTACACGGATCGCTACGACTGTGGCGGATACCCGGGCAGTTCTGAATTATTCTTATGGTTGGAACTTCTTCTGCACTCGGCCACAAGTTCCAGCAGATTGCTTTGGCATTCAGTTTGAAGATGAAGTCGAAGGAAGAGCGGTATTGCCATCATCAGTCTTCAGATGGCTTCAATGCATCAGGCCTTCTCACTTGATATATAGAAATAAAGATAATTGTGCGTTTGAACCATATCTACCCAGTAGGTTTTTTCGCCAATTTGGATATGACCAACTTCATGTTGGTAACCCCACTACTAACTTCTGTCATTATGGAAAGTTACTCGACGGTGCTAGGGGTTGGAGATATTTCAATGCTGCTCGTACTGGCGCCAAGTTTAGAGTCTCAACCGCCACTAGTACTACAGAGCTACGTATACTTCATACGTATGCTCACTTTTATGCTTCAATTCGTTCTTTTGCCCACTGATACAATATGAGGGGTAGTCTGAGGTGGCCTAAAGAAGGAGATATTGAGGAGCAGGTCAGGGTACCAGTAGACATCCCTGACGATACTGGCATTCCAGATCCATTTTTAGAAGTTATCCCAACAGGAGTTGGGGAACCAGCTGCAGAACCTATCATCATTGGCAAAGGCCGAAAAAGAAAACAAAGTGCAGCCGTCATATTTCCAGAGAAAACTCCAAAAAAGAAGAAGAAGTCTACCACAAAAGGGCCTTCCAAACCAAGAGTCCACACTCCAGAAGATGACACTTTGATTGAAGAGGATCATCTTGTTGGTTCTTCCTCAGTCCATCCAGGAGAAGGATCTTCAGACCCTCCACCAATAGTTGGATCAGGAGCTGTAACACTTTTGTCTCCTGGGCGTCTTAGCACCTCACTCCATTTATCTTTGCCAACCAAGGCACAGGTTACAGAGGGTGCTACTACTGTATCCGTCGCTGATCAAGACCGCATCCCATCAGACGAACCGGCTCTTGTAATTTAGGACCTGGTTGATGAGCACCACAAACACCATCATGAGCCTCTCGTAGTGTTTGTTTGGCTTCACTTTCTGAGAGACAACGCAGTAAGAGTCCGTCATATGATCGACGATATAACATATGTAAAGACGAATCATAATAAAATCGAAATGATCGTCTCTTAATTGATGCAGCTTCTTTTGGATCTTCAGGCAAAATTCCATGAACCGCATAGTCAATGAATGGTGTTCTCCAATCCCTCTGTTGGGAACTAACCTCTGTAGTATAACTTTGTTCAACATATAGATTATTCTTGATACAGCACAGATCTCGGTCCAACAAAGTAATTGTATTTTGCCTTCGAATTGGAACAGTCAAATCTGCAGCTAGACTAGCAAGAGCATCAGCCTCAACATTCTGAGAACGTGATACAAATTCAATGAAGAATCCTTTGAATGAAAGGACCAACTCGACTACCACTTGATGGTAAGGGATGAGATCAGGGTTTCTGACCTCATAAGTCCCTCTAACTTGATTAATAATCAATTGAGAATCTCCATAAGCTTCTAGGAACTCAATATCCAATTGTTTTGCTACCTGGAGACCAATCAATAGAGCATTATATTCTGCTACATTGTTAGAACATGGCTCATTGAGAGAATAGGCACGGTATATGACCATTTTGTCAGGAGAAACCAAGACGATTCCTACCCCAGAGACAATGTTGCCTTTAGGTCCTACTCGTGATGCTCCATCAAACTATAATTGCCATATATCATTCTTCAAAATCATGTTGCAATCCACGACTTCATCTGGAATGTCCTCATATAACTTTGATGTTTCTGGTATAGGGTGAGCAGCTAAGAAATCAGCTAATGCTTGACCCTTTACTGATTTTTGAGGCACATAAATCATATCATAAGGATTGAGCAACATCGCCCAAGTAGCTAATCTGGAATTAAGAATGCTCGGCTTTCTCATCAATACCCGAATAGGATTTATTCTGGAGATGACATGAATAGTTTGTCCTGTCACATAATGTCTTGTCTTTTGTACGGCAAAAACCAAAGCCAGACATTCCTTTTCTACAGGAGTATACCTGTGTTCAGCTCCAACCATCATTCGGCTAAGATAATAAATCGCCTGTTCATGACCCATATCACTTTTCTGTGCGAGAAGAGCGCCAAGTGAATGATCCAAGGCTCGAACATATAGCAAAAATGGTTTTCCTACCACTGGAGGTACCAGGACAGGTGGATTTGTAAGGTATTGTTTAATATCATTGAAGGCTTCTTGACACGCTTCATCCCAGAAAAAGATACACCTTTCTTTAACAGACGGGAGAAAGGTTGACATCTTCCAGAGAGATTAGATATAAATCTCCTGATATAAGCAATGCGGCCTTGAAAACCACGGAGCTCTTTCAGATTGCGAGGAGGACGCATTTCGAGCATTGCTTTAACTTTATCAGGGTCAACATGGATACCCTGAGAAGTAATAACAAATCCTAAAAACTTGCTGTCACGACCCGTTACCCAAATTGTTGGACCGGGCCGAGCCATGTCCAGCCTACGCTTGATTAAAGCGTAGTAAGCTGTTCTAAGAATAGACAATAAAGGGTCTAAGCTGCTAACAGTTCTAATATCATATTTAAAGTTCATCACAACACAGCATCTATAAGCGAAGGTAAACAAGTACAGACTTAATAATACATATCCAAGTATCTAACTGGAGACAAAGTCCAGTATCCAAATATAAGTACAGACAAAGTCTGAGTCTCAAAATACATGAAAGAAATATCTAAGCAAGGTTCCCCGCTGGGGCCTCTTCTGGAGCTAAGGCCAGGTCCTCGATGCAGTACCATAATATGTAACACATAGCGTTTTCTTCTCGAAAAGTGAACCTACAACGTTATCCTGTCAGGACGGGAGCAAGTACAACCTCTACAACTAAAGTACTGAACATATAATGAAAGAGATGTACAACAAGAAACATGGTGTGATAAGTCTATAAAACAGGAAATACTTGGGAACATGGCCTCATGGTACAAATGGGATCACAATATCATAGAAACACAGGGAACATGCCATATCTGGAATCATAGTATATCTCATTATCTATCATGGCAATGATACATATGTCATAGAGACAGATGTATATGTAATGTTTAAAACTGTAGCAGGTACATGATCGTCAATAGGTGTACAATGTGCAGGGGCACATGTAAATGAAATGTACATACGTACAAGTGTACAGGCATAGGTGTACCTCCGTACAGAAATGCTGGATAATGGCCTACGGCGCAGTATCATATAGAATAAAACTTTGCTCGGTACGATAAAGGGGGCATGATCACGTACTCTACTATCAGTTTCCCCATAACCCATATTCTAACATGTGAGAGACACGAGAACAGTAAAACATGTGGGAGATACTGGGAGCAGTATAAGCATGGCAGGTACTGGGAGCAGTATAAAACATGTGAATACTCAGAGCAGATATAAGCATAGTAAAACATGTACGGGAAACCAGTAAGAAGCATGTGAAGATATGATAACTGTCCTAAGCATGGCCGGTACTGAAAGTGATACAACATGTGAAGACATAACTTGCTACCTCAAAGATCAGTATTTTAACAGGGTTAATACATGTTCTAGCATTAAAAGACAGTAAATGAGTCTGTAGATGTACTTGCCTCGAACAAAACAAGAATACTAGTACGAAGATATAGATGTCCGGTGTCCTGTCAATAGTGATATACAAACTCAGTTCTAAGCTATGATCAAGATTACACTAGTGGTGTGACACGAGTCCTGACTGGATACTAGCCTAGTGGAGACCTAGCATAAAAGTCTAATGTGGAGTGCCACTATACACAAACTAACTTCCTAGGATCTATACACTACTGTGGGGTGAGGTCCAATACTATAATAACTCAAAACAACACAAAACATTGAAAGTCGTAATTATTCAATAATTAAATCAAACTGTACACTAAGTTCCAATAATTTTTGAGATAGACAAAAAGCTCAATTATATATAAAATAAAGTATCAAAATGATCCTTGTTAATTATAGAAATTTATATCAATTTTTCTGGGATTTATAAACCTTCATAAATATTTATTAAAAATCAGCAAACATAAGTATCCTGAAAATGAGTTCTGTTTTCCCATTTTTATAAAATATCAAAAGTACTTATTAAATACTGGAAAAATTATAATAAATTATCTAAATTAACATAGTATTTAAATACAATTTTTTTCTAGATTTTTACAGTAATTAAAAAATATATAAATATTCAAAAACAGAAAGTAACAATTTTTGGAAAAATAATTAATCACAAATTAAGGATAATACATAAACAAAATCTACAGATGTTGTCGAATGATAAAAAAAATATCACCAACGTGTCCAGAACGGTCAAATTAGCTAGGATAGCCTACCCATAAGTCCAATTTAGACACAGGGGAAAAATGGTAATTTCGGGTCAAAATGATGTCCGTCGTTGGACACACTTTGCACCGAAAAGCGTGTCGGGATAGAAGTCTACAAAACCTAGCAAATTATATGTCTACGAATCGAGAATGATGATACGAACCCAACGGTATGTCCAAAATGGAATTTCGATGTACCGATCTCAAAACGATACGTTGACGCGGACACTTGGAATCCAGTTTGCACCGAAATGCGCACCGGAGCAAATGTCTTCAAAACTCAGAAAATTATATGTCAACGAGTCCAGAATGACGATACGAACTCAACGGTATATCCGGAATAGGATTCCGATGAGCCGATCTCAAAGTGACCCGTTGACCCGAAAAGTGGGACCCGCTTTGCACCGAAATGCGTGCCAGGTCCCACGTTCTCCAAATCAAGCAAATTTTATATGAAAACATGCCAGAACGATGCCACGAGTCTAATGGTGGTGTCAAAAATTGAATCCGGAGTCCTGGGTTCAAAAATGGAATTTAACAAGTGCAAATTAAAGAATTCGGACGGCCAACTTTGACGTCGAATTCGACCAATCGAACGTGCTTAAAATAAAACAAAATCTAAAGGAGACAGGAAGATGGTTATACCAGCTGCGCACAGGAACTGGTAGCGCGCCAACCGGAGCTGCGATGACGAAGTTACGAGCTGACGAAGTCGGCTCCACAAAACTGTCCAAAAACTGTTCAATTTAAAACGTCAACTTGGTGGCCAGTTTTGAGGTATCAAACGACATAATTAACGGACGAAAATTGAGGGGAGTAAAGATGGATATACCGAGATTGCGACGGAGCTAAAAGTTTGCCGATCCAACGGTCGGATCTCCCAGAAAACATGTGCGAAGTCGCTATCCCGAAACACAATTTCTGAAACTTTCCTCCGCGCGCGTCGACGGGATTTCGACGTAAATGCACGAATAGCCTATTTGGCTCATCGGGGAAGCGGGAGTTGGCCACGGGGTGGCTCGTCGAAGGTTCGCCGGAGTTGTGGGGTGCCCGTGGTGGTGCGGGCCGGCCACGAAGTGGCGCACGGCCATCGCACGCATCCGCGCGTGCGCGCACGCGTGCATGCATGCCCGCGGCTGCTGCCGCTGGCGGATGCGCTACCTCGCACGGGGGTGGTCGCCGGCCTGGCGCGGTGGCGGAGGTCGTACGGGGGCGGTGGTTCGGGTGGCTGTGCGGGTGGTGGAGGTGGTGGTGCATGGTGGTGTTAATGTCGGTGGTGGTGATGGAGTATGTGGTGATGATGATAGTGAAGATGATGAAGTTGATGATGGTTATAATGGTGGTGGTGTAGTAGTGAGGAGGAGGAGAATGGAGGTGGAGGTGGAGGTGGTGGTGGTGCTTGGTGTTGTGTTGCTCGGCCAATGGGGGGAGAGCTGTCGGCCTAGAGGGGGTGGGGTGTGTGAGTGTGTTGAGAGAAAGAGAGAGAGAGATGCATATGTGTGTATATATATAATATAAAGAGAGATAGATAGATATTTGAATGGGAGAGAGAGAGAGAGATAAAGGAGGTCGATTTGGGGGGGGGTTGTTCTCTTGCTGTAAAGAGAGAGGGGAGTGGGTGATGTGGTGTTTGGAGAGAGAGAGAGTAAGAGAGAGATATATACATATATATGTGTGTATATATATAAAAGAGATATTAAATGAGATATTTGTGGAGTAGAGAGAGAATAAATAGATATTTAAAATAGGAAAATTATGTAAGGTATTTGGGCAGTCATGAAAGGGCAACGTGGAGCTTGGGTTCGGATTCGGTCGAGCCGGGTCGGGTCAAAATCGAACCGGGTGCAATAATTGAATTAAAAATAGGGATTTATAATCATGAGTAAATAAATAATATACGGGGACTCCAATAAATGGGACACAAGTTTCATGTGGGTACTAGGCTTCATGTGGGCTACATCCATACTTTGGGTCGACTAGGTTGGATCGATGTCGGGTCCCGAAATTAAATTGGAAAATAAATCAGGTTTTACGGTAGATAATTAATCGGCCTAAATTGACCCGAAAATTATGCGAATAAAATGAAGCACAAAATGGAGTGTCTGAGTGGGACACGAAGGTCATGGGTGAAGAGCGTCTCGAGTAGATCATTCATGAGAAGTTGGTTCTGAGAAAACGACTGGTCTGGTGCTCCTAAATTAAAAGTCACAGTAACGTGCAAACGAATATCAAAAATAAAAGTGTGAATAATTATTCAATGATTAATTGGTCTAAGTTGACCCGAAGTTGTGCAATACAAAAAGAGCATAAGAGAACGAGTTCAAGGGGGACACGATATATCAAAACGAAGATAATCTTGTCTACTTCAAAACTCGTGAAGAGAGTTTACAGAGATTGGTATCCCTGACGCTACAGAAGTCAAAGTCATGGAAAGGTACATTAATGATCAAAAACAATTAAATAATAGAATATTTATCGAAAATAATTCATTAAGAAAAATAAAAATAAATCCTAAAATTCAGGGGGCTTACACTTGCCACTAGAAACCCCTAAGAAAGACTTAGTAGGGTTCATTTTCAATTGATGTTGACGCATCAATTCAAATACTGTCTTTAAGTCTTGAATATGATCATCTTTTGATCGACTTTTAACAGCGATGTCATCTACGTAACATTCAACTGTCTTTCGGAGATGCTCTTGAAAGATGTTGCTCATAGCCCGTTCATATGTAGTACCGGCATTTTTAAGACCAAACGGCATAACCGTATAACAGTAAACTCCAAGGGGTGTTCGAAAAGAAGTATGTTTCTCATCTTCTGGATGCATCTTGATCTGATTGTATCCTGAAAATCCATCCATGAAAGACATACGTTCAAAACCGCATGTATTGTCTATCATGACATCAGTAATGGGAAGTGGAAATTCGTCCTTTGGACAAGCCGTATTAAGATCTCGATAATCTATACAAATCCGGACTTTTTCGTTCTTCTTCATAACAGGAACAATGTTGGCAACCCAATCCGGTTGTTGCTCTTCACGCACAAATCCACATGTGATCAACTTTTTGACTTCTGCTTCGATTGCATCCATCATATCTGGTCTAAAGTGCCGTTGCTGTTGTTTTACAGGCTTGGCGTTAGGCAAAATATTGAGCTTATGAGTAGCAACTTTAGGATCTAGACCCGGCATATCCTTATAACTCCATGCAAAGATGTCAATATATTCTTTGATCAGTTTTATCAACTCTTCCTTTTCATCGTTAGAAAGGTTCTTACTGATGAATATTGGTTTGGACGTAGTTCCATCTCCGACATCAATCTGGACAACCTCATCCTCTGTAGGTGGCTGTCGTTGTTCAAAATGAAGTTCCCATTGAGTGTCCATTTGTTGGGCCCAAGGGTCATTTTCAAATGGCTCGGATTCGTCATCAATTTGAACCATATAAGCTGAAAATACCTGCTCAAATTTATCAAATGAGGAACGAGATATATTCGATTCGATGAATTGGTTTTCTTCTGAATCAGATGATTGTGAGGAATTAGAAGAGAATTCTTCTTGTATATCGTCATTAAACATATGGGACGGGTCATATCCCAATCCATGACGAGTCTTCTGGTAAAACGGATCACCACATAACGGAAGTCGTCTACCTTTGCCCTGATTGAGACCTTGCATAGTCTTCAAATCATATCCCATATTCTGAATGATCTTGATGGATTGTTGACTATATTTGTCAATTCGGATTCTTCCTTTATCTTTATCTTCCAGATCGTCTGTCTGAGCAACATGTATATTTCTAGCCAAGCCAAAAACAATTTGGCGCTTGTTTTTCTTATCAGACGGAACCACGAAATAAGACTCTTCATGACGTATATAAGTTACACAAGCTTGTGATTGGGTAACTACCGGAAGTAGATAAGGAGAAGATGTTAAGAACTTTTGAGCATAAGGTCCAACATCAACCTGAAGAGGAAAGGAATTTTCATTATAGTTTATGTATAAAGTTTCTTCTGGTTCTATGTCGCCTTTAGATTGATGACTTTGATTATCAGAAGATAAAGTCATTCTTTCAATAAACTTGGCAGCCATATACTCGAAAAGGAAATCTTCATTGTTATCAAAAAGTACAGAATGATCAATATTTACATCATTTATGATTTGACTGCTACGCTTCGGATTAATCATCAGTGGACCATTATTCGTCTTCTGCGTAGATTTGCCAAGATTGACAATCAATGGTGGTTCTGGATCATTCGTACAAGAAGTACGCCCTTTGACCTTAATAAAAAAGGGTTGAACTTGGCTCTTAGTAGGAACATTTACTGATTCCTCAGATGAAGCTTGAGTTCTTCCTTTAACCTTGATTACCAAAGGTTGATCATTGACAGATTGGGATTGGATTCGTCCCTTGACTATGATCTTCAAAGGTTGTTCTTCTGGCGGATCTTCATTAATGGACTGATCTTCAATAAAAGATTGATCTTCAGCTATGTCTGATATCTCTTTCACATGTTCTTGTTTATAAAGTCTTGAATCAGAAAAATAGGCTTCGACACCCTTGAAGGAATTGATATCAGCAAATTCAGTCTTTACAACTCCTTGAGAATCCACATACTTAAAGCATTGGTGGAGAGTTGAAGGCACAATGTTGTGTTCATGAATCCACGGTCTTCCAAGAAGAATATTGTAGGATACATCTGAGTTGATAACATAGAAGGTTACCATAGTTCGCAGATCGCCAATCTGAATCTTCAGACGAATCTTCCCCAGTGGTTTACTCTTGCCAGAGTTAAAACCAACTATCGTAGTACTAGTGTAAGTCAGGTCACTAGTAGGAATCCTCAGGGGTCTTAGCATACTTTGAAGAATTATGCTAATTGACGACCCATGATCGATATAAATCCTGTCAATTTCAGTAGATCCAATATACCCAGTGTAGCACAGAGGTCTGTCATGTTTGTTATGCTTCACAGCATATCTTCTTGTGTAAAGGTGATATTGGGAATTGCTTCCATCACACTATGATATTGCGGATACGACACTGGAGTATTATCAGGACTCTTGAGTTGAGCAAGCATGAATCTGCCTGAAGTAGAGCTTCGCTCAAAGTCTTCCTGCTTTCTCTAGAAAGACGAAGCAGTTCAAATATGGATAGTCTAGCCGGAGTATTGGCTAACTGAGCTAGAATATCAAATTTGTAAGGTTTCATCACCACCCCCTGACTAAAAGCAGACTTCAATGGAACGTCAAAACGTACTGCTTTCTGTTTCCCCTTTTCAACCACCGAGGATTTAGCAGGAACAGGAGAAGGTTGAGCTGGTAGTGTTTCCACTACATCTTCTGCTTCTTTGGAAGATTCCTCATAATCTTTGTGGTACTCCTTCCCGGATCTTGTACCAGTAAAAGTTTCTTCTTCAGACTCAAGAGAAGGAAGTACCATATTACAGGATTTAGTCTTCCTCCCTTTAGCCTTTTTCTTGTAAGGTTTGTTGTAAGGAATTTCAGAACCCACTCCAACAGTAGATTTTTGATTTTGAATTTGTAAAGGAAGTCGTATTCCTTTATCATAATTCAAACCTTCTGCCTTCTGAAAGTCATAACCCATTTTCTTCATGAGAAGGACAGATTGCTGACTGTATAGATGAATGGGCAGTAGACTTTTAACAAATGGTTCCACAGAGGAAGAAGAAGAGATCTCTGTGTCCACAAGAGAATGAGGAATAGATGTCTCTGTAACTACAGGAGGAGAAGGATTCGGGATACGAGGAAAAATCCCTGTAGGAGCTTTTTCGTAAGCAGCGAAGACTTGTTGTGCCCGGTATAAAGGGATACGATTCATAGCTAACCACTGCTGATGAGTAAGCTTGAGTTTGGTAGAAGGAGCTAGACTTGGAGGACATATGTTCAATCCTCTTAGTCTATCTTCCAAAGGAGTGCCATCCCATAGATAATCTGAATCGTCGGGATCTGGAATAACATGAGAAATCATGTTGCAGGTTTTGACTTTCTTGTCTTTCTTGGATTTTGAAGTTTTACTTTCATTTTCCAATTCAGGTATTAAGTCAGGATGTATCCACATAATTCCACCATTTTTTAAGGTAAGAGGCAGAAATCCGTCATTTTCTTCTCTAAGAGGCGGGATATTCACAATCTTCATCATCGCCTTCGGGATTGGGATGATTCCATCTGCTACTTGTTGTGGAGGAAAGTCCCCGAATTGAAGAAAAACCATATTGGTTGTAACCGTATGGTCATCATTAGTTAAGGCGATAGCACCGCCATTTATCAGCTCCTGGATTTTTCTTCTTCAGGACATAGCAAGCACTGGTAGGATGATTAATCTATCTATGATAGATACAATATTTGGGATTGTCAGTTAGATTCACCTCATTAGGCCTTTTTGGCTCTGGAATCTGAAGTTTGCCACTCTTCACCAGACATTGAAATATTCCTGGGATATCACTCTCATCAAAAGAGTATTCTTCCTTTGGCCTGGAAGATTCCTGACTATTCGGCGTCATTTTATTCTTGGAAAGATTAACCATGAGGGTATCTTTTCCTTTCACATTACGATTACCGAAGTTATTACCAGGATTACTTTTCTTTCCTCTATCATCTGAGGCGAAAATCATCCCATGTTCATGAGCCAACCTATTATTGGTCTCGGCAGAAACTGCTGCTATGATGAACGAAGCCCAATCTGTGAATTGAGAACCCGTAAAAACAGCAATAGATGGTCGCAGATTCATCTTGCATGTATCAATGAGTGCTGAATCTGGCATACCAGGGGACATCTTTAAAGTAGCTTGTCGGAAGCGTTCGATGAATGTCCGAGTATCTTCTTTCTCCTTTTGCTTGATTTCTATCAAGGAGGACATGTTCATGTCCATACCTCCTTCATAGAAGCGGGAGAGAAACATTGCCTTAAATTTGTCGAAAGACGAAATGTAATTGTCGGGTAAACTTCGATACCAATCATAAGCCGAACCCGTCAAGCAACCAATGAACACTCGAGTGAGAAGAGCATCATTTTTCTGCAGATGTACAGTCATAATATCAAAATAATTGATATATTGACTAGGAGAAGCCCTCCCATCAAACAATACCATGGATTGTGGCTTGAATTTTGGTGGAAAGGGTACATCATTCCAATGAGGAGGATAAGGTTGCTTAATCCCTAACCTCTGGAGTTGATCCTTGTGCCTCAAGACTTCAAACGGTGCTTTGAGTTCATGCACTGCTTGAATGGCCTCACTAGTTTGTGGAAGCACATTTGATTGAATAGTTGTTGGATGTACCGTAATCCCCACCGGAGATGGTACATCTTCTGGAATAATAGGATCTGGAGATGCAGAATTTTGATTAACAGCAGGCTCCTGAACATTCAAAGGTATATCAGCCCCTTGACTATCTTGAGTTTGTGCTGCTACTGGTACTGGTGCTATTACTGTCGGCTGAGCAGTTTGCTGATTCAATATTATCTGATGCATGTTTTGCACCATGTTAAGCATGTCTTTCAGTAATTGCTCAACGGCAGTGAGACGCTGTTCTGTATTAGCAGATGAGGTCTCTGGTTCATCTCCAACAGCGTAGGATTCAACCTCTCTTGAAGATATAGAAGGATCAGTATAGAAGTATGAATCGACACAGTCAGTCTTGGACTCAAAAGATTGAGTACCCCCAGCTTCTGAATCAGAAGTCTGCATTTGTCTTTGTCTTCTTGATCGAGTGTTTTGATATACTCCCTCAAAAGAATCAAGAAGTCTGTTGAACTGTTGCTGACCTGGGGTTTGGGACGTATTTCGTCTTGGACGTCGTCCTCTGTTAGTATGAGATGCCATGTTCACTGACACATATGACAACTCATGTTCTTGGTCTTCAGTTTGTTGTTGAGACACATTAAAACTCAATCGATCAAAAACTGACCGTTTTGAAGCCGAACAACAACAATTGATTACAACCTGGTGATAATCACAATGATGTTTTTCTTGGGGAAATATCACCGGAGATTGTCTGTTCTTACGCTTTTGCATTAGCAATTAACGTAAGTCAGAAGGAGTGGAGGGAGTAGTCTTCTTTATTACATTAGGGGTAGAAAAACGTTTAGTCCCCTGTGTATAAAAAAGATTACTGGCTGCATTCGCAGAACCAAATTGTACATTTCTACGCGTTTGGAGTTGTGTGCGTAAATCTTGAGATTTTTTAGCACGAAGGACTCCATTTTCATTGCGTGTAATCTGTAGATTTGGTACTTTCCGTAGAGCAGTATAAGAAGGCTGTTGGTGTAGAACTGAAGCTTTACCAACAACATTTTTATGCTGCACACGTTTAGGTACATTCATATTAGATGTAAAAACATCATTGCGAATTTTATCTACACTGTCAAAGACAGGAGATTTATCTTTACGCGTAGAGCGTAAAAATTGGTTATCTACCATGTCACAGATGAGAGATTTTGTTTTACGCGAGGAGCGTAATTTATTTGAGCCTACCACGTCATCGACGGGAGACTGATTCTTACACCCAGAAGTACAATCGTTAGAGTCTGCCCCATTACAAATGGGAGACTCATCTTTATGTACTGAGTGTAAAGTTGGTTTTTACCCACTGAGCGTAAAACCTGGTTCTTAAGCAGG